>CM031924.1:21096119-21161827 GCA_018703695.1 Prunus fruticosa | reverse complement strand
TTCAAATGCTCTAATGCTTCGAGAACAAAACAAAACATTTTCAAACGATATATACGTGGATAAATAACAGAAAAAAATAATAATAAGAAGGAATTTACAATGAGTGGCAGTACCTAGAGGGTGCAGGCGTTAAAGGGTTTAGGAATAGAGGGTTTCTAGATAAGAGTATGCAAGAGAGGGTTTGGGTTTAGATAGAGGGAGAGAGGGATTTGGGTTAGAGAGAGTGAGAGGGTTTGTGATGCAGGAGCATAGGGGGTGGATCAAGATAGATATTTATTATTTAATTAGTTATTTCATTAGATATTATTATTTTCTTATTTAGATAGTTTTAGGATATCTTTTAGGGTGATTTTATTGGCACCCCATTATTTGCTCTTTGCATCCCATTTTAATTTTAAATATGAATAACCTATTTTATCCTTATACACAATTACAGTTAAGGACAAAAAAATTAAAAATTAAAAATTAAATTGCTCACTACACCCCACATATGTTCATGCAACCCTAGTTTGACTTTTTTCTCAAACCATCATGTTCCTACAACTCTAACGAGATTTATACATTTATATTGGTGAAAAATGTTGACGTGAGTCTCCTAATTAATCAAGGAGATTTATTTCCTTGATTAATTAAGGGATTTACTTTCCTATTTTATATAGTTGTCAGATCATTGTATAATTAGGAGATACTTTCCTAATCCTTTACTATATCTAATTCCTTGTAAAGCACTCATGTAAACTCTTATATATACCTCCTTATGGAGAAGAATAAAATAAGAACCTAACATATTCAAACCCATATTCATATTTTAGCATGGTATCAGAGCAATTGATCCTCGGTTGTCTCTACATCTTCATATCAAAGTTCTTCAAACACAAACCCTAAATCCTCATATCAAATTTCTTGAACCACAAACCCTAAATCAAATTCCTCATATTTACAGATTCAGATTTAGATCTTCATACCCACATCCTCATATACTCTTATCCCGAAACCCTAAACACACCTTTTTTTCTCTTATTCTTAAATCCTTCCGCTGCCATGGATATCGTCTCATCCTCCAACATTGCCACCACTGGTTCCCCAGGTTATGTTTTGCATAGTTCTTCAAAGAAACACACATGGGTCATTGACACCGGAGCCACTGATCACATGACCTTTGATCCTGGACAAATTTACTCTCATACATCGTCTTCTCAATCGGTGGTGTCTAATGCCAATGGTTCCCCCTCCCCAGTAATTGGGGAGGGTTCCTCTCTCTCCGACTCCCTCACTTTGGATTCTGTGTTGATTGTTCCATCCTTACATCATAATCTCTTGTCTGTTGCCCAAATTACTACGGCTTTGAATTGTACTGTAACCTTTTGGCCTACTCATTGTGTTTTTCAGGACATTCTCAGCAGCAAGACGATTGGTTGTGGTACTAGGAGGGGCAAACTCTACTGTCTGGACTTGACATTCTCGCAGTGAAGCCAGCCTCAGTCAAGCTTACAAAATTGAGGGTGCAAGTGTTGAGAAGCACACTTCCGAAGTATGGTTATGGCATCGCCGTCTTGGACATGCTTCATTTGGATACTTATAGAAGCTATTTCCTTCCTTATTTTCCAAGTTAGATATTTCCAGTTTTCAGTGTGACATCTGTGAACTGGCCAAGAGCCATTGTGTTCCTTTTCCCTTACGCTAAGCTAAAAGTCTGGTTCCCTTTTCTCTTGTTCATTTTGATGTTTGGGGCCCGACTAGAATTTCCACTCCAGGGGGCGCTCGATGGTTTGTCATGTTTATCGATGATTGCACACGTATGACCTGGGTTTCCCTTCTCCAAACCAAAGGGGAAGTCAGTTCCAAATTTCAATAGTTCTATCACATGGTAGACACTCAATTTCATACTCGAGTTCAGATTCTTCATTCCGATAATGGCGGAGAATTTCTCAACCATGATCTGAATCAGTTCTTTCAAGATCATGGCATCATACATCAACGCTCATGTCCTTACACTCTCCAACAGAATGGTGTGGCTGAACGAAAAAATAGACACTTATTGGAAGTAGTTCGTGCCTCTCTCTTTGGTGCCCATATGCCTCGATCCTTTCGGGGGGAAGCCGTTCTCTCTCCAGCATACCTTATTAATCGGATCCCTCCAGTATCCTCAATTTCCAAACCCCCCTTGAAACACTATACCACCATCTCCAACTACCTCATACCCCAAACCTGGAACCCCAGATTTTTTGCTGTGTGGTCTTTGTCCACTTACATGATCACCAACGCAGCAATTTGGATCCCTGCGCTGAAAAGTGTGTTTTCATTGGTTACGCACCTCATCAGAAAGGCTACCGATGTTATCATCCTCCTAGTCAGAAAGTCTATACTTCTATGGATGTTGTGTTCCGGGAACACGATCTATATTTTTCAGCCGTACAAGAGGAGCATCGCGATGCCAACACTTCTCAAATTTCAGAAATTTTTCCTACAGCTTTTTTTCCAGGATTCGTTACAGCCTCAAAACGACCGGTCGCAAGGACACCAACGACTGGTCGCCCGACTGAACGACCGGTCGCACGCAAATCTGCCTGGCAGAGACCGGTCGCATGTTGTCGTCGACTGGTCGCCAATGAATCTGCCTGAAAGCGACCAGTCGTCCTGAAACCTGCGACCGGTCGCTCCCCAGAAATTAGCCTCCACTTGAACCGCTTCAGTCATCTCCCTCCATCAAACTCAGGAGGAGAACATGGACGAGTTTTTGCCCTCTCCAGAGAATTCTTCAGCTCTAGTACCACACCAATCGTCTCCTGAGGACATCATTCAGGTAACTTCTCTACCTGAAACTGATAACATTAATGAAATATCCCATGATAATTTAATTTCAGAAGGCACATAGCCTGTATATCAGATTCCAAAACGGAAGAACCGTGGTAAACCTCCAGTTCACTACGAAGCATATCTTAATGCAAAAGGGAAATATCCCATCAACAATTATGTATCCCTCAATAGATTATTAGAGTCACGGGTACACTTTGTTAAGCAGTTGGCTGACATACCTATTCCCAATAGTGTAACTGAAGCACTAGAAGATCCAAAATGGAAAGAAGCTATGAATGAAGAAATACGAGCTCTCCAGAAGAATGGCACATGGGAACTCGTGCCATTACCTCATGGAAAGAAGACAGTGGGATGTAGATGGATTTATACTGTGAAACTCAAAGCATATGGATCCATTGAAAGATATAAAGCTAGATTGGTGGCGAAGGGGTACACACAAAGATATGGGATTGACTACCAAGAGACCTTTGCCCCAGGAGCCAAGATTAAAACAATCAGAGTCCTTCTGTCTCTAGCAGCAAATCTCGATTGGCCATTACATCAGTTTGATGTAAAAAATGCATTCTTACATGGAGACTTGGAAGAAGAAGTATATATGGACTTACCACCAGGATGTAACTTAGCTCGTGACAAGGAGAATCAAGTTTGCAAACTCAGAAAGTCACTGGATGGGTTGAAGCAATCCCCAGAGCATGGTTTGGCAGATTCACTAAATCCATGAAGAATTTTGGATATATACAGGAGTAATGCAGATCACACCTTATTCTTGAAGCGTGATGGAAGAAACCTTACTGCATTAATTGTGTATGTGGATGACATAGTCGTAACTAGAAACGACACAGGTGAGCAAATAAAACTGCAGAAGTATTTGTCTCAGGAATTTGAGATGAAGGATTTAGGTGATCTGAAGTATTTTCTAGGAATTGAAGTAGCCAGATCCACAACTGGTATATGTCTGTCTCAAAGGAAGTATGTATTAGATCTACTAACTGAAACAGGAATGCTTGGATGCAAACCTGCTGATACACCCATTGAGATGAATCACAAGTTATGTGAAGATATGGATCAAGAACCAACCAATAAGGAACAGTACCAACGCCTTGTTGGAAGGTTGATATATTTAGCCCACACAAGACTAGATATTGCATATGCTGTGAGTGTGGTTAGTCAGTTTATGCATTCACCCAGTGTGTCACATAGGAATGCAGTTGATCGGATCTTAAGATACTTAACCTGGGAAAGGATTAATGTTCTCAAAAAATAAAGATTTCGAAGTTGTGGGATATAGAGATTTGATTGGGCTGGCTCTATTACTAATAGACGCTCTACTTCAGGTTACTTCACGTTTGTGGGAGGTAACCTAGTCACTTGGCGGAGTAAGAAACAAAATGTGGTTTCTCGGTCTAGTGATGAAGCAGAGTATCGAGGAATGGCTCACAGAGTTTGTGAATTACTATGGATCAGAAGATTGTTGACAGAATTGGGTTTCAAGCCAGAAAAACCAATGGAGTTACATTGTGATAACAAGTCAGCCATCGATATTGCCCATAATCCAGTTCAACATGATCGAACTAAACATGTTGAGGTGGATAAACATTTTATCATGGAAAAAATTGAGAAGAAGATCATTCGCCTACCATTCGTAAAATCAGAAGATCAATTGGTAGATATCTTAACCAAAGCTGTTTGTGGAAGAGTATTTCATGACTCACTTACCAAGTTGGGCATTGGTGACGTATATGCACCAACTTGAGGAGGAGTGTTGACGTGAGTCTCCTAATTAATCAAGGAGATTTATTTCCTTGATTAATTAAGGGATTTACTTTCCTATTTTATATAGTTGTCAGATCATTGTATAATTAGGAGATACTTTCCTAATCCTTTACTATATCTAATTTCTTGTAAAGCACTCATGTAAACTCTTATATATACCTTCTTATGGAGAAAAATAAAATAAGAACCTAACATATTCAAACCCATATTCATATTTTAGCAAAAAAATATCTTCTATTTATTCATGAAGGGTGAGATTGAAGTTAGAGAGGCTTTGAATGAGGTATGAGTTTATTTTTTGGCATTTTGCAAGTTTAGGGTTTAGGGTTGGTCGCTGGTTGCGTTCGGCACATCAGTACCGAACGCGATAGGTAAATTCAGTGGAATGCCACCGAAACGTTGCATCTAATTCGGTGGTGGTTAACCGATTATCAACTTAATATTCGGTGGAGATCCACCGTAATATGGAACGTTGTTCAGTGGTTTATTACAGAAATTTTACTTACTTTTCAGTGGCAACAAACCGAAATTTATTTATTTTTTCAGTAACTTATTGTCGACCACAAATTTAATGCAAGTTATTTTGATCTTACTCGCATTGAAGGAACAAAAACAAGGTGATGCCCCTCCTGAAGGCAACAATATGTGAACAGAATGTGTAATGTACTATAGTGATCGATTCATAATTTATTCGGTAATTATTTTGAGTTTTTTTTTTGTCTGAAATCATTTTTAGTATCATTAATGTGGCATTAATGTTTCAAATTATTTAAATAACATGAGTTTTATGTGTAGATATTCAATGGTAGAGATGCATTACTTAGATGGGCTCGTGCACAAGGAAAAATGAATAATATTGTCATTGTAATTAAAAGTAGGGGTGGGCATCTAAAACCAAAATACCGAAACCGTACACTAACCATACCGTACCATACCGATTTCATACCGTTTCATTTAGGATGGGAAGATATTCGATACCATACCGTACTGTACCAATAGAGTATGGTATGGTATGGTATCAGTATTTGGTACCGGTCAATATCGTACCATACCGAATCCTGAAATATAATTTTTTTTTAAATATTGAAATATAAGTATTTGTGTTGTGTCACTACTACAAAAAGTGAAAAAGACGACGGTAGAACAAAAAACCGTTGTTGTTTTTAAAAAGACGACGGTAACAAAACACCGTCGTGGATAAGTGACTTAAACAACTAAAAAATGGAGGTACTGTTGAATATTTTTTTATAACGACGCAAAAAAATTAAAAAGCGTCGTGTTATTAAAAAGGTGTTCTTCAAGAGTTAAAATCTGACCAAAAAACAACGACTGTGGGTATGAATCCACCGACGTAGAAAATAAAGACGACAGTTCACCAAAAAACCTGCCATGTTAACTCCTAACTAAACACGACCAACTGTTATTATTCAGCGTTGTATAATATAATCTGATCCACGTCGGTATATTACAAAAAAATGACATTTTAAATCAATGTACCATGACGCGAGAGATTAATTTATCGACTTATTATTTTGGGAGTGTACTACGACGGTGCCTTCTCTGTAAACCACCGTCTTAATTTTTATTTCTTTTTAAGATTTATTTATTTTTTAATTTTGGTAGCCTACGAAAATTAAAAATGAGATCCCAAGAGGTATGATATCTTACCATTGAGATCTTTGGATCCTGATCATAATCGAACCACCAAAGTGAGAAAGACAATATTTTAAATACACAAAATCCAAAAAGAAACCAGAACTGAATTGATCACGGCAAACTTTGAGAAAGACAATATTTTGAAAGTTAATGATGTGTGCATTTTGGTGTCTTTGAGATACACCAAAACACATACATCATTAACATCCAAATTATTGTCTTCGAGATGTGAGAGAGAGTGATGATGCATGTGTGTCTGAGAGAGGAAGACGAGCCTCCAGAAGAACTTGGAACCCTAAATGAAAACTGAAACTGAAAGAAAGCGTCAAATTTATACAATAAATCTTTAAAACCCACGGCGGTCCTTATACACATACTGCCGTATAATTGTACAAAACCACGTCGGTTATAATACACGTCGTATGATATAATGTAATCCACGTCAGTATATTACAAAAAAATGATGTTTTAAATCTATGTACCATGACGCGAGAGATTAATTTATCGACTTATTATTTTGGAGTGTACTACGACGGTACCTACAACACTACTGTTGTATTTATTTACCACGTCCTAAGTTCAAATTACCGTCATAATTTTTCTATTTATACGTCTACCTTTTCTGTAAACTGCCGTCTTATTTTTATAGCTTTTTAAAAGTAATTAATTTTTCTTTTATTTTGGTAATATCTTTCTTAATATCTATCAGAAAAGAACTACTGCCAAAATACTTAAAACCATCACAAGGAACAACCAAGTATCTTAACACAAAACAAAATTTAATTCTCAATCCTCAACAACATTTTTGTCTTAAAAGGCAAATCTCTGCTGATCAATATTTAAAAGGCAAATACATCAGCTTGTTCAACTGTTTCTTCCTCTCTTATGCAAGCTAGGCCCTCTCCTTCCTCTTATTCTCAAGCTCCTGCACAGCCACATATCAATATTTAATAGGAGCAATATTTAAAAGGCAAATCTCTACTGATTCAGATAATCAAAATCAACAATGTATATAACTTAAAACATAGACGTCGGTTAACAATAAATTGAGGTCGTATAAACATATTAACCACGACGCTATATGAAAAAACTGACATTGAAGAAAAAACGAAAAGACCCAATTTAAATCAAAAGTATACAAAACCACGTCAGTTATATTGAAATTAGTGCCGTCTAAATGAATCTATAGACGTCGTTTAAAAATAAACTATGGTCGTATATATTTAATTAACAACGACGGTATATAAAAAACGACGTTGTAATTTTTTGAAAAACTAATTTCTTGTGTAATTAGAAATTTTACATGTCGGTACGAGTAATTCAAATGACGTTCTATAGATATTTCACGACGTTATTCTTGAGTATAAGGTCGTTGTGTAAATTTGAAAATGACGGGTTACATCTTTTTGAAGAAAATAACGTCGTGTAATTATAAATAAACACGGCGTTTTATGAAAACTAGGAGTCGTTAAAACAAATTTACTAGGGCGGTGTAAACATTTACCACCGTCTAATCTATCATACTAGGGTGCTTTCTATTAATCGCGTCATTTTATGAAATGGTATGTTAATATATTCAACTTTTCGTCTACCTGACTTACACTTGCACTGTTTCCAAACCCGAGAAAACTTTTCGTCTTTTTTCCTTCTCAAAGCGCTGTCGGTGTATCTCATCGTCTTCCTCTCCTCTTCGTCGTCGTCTCTGAACTGAAACACCAAACTCCGTGAGAAAACTTTCATTGCACGCAAAGAGGTAAGCATTTCTCACTATTTTTGTTGCTGTATTGCATGCTCATACGGTTTTTGTTTTGAAAATCTTTTTACCTTTTTTCTGGCCAAAATCATTTTAATTTTTTCCAAGTTTGATAAAATATACAGACAAAGAGGGAAAGTTTACAACTTTGAACACAACTCTGTTTCTTTTACTTCAACTAAATAAGACGACGATAGCTTCTTATTTATGTGGTTAGATTTATAGACCACGACGGTTCGTCAGCGTCGTCCTAGCGTCGTCTGAAAGTTGTTCCACGTTGTTTTTTTATTTGATTGTCTAAGATTTATTCATTGCAGGTTTGATTTCTCTGAACTCTGATTTTTGTTTTTCCTAATTTGAAAAAAATACAAAGACAAAGAAAGAAGGGTTTGGAACAACTTCACTGTTTTTCCCATCTAATATAGACGACGGTATCTTATTATTCACGTCATGTGAATGTTCATATCACGACGGTATATTAATATTAACATCGTTTGAATTTCAATATCATGACGGTATACAAATATGGCCGTAATAAAGTCTTATTACGTCTTCTGTTATATTTTTACGTCGTGTGAATAGAATTACTACGTCCAAATTTTTTAAAAAACGACGTTGTTTGAAATGAAAATCTGAAATATTTTCACTTGAATGTCTAAATCTGGAATCACTTCTCTGGTTTTTGTAATTATAATATAAGACGTCGATGGTTTAATATTGACGTCGTTTTAATGTATTAACCACTTCGGTGTTTAAGTACCGTCGTTTTAAAGATTTATTATGTCTGATGTTATGTTATTGCGTCGTATGAAATGTTATCATACGTCGTGTTTTATAAATAACCGTCGTTTATTTTCTTAATTTTTTTCTGAAATATTTTCACTTGCAGGTTTGATTTGTCTGTAACCATGGTTTCTCAAGAACAAAGTAAGGACTCTGGCTCGAAAAAAATGGAGGTAAGGAGCTTAGAGTTGTAAATCCTCAAGCCAAGTCCTTGAAGAAGATGAAGTTTGTTTCATCTGGTGAGACAAAACCAGGCAGCATGACAACATTTTCTGAGGAGCCAAAGTCAAGTCGAGGTATAAGCACAATGCCTCGTGTTGTGAAGAGAAAATATTAGAAAATCAAGCCAGTTGTTGAGTACAATAAAAGGGGGAAAGCATGTGGCCCTGCACATACCTGAGATGCAGTCCTACATTGGTGTGTTGGCACGCTCCAGAGTCCCACTTGTGGACAAGAAATGGGCTGAAATCCCCAAGGATATAAAAGAGCAGATTTGGGAAGCCGTTGACATGGATTTTGTGGTAGGTCAGGGGGGCAAGAAACTGGTGTTATCTTTTGCTGCAAAGAAATGGAAGGATTTCAAGTCTACACTAACGAGGCATCATATCCTTCCATTCATCAAGGAGAAGGAGAAATTAAGCCAACCCCATGAACTATATAAATTCATAGAGAAAGCAGAATGGGATGCCTTTGTAGCTTCAAGGTTATCCGAACAATTTGTGTCTGTGCATTTTGAACAATCACAGAGGAGGAAGAAACTTGAGTACAATCATCGATTGTTTCGAAAAGGATATGCTGGTTTGGAGGATCAATTGGAGGAAACCATGCCCAGGGTAGAAATTGATCGATCTACCTTATGGAAGAAAGCTAGACAAGACAAACATGGTAACATCCCGGATCCAAAGGTGGCAGAGAAAGCAAAATTAATTGTAAGCCTACTCACTCTGTTTTAAATTTTTATTAAACTGTATTGCCGTGATAATTCTTATTACGTCTTATCTTATATTTTTGCGTCGCGTGAATAATATTACTACGTTGAAATGTTTTAAAACATGTCGTTAAAGGTCTGAATCTGGAATCAGTAATCTGGAATAAGACGTCGGTTGTTTATTTTTGGCGTCGATGTGAAATGATATAATACGTCGTTTTTTTATAAATAACCGTCGTGTGTTTTCTTATGCTGATTTTTTTATATATCTTTGTTTTAGGATGAATTGCAAAAACAAGTCTCTGAAGGCAGTCTTACTGATCTGGTAGTAATGATGTGTTGACAATGACTTTGGGTCCCGAGCATCCACGGAGAGTTAGAGGGGTAGGTGCTGGGATTTCCCCTAGGCAATACTTCAATTTACCTAGACAACATAGGGTGAAGTTTGCCGATCAATTAAAGGAAAGAGTAAGACTTGTCCTTCAAGAAGAGACTTTGAAGATGGAAGCTAGATCAAGGGAAGAGACTTTAAAGATGGAGGCTAGAACCAAGCAATTGGTAGAGGCTGAGAGGGAAAATTTTCTGAGTCAGCTTTCCCAAATCATCCCCAATTTTGATCCAAGCATGCTTAAATTGAAAACTAGCCCCTATCAAATCCAAGGTCAAGAGCAAAGTCCCAAAAATCCAATGTCGGACAAAGCAAGCTGCTCTGGGGCTCTTGATGGGAGATCCCTACATTTTGAGGATGATACCTGCCAAGAATGGGGAAAACCAGGATGAAATGGTAACATCTCTGAACTTTGAATTCTCTGTTTTTAAAAAAAGGTATTAGACGTCGTTATTGTGAATCAAAGTCATTAGAATTGATACACAACGACGGTTTTCATTTACCGCCGTTTGAAAGTACATACCACGACGTCTTTATTAATAAACCGTCATTTTGATTTCAATACTACATCGTATTTAGTTTACTTGTTTTACACGCCATTAGACGTCGTTATTTTTGAAATTTTTTATGGTGATTTAGACGACGGTTTTAGTCCTTACCGACGTAATAGATAAAGCCCCACGACGTTTATTATTTACCGTCGTTTAATGATTTTAAGACGTTCGTATTTGTTACATACCGTCTTATGTTATGCCTTACCACGACGTTTTAATTTAATTTTTTTTTACTTTTTGTACAATCTGTCTTATATATATTCCTTTATTTCTTAAAACAGAAATCCAGGGATGTAGAAAGGCAAGATGAAGAAAAGAAAGATGAAAAGCTAGATGAAGAAAAGCAAGAAGAAAAGGTAATTCTCATAACTTTGCCTTTTTCATTTGTTTTTCAATTTTTAGACGTCGAAATTTTCTTGAAACCGTCGTTTGTTTTAAATTTCCAAGGTAGTTTTCTTTTTGATTGAATTTTTAAATTGTTGTACAAGCTTTCTTATATATCTCTCTTTATTTATTAAAATAGAAATCCAGTGGTGGAGAAAAGGAAGTTGTGGTAAATTCATTATCTATGAATTTTGCCTTTGAATTAGACGTCGGAATTTTTTTTATACGACTTAATAAATTTTCACCACGACGGTGTTTTTTTACTATAGTGTAAAATCTTTTCAGACAACGTTGTTTTATTTAAACCGTCGGGTTTATTGAGTTACCACATCATTTTATTTTGCTTTATTTCTTTTAACAGAATATTGAAGTAGTTGATTATTCAAAGCTGGAGGTGCCATCTTCTTTACAATCCCTTTATCGTTATGTGGACACGACACTAAAGCCTCAGGAGAAGATTATGACCTTTACAATTGAGAAGGAGGTGTTTGGTGAAGATCGTGGTACCTTCGTCTTACATGAAGATATTACACAATTTGCAGGCATGGAAGAAATTGGGGCTACTGTGGTTGTAGTTTATATGAGGTTTGTCCTTATCAAATATTCATTTCACACTCTCTTTTCTGTTGAAAAAAAAAGTCATGTGATCATTTCATATATATATTTAGGTGCCTATATGATAATTTGAAAGCTGTAAATATGTTGAACATGGTTGGCTTTATCGACCCTGCTCAAGTTAGTGCCAAAGCTGGGTCATTAACTGAGAGATCACGTGTGGTAGCCAATTGAATTCAAAAGACAGATGGTGAACAGATTTTCTTGATGCCTTATAATCCAGGGTTAGTCTCCTTAACAGGATTTTGTTTGTATGATGCACTGCGTATAAAACTGTTTAACCTTTATATTAATTTTGTGCAGCCGTCATTGGGTCTTGTTCATTGTGAGAGCAAAGAAGGAAACTGTCTATTTTCTGGATCCTCTGCCCGGAAATCGAGTGGTTGATGAGGAGGGCAAAAACATATTGAACAGTGCTATAAAAATGTATAATTCACACATAGGCAGACAAGGCCGTAAAGCAACCATTTGGAAAACTCTACCAGGCACACCAAAGCAACCAAGCAGTGTAGAATGCGGCTATTATGTCATGCGCTTCATGAGAGACATCATCATGGATCCTTCCCTGGAGTTTGAGAAGATGGTAAGAAGAAAATTTTCAGATTTATTTTGTGGTTTTTTGAATTATCAACGACGGTCCTTTAAAAATACTGTCGTTGAATCTATATACTACGTCGATTATGAAAAATAGCGTCGTCTGTGATTGAATTTCTGTTTGTTTATAAAGCTTAATAATCATTGTTTATGGATTGCAGTTTGCGAAGGGAAAAGATCAAGCGCCATACCCCCAATCAGCCATTGATGAAGTTGGGAAAGAATGGGCAGAGTTTGTTTGCCTTCATATGAAGTAAAGGATTTTTAGAACACTTAACATTTTTATATAATGTACACATTTTGTTAGAATTAGTAAATTTTTTGTACAAATTTTGTTACAATTAGACAAGTTTTTGTACAAATTTTGTCTATAATATACATCCTTTTTTTCCCTGAAAATTTGTTGAGGTTTTCGTTATTTAAAAAAAAGAAATTGCGTAACCGACGTGTAATAATGTTCCAACGACATAATTATATCAAACACCGTCGTCTTATGGAGTACAAACGTTGGTAAAAAAGAAAATGAAAGGAATAAAAAACACGACTGTACATTACAGACGACGTCTAAAGCCAGTAAAGGTGACTGTTAGTGCATGTTCCATTTATTACAACCGACGTTGTATAAAATAACAACGTCATCGTTTGAAAGCAGATGCGACGTAAAAGGATAGTTAGACAACGCTCTTAGTGACAGAGATGTCGTGGTAATTAAATAAGATGGCGCCACTTTTTTAGTTTAATTCGTGATATATAGTTTGTATGTCGGTTACAGCCATTAAACGACGGTTTTTTTACAAGTAAGTCGTTTATTATACTTTACAACGTCATTATTTTATAAGAGACGACGTCGTTTGTTTGTGTTTATTTCTATTTAATTCAAAATATTCATAATAAATTTAAAATAAATCCAAAAAATGCACCGTCATCGATTTTAAAAAAAATACGAAAAAGGTAAATCAAACGACGCTCATGGTTCTACAGACGACGTGGTTTATATGAAATTAGAAGGCGATAAGTTAATTTTCTGAGTGGTGATTTTGAGTTTAAACGACGTCGTTTGATTGAAAATTTCGCCATGGTTTCTCTTTTAAACGACGTCCTTTTTACAAGTAAGTCGTTTATTAAAATTTACAACGTCGTTACTTTCTTAACGCCGACGTGGTTTGTTTTTGTATGTAAGAATATTTTATTCTATTTAATTCAAAATATTCATAATAAATTTAAAATAGATCAAAAAAATGCAACGTCAAGTCCTATGAAGTCATTGATATATTTTCTTCCCCCTTAAGTTTAAAAAAATGCAGTTTGAGTAATACAAATTTAAAATAACCACCCAAAAAAAAATTGTTTTGATGAGTCACAACATCACTTATAGTTTGATGGTTTGGTGTTTAGGGTTTAGGGTTTAGGGGGTTAAAGGTTTATTTTTGGGGTTTAGGGTTTATGGTTGTTATTTATTAGGCCGTAAAACCATAAACCCTTTTCTAAAATTATTTTTTTAAAAATATATAATTTAGGGTTTAGGGTTTAGGGTATTATTTTTTAACGACGGTGTTTTTGTATGTTAGTCGATGATTTACGATGAGCACTTTCTAAACCGCCGTTCCTTTAAAATGACGTTGTAGACGAATAACAACGTCATCGATTGAAAAAAAAAACGTAAAAGGTTATTCAAACGACGCTATTGGTTCAATAGACAACGTGGTTTTTTGAAATAAACGGCGTTAAGTTCGCCATGGTTTCTATTTTAAACAACGTCCTTTTTACAAGTAAGTCTTTTATTACAATTTACAACGTCTTTATTTTCTTAACGCCGACGTGGTTTGTTGGTGTTTGTAAGAATATTTTATTATTTTTAATTCAAAATATTCATAATAAATTTAAAATAAATCCAAAAAATGCAACGTCAACTCCTATGAAGTCATTGAGATATTATCTTCCCCCTTAAGCTTAAAAAAATGCAGTTTGAGGAATACAAATTTAAAATGACCACCCAAAAAAAAAATTGTTTTGATGAGTCACAATATCACCTATAGTTTGATGGTTTAGGGTTTAGGGTTTAGGGTTTAGGGGGTTAAAGGAATACTTTTGGGGTTTACGTTTTTTGGTTTAGATATTTTTGGCCCTAAAACCCTAATCCCTTTTCCAAATTTTTTTAAAAAAATATAATTTGTTTTTGCTTTATTAGGGTGTAGGGTTTAGGGTATATTTTTTAATTTAATTTTTTGTTCATTCCACCCATCGTGCACGAGTTCGAATCCCAGCAAAACTAAAACCCACTTATTTACTTAGTTTCTCATACGTCAGTTTTTTTTTTTGCGTCGTAAGGAGTTACCACGACGCATTTCATGTAATAAGCGTCCTATTTCGTTTTTAGTTTTGATGACGTTTTTTTGGTTTTGCGTCGTAAATAGTTATACCACGACGTCTTCAATGTAATAAGCATCATGTTTAATTTGAAATTTTAACGATGGTTTTTTTGTTTTCCGTCGATGTTTTAAAGAGCGCGCTTTCTAAAAATTTTCGCCGCGACCTAAAATTTTCAGATTTCGCTCTAAGTCTTATACTTGTAACCCTGAACCCTAAAAATTTCAGATTTCGCTCTAAATCCCCTTAACATTTCGCTCTCTCACTTCAACTCTAATTCAAAGTTGGGCTCTCCAGGCTCCGTCGAATCCAAGTAGGCCATAATCTGTGAGCTCTGCCTACCTGTAAGTACAAACCCTTATCTTCCCCTTGTAAATTCATTGAATGATATTCAGTTGTTTTGTTAAAGGGTTTTAGATATATGTTTTGCGATCTTTTAATGTTGTCGGAGGTATGGGTTCATGGATTTTCTGTTTATGTTTTCATGATCAATCGGGAATGGATTTAATGTTGTCGGATCTTTTAATCACTCTTTGTTATGTTGAATCGGGAATGTATTTTCATGCTTAGTATATGTTGGTTTCATGCTTAGTATACGTGTTCTTAATAGGGTTTTGGGTTCTTGAAAATAAACTGGGATTTCGACCATTGTGAATGCTTTTTTAGGCATACGATGACGGTTTTTTAACAAACCGTCGTATATAGTTTTCTATACGATGATTTTCTTTAACTACCGTCGTGGTTCAATTTTTTTGCCTTTGTTTTTTGCTAGCATTAGACGACGTTTTTTGAAAATCCGTCATCTATATATGTCCAATACGTCTGTTTTTGTTTAAAAACCGTCGTCTGTATACTATATTACTTGCTATTAAAACCCTATATATTCTGCTATAGTGATGGTCATTGCTTGTCTTTTCACTTTATTATAGATAATAGGGTATAGTGTCGGAGATGGATAAGTCATGGATGCACTCGGATATAAGATCGAAGGCATATGAGTTAGGGGTGGAAGCATTTTTGAACTTTTTTATAGAAAATCTTCTAACTACAACACATTTCCGTTGTCCATGTGTTAAATGTGTGAATTTGAAATTGTTTGGGGTTGGAATTATAAGGGATCACTTATACTTTAATGGAGTTGACCAAAGCTATAAGAATTGGACATTTCACGAAGAACCTTGGGAAGCAACTACTAATGCTAGTAGAAATGTTGAAGAATATGATGACCATAGTAGGTACAGTTTTGTGTATGAAGAAATAGATATGGATGATAATGATTTTGGTGATTTTGGATCCGATCCTTATGAGTTTGCCAATGTGATTGGGGATGGAGATCAACCATTGTACCCTGGTGGTAGAAAGTACACAAAGTTATCGGCATTAGTGAAGTTGTATAATTTGAAGGCAAAACATGAGATGAGTGATGTCTGTTTCACAGAATTATTGATACTTCAAGGCAATTTGCTACTAGAAGGAAATGCAATACCGGCCTCTATGTATGAGGCAAAAAAGACTTTGTGTGCATTGGGGCTGAGTTATGAGAAAATCCACGTATGCCCCAATGATTGCATCTTGTATAGGAAGGAGTATGAAGATTCAACTAATTGTCCTACTTGTGGTATCTCAAGGTGAAAGAAAGGCAAAGATTCAATCTTGAAAGAGGGTGTGCCAGCGAAGGTTGTGTGGTATTTTCCTCCAATTCCAAGGTTTAAAAGGATGTTTCAATCACATGAGACAGCTAAGAGTTTGACTTGGCATGCTACTAGAAAATTAATTGATGGTCAGATGTCTCATCCGGGGGATTCCCCGTATTGGAAACTTCTTGATGATAAATGGCCCGAGTTTGGTAATGAGCCGAGAAACTTGAGATTGACTCTTTCATCTGATGAATTCAATCCCCACAGTTCTCTAAGTAGCAGATAAAGTTGCTGGCCAGTTATCTTAGTTACATATAATGTCCCACCATGGCTGTGCATGAAACGAAAGTTCATGATGTTGACCTTATTGATTTCCGGTTTTAAACAACTTGGAAATGATATAGTCGTCTACTTGGAGCCTTTGATTGATGATTTAAAATCTTTGTGGGATGGGATTAGAGGAGTGTATGATGCACATAATGGAGAATACTCTGCATTAATGTGGACAATTAATGATTTCCCTGTCTATGGAAACTTATCTGGTTGTGTTGTTAAAGGATATAAAGCTTTTCCAATATGCGGTGATGATACACCGAGTCACAGGTTGAAAAATGACCACAAAATTTGTTACATTGGGCATAGAAAATGGTTATCAATCAATCATCCATATAGGAGGCAACATGCAGCTTTTAATGGGAAACCTGAATATGGCATGCCTCCCGAGCCATTAACCGGAGGAGAAGTGCTGCATATGGTTGAAGATGGTGATAGAGTTTGTTGGAAGAAGAAATCAATATTCTTTGATCTAGAAATCAATACCTTAGTTTCAATTTGTCACATGTAAAAAAAATTTAAGAGAAATGTCACCTTAACTTTTCAAAATCCATGATTTGTCATCTAATTTTAACACCATCTAATTTCCATCTATTTTCAAGGGTAATTTAGTCTTTTTATTTTCAATGATATTTTGAAAATAAAAATTCATTATAAAAAAATTATATATCTTTTAAATAATTAAAAAATAAATATAAATTAGGAAAAAAAACTTCTCCATCTCTATGGACGTCCCCATCTCTCTCTACCCCACACCATCTCTCTTCCCCAGTAACACCTTATTGCCAAATATCTCAAGCTGCACCAAACCCCCACCTCGACATCCCCAGTCAAAGTGGGTGTGTTTTGAAAATTTGGAAATTTGGGTTGTTGATTTGTAAAAGAACATCATGGTTGTAGAAGAAAGAGAGGATGAGCGAGAGAAGAGAGAGAAGGGGGGGGGGGGGGGGGGGGGGTGGAGGATAAAGTGGTGATGGTGGGTGTCGAAGATAAAGAGGAGGAAGAGAGAAGTTTTTTTTTTCTTCCTAATTTCTCTTTTCATTTTTAATTATTTAAAAGATATATATATATATATATTTATATAAATGAATTTTTCATTTTTAAAATATCATTGAAAATGAAAAGACTAAATTACCCTTAAAAATAGATGGAAAATTGGATGGTGTCAAAATTAGATGACAAATCATGGATTTTGAAAAGTTAAAGTGACATTTCTCTTAAATTTTTTTTACAGGTGACAAATTGAAACTAACGTATAAGTTCAGGTGACATTTCTGCAAATATCCCTTAGATTTATTGAACATGGTGGTCAAAACTGATTTTCAACCCGACTATGGAGAAAGACGTACTCGTTTGCCTCCCGGGCCTTGGAATTTGTCAAGAGTAGAGAAGAGAGCAGTTTGCAATTCTTTCTATGGTATGAAGGTCCCTGAAGGTTATTCTTCAAATATAAAAAATCTTGTATCTCTACAAGATTCAAGACTTCTTGGCCTTAAATCACAGGATTGTCATACCTTAATGCAACAATTGCTCCATGTGGCAATTCATTCTGTTTTGGAGAAGCTTGCAAGGTATGCAATAACTCGTTTGTGCTTCTTCAATGCTATATGTGCAAAGATGGTTGCTGTTTCCAAGCTAGATAAGTTCGAAGAAGATGTAGTAGTTACTTTGTGTTTGCTTGAGAAGTACTTTCCCCCTTCATTCTTTGATATCATGGTTCATCTACTAGTAAATCTTGTCAGAGAAGTTCGTCTATGTGGGCTAGTATATTTTAGATGGATGTATCCATTCAAAAGATATATGAAAGTGCTAAAGGGGTATGTTCAAAATCGTACTCGTCCCGAAGGTTGCATTGCTAAGCGGTATATAGCTGAAGAAGTTGTAGAGTTTTGTATCAAGCATTTATCTGATGTTAGTACAGTTGGAGTGCCTTCAAGCCAAAATATGGGAGTTTCAAAGCCATTATCAGGTTGCACAGTGAGCTTAGTTGATCGGGACTTATTGAACCAAGCACATCTATATGTCTTGGAGAATACGGAGGAAGTCCTACCTTATATCGAGTATGTATGAGTTTTATTCTTTAAGTTTCCATTTTAAATTATTTCTTATGTTTATCTTATATGTTTGGGACCGTAATGCTTGAATTTTTCGTGTCATGTAGGGAACATATGATCCACATCAAGACCGCTTATCCAAAATTTTGAAAGAGAACAAAGTGGCTGCAAGATAAGCACAATAGCACTTTCATTCAATGGCTACGCTTCAAGGTATATGTTATTGAATAACCTATTGGACTTTTAATTTTCTTCTTTCTATGTTAGATTGAATTAAGATATGATTAATTTGTAGGTTCAAAGTGAACTTAATGAGGAAGACAATCATGGCGTATCAGAAAATTTAAGGTGGCTAGCAGCTGGTCCAAACATGGCAGCGCCATCATATATGAGCTATCTTATTAAAGGTGTTAAATTTAACATCAAGGCACAAGATGATGTGCGAACAGTTCAAAATAGTGGAGTTTATTTACTTGCACATACCATGCAAGTTGCTAGTGCCAAGGATAAAAACCCAATTCTCTCAAATATGGGTTTCTATGGTGTCATTCAAGAAATTTGGGACCTTGACCACCAAAAGTTTACAATCCCAGTCTTTAGGTGTGATTGGATAGTTAGTACTTCTGGTCTTGTAGTCGACGAACTTGGATTCACCCTTGTAGATTAGAGTAAAATTGGACATAGGAATGACCAATTTGTTTTGGCTTCTCAAGTCAAACAAGTATTTTTTGTTGACGACCCGATGCATCGTGGTTGGTCGGTAGTGTTATCAATGCCTAATAGAGAATATAATGATGTTATTGGTGATGATGTCTTAGGTGATGTGAGAATTGAGTGTGAGCCATTTATTAGAGGGATGCCAAATGTTGACACATTTGATGAACCAGTGGGTGAGTTTGGGAGTCAAAATATTCGAGATGGGTGTGAAGATATATGGATTGAATGATGCTTATGTAATTTATGAAATTACTTATTCCCTAAACGGCAATGTATGACATTAATTTTGTAATATATTGTAATATGTTTTTTTCACTTTCATTATTCAGGTTTTGGCCACAAAACAATCAGTACAAAAAATACTGGTTCAAGATTACAAACACGACGGTCCTGAAAAAATGTGAAAAACGGGCGTCCGTTTTAATAAAATTGTCATAAAAAAACAACATTTTGGAGCATTCAACGACCACAATGTATTTACCGACGTCTAAAAGCAACATAAAAATGAAGAACCACGACGCTATTGTGAAACAGTTGTTGTGAAACATGTAAGTGCAAATAACACGACTCCAATCTCATAATACCGACGTCTAAAAGACGAGATATCTAACCTAACGTTAAAAGACGACGTCTTAGATCATGAACTCGTCCGTATCAACTCAAAAATCGGCATCTTAAATTTTACCACGTCACTTGTTATCTCATAAACGAAGTGGAAAAGGATTAATTCACGACGGTATTTGAAATCCATTGGTAAATTTGTCGATGTAAAGGGACATTTGGACGTCGTTCCTTTACAAAAACAACGTTATATGGATGCATACACGTCTCTTTTCTTATGATTATGTCGTTAAAATGACTTTACACGGCGCATATCTAATAAATTACGCCGTCTCATAGACATTAGACGACTGTAATTTTAGTAAAGATGACGTATAGGTTAAGAAACACGGCTGTCTTTTACATGATAACGACGTTGTATATTAACTAGAACGTCGGATATGTAAATGAATGTGTCGTAAGTAATGACCCTAACATATTTTCCACGTTGTTTATTTTCAGATCATGTCGTTAAAATAATTTTACACAGCGATCAATGAGAAATGTTGTCGTCTCAGATAGATTAGACAACGGTTATGTTTTTAAAGATGACGTATTAATTTTGAAACACGTCTGTCTTTTACATGACGACGACATTGTCCATCAAACACAACGTCGTCTCTAGAAATAAATGTGTCATAAGTATTGACCCTAACATATTTTCCACATCGTTTATTTTCAGATCATGTCGTTAAAATAGTTTTACACGGCGGTTGACTGAGAAACGTTGCCGTTTCAGATGTATTAGACGACGATTATGTTTTTAAAGATGACGTATAAATTTTGTAACACGGTTCTCTTTTATTTGGAGACGACGTTGTTTACAAAATACAACGTCGTTTATAGAAATACATGCGTCTTAAGTAATCACCCTAACATCTATTTCCACGTCATCATTAATGGAAAAATCGAAGTGGAAAATTTATTTCACGATGGTTGTAGAAACTGTGGTGACGTAGTATGAGTCAATAACGTCGTCGATTATGTATTTAAAGACGTCATAATTGTATGTGTCGTGAAAAGTATATTTAACGTCTGTGGGTTTTAGTTTTCGTCGTTGTATGTTTCTCTTGCGGCCATGTTTTGTTAAAATATATTATGTGTTGCCTTTTAAATGACGTTTGTTTGTTAGAATTGGTCGTCTATTCTTATCCTTTATCGCTTTTTTAGCTCATTTTTCAATACACAGACGTCGGTTATTAGTTGTTAATGACGTTGTTTGTTTTAACAACGACAGGGATTTACCATCGTGGTTTGATTTTGGAAAATTTGTCGCTTTATTTCACGACCGTTGGAAAACCGAATACATGACGGTGAATTCCCGTCGTCCTTTTCCTTTTTTGTAGTAGTGTGTTGTTGATTCTGGATTATGCCATTTGCGATGTGTTGTTGATTTTTTGCTTTTTCTATATTTTGATAGCCTTTGTGTGTATGTTCATAGAGCCTTTTTCTTTGATTCATTTAATAATTAAAAGCTGTTTCAAACATAAACATATAAAAGCCTTTCTGTAACCATGACCTGAATTCCATTAACTTTTTTCTATGGGATACAAACAAGAACCTCCTGTATTAAATTTCAAAACAGTATTATGAGATTTAAGGCCAAGAAGTCTTGAATCTTTTAAAGATACAAGATTTTTTATATTTGAAGAATAACCTTCAGGAACCTTCATACCATAAAAAGAATTGCAAACCGCTCTCTTCCCTGCTCTTGACAAATTCCAAGGCCCTGGAGGCAAGCGAGTACGTCTTTCTCCATACTCGGGTTGCAAATCAATTTTTACCCCCATGTTCAATAAGTCTAACTGAGCAGCAATCCCATCTTTATTTTTTCCAGGGATCTCTAGCAATGTACCAATGATACTATCGCAAACATTCTTCTCAATGTGCATAACATCTAGGGCATGCCTCATAGGGAGGTATTTCCAATACTCGAGATCAAAGAATTTTGATTTCTTCTTCCAACAAACTCGAGCCCCATATGTAATTAATATCTTCAACCATATGCAGCACTTCTTCTCCTGTTAATGGCTCGGGAGGCATGCCAAATTCAGGTTTCCCATTAAAAGCTGCACGTTGCCTCCTATATGGATGATTGATTGGTAACCACTTTCTATGCCCAATGTAACAAATTTTGTGGCCATTTTTCAACCTGTGACTAGGTGTATCATCGCCACATATTGGACAAGCTTTATATCCTTTAACAACACAACCAGATAAGTTTCCATAAGTGGGAAAATCATTAATTGTCCACAGTAATGCAGCTTTGAGTGTAAAGTATTCTCCTATGTGGGCATCATACACTCCTCTAATCCCATCCCACAGAGATTTCAAATCATCAATCAAAGGCTCTAAGTAGACGTCTATATCATTTCCGGGCTGTTTAGGACCGGAAATCAGGAAGGTCAACATCATGAACTTCCGCTTCATGCATAGCCATGATGGGAGATTATATGTAACTAACATAACTGGCCAACAACTGTATCTGCTACTTAAAGAATTGTGGGGATTGAATCCATCAGATGAGAGAGCCAATCTCAAGTTTCTTGGCTCATTACCAAAGTCGGGCCATTTTTCATCAACAAGTTTCCAAGACGGGGAATCTGCTGGATGAGACATATGACCTTCAACTGATTTTCTTGCAGCATGCCAAGTCAAACTCTTAGTTGTCTTATGCGATTGAAACATCCTTTTAAACCTTGGAATTGGAGGAAAATACCACACCACCTTCGCTGCCACACCCTCTTTCAAGAATCCATCTTTGGTTTCCTTCCACCTTGAGATACCACAAGTAGGACAATTAGTTGCATCCTCGTACTCCTTCCGATACAAAATGCAGTCATTGGGACATGCGTGGATTTTCTCATAACTCATCCCTAAAGCAGACAAAGTCTTTTTTGCCTCGTACATAGAGGAAGGTAGTGTATTTCCTTCCGAAGCAATTCTCCTTGAAGTATCAATAATTTTGTAAAGAAAACATCACTCATCCCATGTTTTGCTTTCAAATTATATAACTTCACCAAAGCCGACAACTTCGTGTACTTCCTTCAACCAGGCTACAAGGGTTCATCGTCATCCCCAATCACATTGGCAAACTCATAATGATCAGATCCAATATTGGCAAAATCATTATCATCCATCCCTAATTCTTCAGAAACATAACTGAACCTACTTTGCTCATCTTCTTCCACATTTCTACTAGTATTGGTAGTCCATTCCCAAGGTTCTCCGTGCCATGTCCAAATCTTATAGCTTTGGTCAATTCCATTAAAGTATAAGTGTTCCCTTATAGGTCCAACCCCAAACAATTGAATATTCTCACATTTAACACATGGAGAACGAATCTCAGTTGTATTTCCAAGATTTTCTGACGCAAAATTCAAAAATCCTTCCACCCCTAACTCATATGCTTTCGATCTTCTATCCGCATGCACCCATGACTTATCCATCTCACACTCTATAAAATTCATATAAATATATATATTAAATTGGAAAGACCAGCAATGAAATACTACCTCATTCAAATAGCAGAGAACAAAATGAAAATTAAATATAAAGCATGGACAAGACGATGGTTTGAACAAAATAATCTTCGTTTAATATAAATTCAGATGACGACATCTATAGTCACCGTCGTCATTAAGATACCCAAACCCAGAAATTTGTACGGGTTCTGGTAGCCTAAAGACGATGTTAAATGGAGAAAACAGTCGTCTTTAGGCTACCAGTTGCGACTTAAAACTAAGACGACGGGAGTAAATGAACAACCGACATATAATAAAAATTTGGACGACGGTTTGATCCGTCAACCGTCGTCGTAGTTAAAAAAAAACAGCTTAAATCTCCCATCCCCATTCCTTTTCCAAGAACCCATGGCCAAACAAACATAAAAGAACCCTAACGAGAGAGTAATTATTACAAGAATGCAAACATCAAAACATAAAAGAACCCTAATATAGATACCAATTAAGAACCCATAGCTACCAATGAAAACATTTATGGATTTAAGAAGAGATTAGGGTTAAAGGGACTAGGGTTGTACTTACATGGATATTGAGAGAGAGCTGCGAGAATATAACAACTGCTTAGAGAGAGATTGGAGAATCTACGTACCCAATGCTTTGAGAGAGAGCTGAGAGAATATAACAAAAGCTTGAGAGAGAGCTGAGAGAATTAGGGTTAAAGGGACTACAGTTGTACTTACATGGATATGGAGAGAGAGCTGAGAGAATATAACAACTGCTTGAGAGAGAGCGAAAACTTTCAGAAAAATTTATGTTGAAGAGAGAGAATGAACTATTTGAGGGTTAAAGGGAAATTCTGAAAATTTTAGGTCGCGGTCAAAACTTTTAAAGTACCGTGTTTTTCAATGACGACGGTCAATACTTATATGGACGTCTAATTCTTACTTATGACGGTGGTTTCTACACAAGACCGACGTTGTAAACATAACGGACGTCGCTATTTAATAACCGACGTCGTATACCGAATTCAATTAGTCTTGGTTTATGTAGTTGACCAAAAACAGCGGGAGAAAACCGCGTCGTTTCAAAAAACCCTAAACCCTAAACCCTAAATTTTACAATAATTTTAAAAAAAATACACAAGTATGAGAAAAATGAACCGAAAATTGCTATGGACTCCTTACAACAATGCCTTCTACAATAGTAGGCTAAAATATGGATTTCATAATTTTGAATTTATGGGCACCAATGGATCACATAAACTTTAGGGTTATGTTATGTAAAGTATAAGGAGTACCGTGCTTTGTCTCTAAATTTGTTTGAATTTTGTTATCATTTGAACTTTGAAAACTAAAATTACATTTTTCAGGCCTTAACGGGCAAGATATTGTCTCAATCAGTGCATAGAATTTGTCGGTATATTTTTCAGATTTTGTTTTGAATATATTATTAATATTAGTAATTAAATACAATAAAAAAATATTTCTAAAATTATATTTTTTAAAGCTTTAGGAAAGAGACAATATTTCAATAAGTGCTTGGTAGTTTTCAATTTAATTTTTGGATTTAGTTTTGAATTTAATATGGAATTAAATAAAATATAAAAGTCATTAAAAATTAAATGAAAAATGACCTAGCCGACGTTGTATCCTTTTACAACGACGTTAAACATCACAAACTGATGTCATATAATTTTTAGACGTCGAAACGAATAGAAAACGACGTCTTTTTTTGGATAACCGACGTGGATTATTGTATTACCACGTCATTTTATTTTATATAACCGACGTTGTTTATCTATACAACGTCAAATGTTTAAGAATAACCACCTTTGTATATTATTAACACGTCAATATGGTTATACTAACCGACGTAGTATATCGGTACAAAATTCATCTATACAAGATGAATTAATTATAAACCATCGTGTTTATGACTATTACATGTCGTTTTTAATAATTGTCGTCGATTTTATATTTCTAGTTACAGCAAGACGATCATTGTGTACACATATGAGACGTGTAAATTAGAATCAGACGTCGGTTTTTGGGAACTAAACAAGTTTTTAAAAAAAATTTAATTTTTTTGATGGTTGTTCGCTTGATTACAACAAAAACATTGTTCATAAATATTTATGTACATCAATTATCCTTCGGTAATAAGTTGTTCATGAATTCTGCCCATTCATGCCTAACTTCGTCAATATCCTCTTGTTTACACTGAACTTTATCTTTTTTCTTTTCAAATTGCAAAATAAACCAAAACACCGACCTGTTATAAAGATACAAACGACGGTTTTAAACAAAAATCTGACGTAGTAAAATAAAGAAAGTATATCTAAAATTTTGCGTTTCACCTTATTCTCGAAATTTAGGTCTAGATCATGAATTATATCTCTCATGAATCGCATCACGCAATAGCCACACTCTACACTTGTTGGTTGTTCAGGAGTGCCGTGTAGATTTTTCCAAATGGCCTCTGTTTACGTGAATTTTTGTTTATATGAATGTTAAACATTTTAATTGACCTATTACAAGAAAACAGAGGGTGTTAATGACAAAACAAAAAATTTAAATACAAATAGTAATTGTCATGGTAAATCAGTCAAAACAACGGAGTTTTAAAAACAATGACGTGATATTTTGTTTCAAACGGCGATGAAAAATTACCGTCGTTGTGTAACATTATAACGTCGGTAAGAGTAAAACGTCGTATAACAAAAAATTGAATAGAAAAAATTAAAACGTTCTTAAATAAAACCCAAACGACGTGGTAGTTAAATGAACACGACGTTTTTAAGACAATACTGACGTAATAAATTACTTAACACGTCGGTAATAACTTACCGTCGCTATATTTTCATTAAAACGTCGGTATTATTAAAAACCGTCGTATATTTAAATACTTTAAAGGAAAAAAAATCTTAGATCAGAAGAAATCAACTTATGTATTCACTATATTTTTCATGTCGTCGTCAACTAAGCGTTTTGGCATTGAATTCATGTAATAGTCAGTCTCCGTTGCTGGTCTCACAATTACCATCACCCAATGACCCCTACACATAATGATCCATATAGGTTAAATAGTACTACAAAGAAAAATATTACAAGCTTAGAAAATTACTTTAAATGGTACTAACCCTGGATTATAAGGGACCAAGAAAAATTGATTCCCATCTGCTGTTTTCAGGCGGCTTGACAGGTGTTTTATTCCGTCTGATATAGTTCCAGATTGAGAGCTGACTAGCCCAGGATACACAAGGCCAACAAGGCTTACCATATTTGCCATTTTTAAATAGTTAAATAGGAACCTAAATATATGAAAGTCAATTAAATGAGATTTTAATTTAAAAGAAAGGGAAATGTAAAACAAAATGGGATTTCTAGAATTACCTCATGTATACTGATATCACTGTGGTTCCAATCTCAACCATGGAACCAAACTGCAAAATAACATCAGGTAAGAGGAAGGTATCATGCTCAAAGCCAAACGCTTCCTTGGGCATGTGAACTGCCCCTAGCCTCGTTAGTAGGCAACAACTTGGTCTGGACATGTTGGCATAAGGCTAACAGAGGAGGTGGCATGTCTAGCTTTGAGAGATCCTGTTACAAGAAATAAAGAAAGAAATATAAGTTAGTTTGTGTGTGAACTAAAATAAACGACTCTAACTAAACCCAAAAAACAGACGTGGTATATAATATAAACGACGGTTTCTAGTAAATACCTGACGGAGGAAAGGTTATACACGTCAGTAAATACATAACCGTCATTGTGTGGAATTTATAACGTCGCTATACTATAGAAAGGTCGTCTAATTAAAATGCAGTTAATGAGATCATGAAATAGAGGACGGTTTATAAAAGAGTTAGATGACGGCAAAAAACACAGTCGTTATTTTTGATGTCCAATAATTTGCAAAACAAGTAAAAGCGTCGTGGTATTTAACTGAACAAGACGTTTCTTGGAAGAAATAGACGTATTATTGTTTTCTAACGTCGGTATATATATACCGTCGTTATTTTAAATTTTAACGTCGGATATTAAAAAGAGCAACGTCTATTTAAAATTTAAAAGGCAAAAATAGAAAATAGCAGAGATTTTACCGTGTCCTCTTACTTTTTCCAGCAGGTATAAGCTTCAAGCTTTGGATCTTCTAATTCCAAAGCTAGGGGTCTGATACCAGTGGCCCCAGCAGCTAGCCTTATCAGACATTGGATTTTTTGGGCTTTGATCTTGACGGGGTAAAATAATTGGAGTAATTGGAGTAATTGGGGTTTTGAGCATCAAGCTGGGATCAAAATTAGGAACTAATTGACGGAAATGTGCCAACATAGCCTCCCTCTCTGCTCTCAACTTCTTCCATTATAGTTTCCCTTGACCTTGCCTCAATCCTCAAGGTCTCTTCTCTGACTGCCTCCCTCACACTTTCCTTCAATTTGTCACCAAATTTCACTCTCTGTTGTTTCGGCAAATTGAAGAACTGAGTTGGGAAACGCGCAGCACCAACTCCTTCTGACTCTCCCACCATGCTCGGGGTTCCCAAAGCAAGAGTCAATACATCATTGGTCCCGGAGATAGTCAGAGTGCCTTCGGAGACTTGCTTTTGCAAATCATCCTAAAAGAGAGAAAGGGAGATTGTTAGAAACTGAACAGGGTGTAAAACAGATAAATAAACCGACGTTGTAAATTATAAACACGTGGGTTTTCTTAAATTACTGACGTAGTATTAATTTAACACGTCAGGATTTAAATACCATCGTTGTTTATAATTTACAACGTCTGGAGATAGAAACCCGTCGTATATTCAAAATAAAACAGATTAAAACATAAATCAAAGACCGTCGTAGTATTTAAAGTAAGACGACGGACTATTGAACAAACAGACATAGGACTTAATTTTATACGGCTGCACAAAATTACCGTCGTTGTATAGACATCTAATGTCTAGATAAGATAAAATCGTTGTAAATTTTAATGAAGAAGTGAAAAAACTCGATTGAAATATGCATTCTTTTCCAGAAATTGTGCACCACAAATTTCAGTGAAATAGACAGAGAGAGGGAGAGTGTGTGCGTGAGTAAACTTAAAACAAAAATGCAGTTCATAGAGGACTTTAAGCCGTCTGTGTACCGCGCAAATCTCACGGCCTGGAGTTCGGGGCCGAGGGGATATGCGTTGACACGCGACTTCCTGCTTTTGGATGCGGTGCGGTTGTGCGCGGGCTTGCCAGCACGGTCTCCGTGCGTCGAGATGTTGATGTGGATGGAAGTTGTTAAGTGGTGCGTCTGTTTGGACTTGTCTTCTAATCAAACGATTGTAGCCGAGAGGAACTACAAGGCCGTTTAGTGGTGGTGTTGGTGGTGGGTTTCGGGTGGTGCTCCGGCGCGCTGCTCGTGAGCGACGGCCGTATGATATATGGGGTGAATGAGCGAATAACAAAGGTGGTGCTCCGGCGCCTTGAAAATCAAGGGTCGTATGATATATTGATGAATGAATTTTCCTTATAATCTAACACTACTCCTAGGAAAGCAAGTAAAGATATTGAAAGTGCATTACATGAAAATATAAGTTGCTCTGTGGGAGGCTTTGGTTTGGTTTTTGAACCCTTTGAACGTAGTCTTGAGCCTTGTATTTATAGGAAGAGTTCCTGGAGGGGTAATCAAGGCTGAAATCCTACATAGTGGAGTCTGATTAGGGCAAGTGGGTAGTCCAATCGACATTTGGGATCGTGAAGTATGGTTGTGTGACCCCATAAATCCTGGTGAATCTCGGCCCGCCCCTAGTCGTGGGTTCTGCACTTCTGGCCGTGGGGACGCATTTATTGCTCTGATAGTTAGTCACCCAATCTCTCAAGCTGTAAGAATTCTTGTGAGAATGTCTGCGTCTAATCATTCTGATTCCCATCACCAAATCCTGACTTCAGTCACTTCCCACCTTCCCTCGTGCATTAAATGCTTATTTGTGGCCAGTGGGTTTGCTGCAATAAACAGAGGCATTACTTCATTAAATGAAGCATGGGACCCTGCTATCACGTGATGATGTGACCTTTAATACCTTTGGCCGTGATTTTGTTCGGCCTCGGGCCTCGGCCTATAATCTAGGCCGAGATGATCATGCCTTAGCAATTTTTTTCTTTTGCTTTCAGGAAGGCCAAGCATCTTGGCAAAACGCTGCGTTTTTAGTCATTCGAGCGAGTGCCATGGCCGAGGAAAAGGGGCTCCTTCCGGTCAGTTCATGGCCGTGATTTATTAGGCACAAACACCGTCGTATTAATTCTATCTAGACGTCTACTTTATTCAAAAACCGACGTCCTATTCATTTTTAAATGGCGGTAAATAAAACCCATCGTGGTGTTTATTTTATAACGTCGCTTATTTAAACGTACGACGTCTATACCAAAATAAAACACTCTGTTTTTCAAATTTAGAACAGAGTTAGTGAGACTTACGATTATTTTTGCCTTCTCTACAACCTTTGGATCAGGGATGTTTCCTGTTTTATCTTCTCTTGCCTTCTTCCATAGAACAGCTCGATCGATTTCTTCATCGGGCATGGTTTCTACCAATTTGTCCTCCAAACCAACATACCCTTTTCTAGACAACCTATGGTTGTACTCCAATTTATCCCTCCTCTGTTTTTCTGCTCAGGATGCACAGCCTCAAAATCTGGGGTTAACCTTGAAGCTACAAAGGCATCACATTGCGATTTCTCTATGAACTTATAAAGCGCAGGGGTTTTTTTTAACATCTCCTTGTCATGTGCGAATGGAAGGATATACTGCCTAGTTACGTTATGCTTGAAATCCTTCCATTTTTTGGCGGCACACGACAAGACCATGTTCTTGTACCCATCCCCAATAACATAGGACATTTGAACAGCTTCCCAAATCTGCTCCTTCACGTCCTTGGGCAATTGAGTCCATTTCTTGTCCACAAGAGGGACTCTGGTGCGTGCCAAAACACCAATGTAAGACTGCATCTCAATAGCAGCCTTGCCATGTGGTCTACCCTTTTTATTTTACTCAACCACAGGCTTAATCTTCTGAATTTTCCTCTTCACAACACGGCTCATTGTGCTGATACTGCAGCCGAATTTTGGCTCCTCAACAAATGTGGCTGCGCTCGAGTCTTTCTCGGAGGTTGAGGAAAATCTCATCCTCTTCGAGGGTTTGCTTTGAATTGATTTTTCTTCTTCCACTTGAGCCTTTGAAACTGATTTGGCTTCATCCCCTTGTGCCTTTGAAACTGATTTGGCTTCAATTAGTTGAGCCTTTGAAACAAATTTGGCCTCTGACGCTTGAGCTTCCTTGTTTTGAGATTTCGAAACCATTTTTAATTAATCGGTTATTAAAAAGAAACGACGTAATAATAAAGAAACAACGTCCTAAAATACAGCCGTGATATCTCATTAGGACGACGGTTGTAAAACAACACCGTCGTCTTAAATACAACACTACGACGGTAACACTAAAACAGCGACGTCCTATTAAACAGTCTCTCAGACCATGTATGGAAATAAGACGACGGCTTATATCGTTCATGACGTAAATGTGTATACACTACGTCGGTTACTCATCCTAAGAACCGACGTGGTTTAAAATTTACAACATCAAACACAAAACGACTTTTCTTCTCCCACAAGACGACGGTTTAATCTTGTTTCAAACGTATTAATTGTCACACCATGACGGTTTTTAACCACCGTCGTGCAGTTTGCATTCGGTCGAATTTAACGGCCGTCGTGGTGTGTCCATTCTATCATCGCAAACAAGATAGAACTGCCGTCTTTTGGCGTCGTGAGAGTATGGACTTATGAATTTAATCAAAACCAATGAAAGATTTCCTCAATTTGACAGAATCTTGTTTCCAACAACGACGGCTTTCAAATGAAATGTAAAAAAAGGGAAGAGAGTGAGAAAAAACCTTTGGCGTGCAAAGAAAGTTTCCTTCCGACAAAGACGAAGACAAAGATTTCAGACGATGATGCTGCTTTTGGGAAATGAGAGGGAAACTGCGATATTTTATCGGTGAGAGAAAACTGTAGAACATTAGGTCAGGTGACGAAAAGTTTATATATTTTCCCAGAGTTCAATACAACGACGTTTTTATTAAAAGCAGCCGTATTATTTAGAACTGACGAGGTTATCACAACTGCCGAACGACTTTTGGAATTCCGATGTGGTTATGACGGCGCTTGTTTATCTAAACTGACGTTGTACTTCAAAATTCAACGACTATGTATTTTAATAAACCGACGTGGTTACTTTGGGTTTCTGAAAACGACGTCGTTCTCTTTTTAATACGTGCCAAATGACTTTTGGAATTCCGATGTAGTTATGACGGCACTTGTTTATCTAAAATTGACGTTGATTATATAAATATGACGTCACTATGTATAATAGAACCGACGTGGATATTTACGATAATTTGTTTAAATATGATTTTTTCACGCATTTTTTAACTCTCAGTTTTCAATTAGGGTTCCAACTTCTTCTTGCCCTTTGCTCTGTCTCAACAAATATTTTTAGTTGCGTTTTCTGCTTTATTTCACTCACAAGACCAAGCATGGGTTTGCAACCGCACTTGCCCGTTTGAAGGCATACGAGGGTGTTCCTGATGCTCCTTATGATAAGATAAAGAGGATGGTCATTCCTGATGCTCTGAAGTGAGCTTTTCACACTTTGTTGATTTTGATTTTATGAAATTATTAGTTTTCGTGAACTGAAATTATTTGCCTTTTAAATATTGCTCCTATTAAATATTGATCTGTGGCTGTGCAGGAGCTTGAGAACAAGAGGAAGGAGAGGGCCCAGCTTGAGAACAAGGAAGGAGAGGAAGAAACAGTTGAACAAGCTGAGGGTGAAGGTAGAAAAGAAACCACGATGAACTTGCCTAATTTGTGTACATATATTGTCTAAATATTGATCAATATTTAACACGAAGAGATTTTCCTTTTAAGATGAAAATGTTGTTGAGGATTGAGAATTAAATTTTGTTTTGTGTTAAGAAAGATATTACCAAAATAAAATAAAAATTAATTAATTTTAAAAAGCAATAAAAATAGGGAGTTTCACTCAAACACCAAAAATGGGGGCTGAAATTATAAAAAAAACCCAACACCCAAAACACTTTATAAACACACCCAAAACCCATCATTACACACACTCAAAACCCATTTATAAACACACCCAAAAAATATACAATTGTTGATTGTGGGGTTGATTTTGGGTGTGTTTCTATGTTTAAATAGTGTTTGGGTTTTTTTATAAATACATGTCTATGATTGGGTTTATTTAGAAATATCTAATAAAAATAAGATGACGGTTTACAGAGAAGGCAGACGTATAAATAGAAAAAATACGACGGTAATTTGAACTTAGGACGTGGTAAATAAATACGACAATACGACAGTAGTGTTGTAGGTACCGTCGTAGTACACTCCAAAATAATAAGTCGATAAATTAATCTCTCGCGTCATGGTATATTATTTAACACGTCGTTTTTTTTGTAATATACCGACGTGGATTCCATTACATTATACGACGTGGATTCCATTAAAGAATAACCGATGTGGTTTTTTACAATTAGACGGCGGTATGTGTATAAGGACCGCCGTGAGTTTAAAAGATTTATTGTATAAATTTGACTCTTTCTTTCAGTTTTAGTTTTCATTTAGGGTTCCAAGTTCTTCTAATCTCTCTGGAGGCTCGTCTTCCTCTCTCACTGCTGCGTCGATTCAGCTGCACCAAAATGGATTCAGCTGCATCCTCAACTTGTGATACTCGGAAGTGCACGAGCCATTCGGTAGTATAGCATATGTAAGTGCGAGGTCGATTCCACAGAGATTGGTGATTGAATAATCCAATTCAGTTTTCCTACACAAAATAGAAAAAAATAAATAAATAAATAAAACAAGAAAGAAAAGAAAAGAAAATAACTCAAGCAGATAAGTTCCCAAGTTCAACTAGATTAACGGATTGATTCTAGCTAAAGTATGATTAAGCCATGGTGTTTGGTCCTAACCTTGTATTCCTAATTCCCTAATTTGATCATCTGTTGTCTAACCTAAACTAAGCATTAGGAATCCATTAAGCATAGAAGAACATTTTAAACAACCAAGTATGTATCTAATCCCTGTTGTCGAATGTCCATATTCAAGACCATACTCTTCCTATTCATAGTTCAATTCGAATTAAAGTATGGTGTCTACTCTTAATTCAAACCAAGATAGTTAACATGCAAGCCTAAATGGTGATCAATCATTCAAACTAGCATATTAACTTATAAGCATAATGAATAAGAACAAAAACCATAATTGAAACTTGGAAACTAATCAAACTTGAAACTAAATAAAAGAATTTACATAACAATGAAAAGTAAAGTGGAACTAAGAAAAACTTAAGGAGAATTTCAGCACAAATATTTCATTACAACAATTGAAAACTAGAAAGAGAAACTAAGAGAATTTGAGGGAGAGAAGGGAGGGGAGCTCTAGAGAAGTGTTTGAGAGCTCCCCCCTTTGGGGTTGTTTTATGAAGCTTGAGGACTTCTCTATTTATAGGGCTAAGAGGGAGGAACATCATGATGAATTCCAACACCACCATTCCTCTTTTAATACAATCCATAACTCCCACTTCATCTTGTCTATGTTAGTGTGGTTTGAATCAATTCCATCCCATACTTGTTTTGTTGCACCTCAACCTATCTTCACATGGGTTTGCTGGTTTCTTCTTTTAGCATGGAGGTCAGGCTCTTTATTTGCTGCCAACCCATGTGCTGCTAGTCTTTGTTGCTGGCTAATAAAGTTCTTTTGTTGTTGCACATGTGTTGCTGGAAAAACGAATCCTCCTAAGCAGGGTTCAGTGTTGGACGGGCTGAGGACTCTAGATATGTTCAATTGGGCTGAAATTTGGATATGTTATACTAGACACCCATTGGAACAACTTCTATGAACAATGTCTCCTCATCCGAGTTGTGCAGATTGCTGAAATGAGACCTGCAATGTGACTTACGAAACTGGACTGACAAGGAATGTGGCCCAAATTTGGGTTTGTCTTTAAGCTCTTGCTATTATCCCAATCAGCCCTTAACATGCATGGATTGCATCTTTTCCTATCCAAAGCCACCATTGTTACCTAAAGATCAATGAACTAAAAGATAAACACAAAAAAAGATTAAAAGCACAAGTTTAACTCAAAAACATAACCAAATCATAAGCTAGAAGGGTACAAAATGATATACAATTATGAACCGATCACTCACATACACACATACATCATCACTCTCTCTCACATCTCAAAGACAATAATTTGGATGTTAATGATGTATGCGTTTTGATGTATCTCAAAGACACTAGAACGCAGACATCATTAACTTTCAAAACATTGTCTTTCTCAAAGTTTGCAGTGGTCAGTTTAGCTGGTTTCTTTTTGGATTTTGTGTATTTAAAATATTGTCTTTCTCACTTTGGTGGTTCGATTATGATCAGGATCCAAAGATCTCAATGGTAAGATATCATACCTCTTGGGATCTAATTTTAATTTTCGTAGGCCACCAAAATTAAAAAATAATTAAATATTAAAAATAAATAAAAATTAAGACGGCGGTTTACAGAGAAGGCACCGTCGTAGTATACCGACGTGGATTCCATTATATTATACGACGCGGACTAAGAACAGTTGGTCGTGTTTAGTTAGGAGTTAACACGGCAGGTTTTTTGGTGAACTGCGTCTTTTTTTTCTACGTCGGTGGATTCATACCTACCTGTCGTTGTTTTTTGGTCTGATTTTAACTTCTTAGAAGAAAACCTTTTTAAAAAGACGACGCTTTTTTATTTGTGTGCGTCATTTTTAAAAAATATTCAGCAGTACCTCCATTTTTTAGTTGTTTAAGGCACTTATCCACGACGGTTTTTTTGTTACCGTCGTCTTTTTAAACACAACGATGGTTTTATGTTTTGCCGTCGTCTTTTTCTGGTCGTCCTTTTCACTTTTTGTAGTAGTGCATGGATTAAATGAGTTTTCAAGTGATTTTTAATAGTGGGGTTAGTATGTTAATATTCTATTTTCCAAAATTTATTTTTTTGTCCACTCACATTTTTTATGTTTGGCACCCCCAGGACAGTAGACGTGTGCCAGAACCCACCACCGGGCGATCATCACTCGTCATTCATCCTCTTTCACTACGTAGGATATTCTCCTGTGTTCTTGTTTTCCTTGTAAATTAAGTAGATTAGCATTGCTATGAAATTGCCCTAGGTTTTATGTAAGGCTTGAGGCCATAAAGTTCTGTTGTTGGATTGGTTGAATTCGAACTTGACGCATGCTGAACGGTTGTGGTTATAAATTACTTTTCGTGTAGGTGTAAATTTTGGGAAACGAGTATTTACAGGGGAGACTCTGCCCGAATTTTTCGGCAAAAGTCAAACCTTAAAGAAACCTTGGATTTTTTTAGAAGGGCAAATTGGTCAAGTGTGTTTGGCACCTGCTAGGTGTCGGACACACACGATATTTGACGCAAATTCCAAAGTAGAATTTGGGTCGGGTCCTGTCAAATTCCCCCATAACTTTATGAACAAAACAACATATATCATTTAAATTTGAGTCTAGTTACTTCTAAAAGGAGAAGAAAAAAAACAAAAAGCAAACTAAAAATGCAAAATAAAGAGTACAACATTAATAATATATATAGCCTCTAAGCCTTCTTTTCATCATGTTGCTGTGGACTGTTGTCAACTTATCATCACATAGAGCCTATCTTGTAGATTGTCTATGAATCTAAAATATCATATCTCCATGTCTTGTTAATAACTAAAGAACCACAAACTCCCCAAAATCCTACTATGAACCCCAACGCAGCGAAAATATAAAACCACGGAAGTTGATGAAGTCCATTATTCACATCTTCATTGTTCTTGTTATATCCATCAATGCCCTTACTTGGTCTACACTTATTTGGAAGTGGGGCACCACAAAGTTTTGGATTCCCCTCAAAGGCAGAAGCGTTGAAGCTTTGGAGCTGGGTGCCTGTTGGTATTGGTCCTTCAAGATTATTGTATGAGGCATTGAATTCTTTCAAGAAATTAAGACTCGCCAATGATGATGGGATTATTCCAGACAAGTGATTCGTGGAGAGGTCCAAAACCTCTAAATTTTTTAAGTTAGATATTTGGTCTGGAATGATGCCGAAGAAGTTGTTGGACTTAAGAAACAACTGCGGAGAAGCTGCAATTGCCCGATCTCAGTAGGTATATGACCACCAATGTTATTGTTAGATACGTCTATCCATCCTGGTAAAAAAGACAATTTTTGTTGCAGAAAAGGTTGATTTATGTTGCTGCTGAAGACAGGCAATTCAAATTCATATTTGTCTACTTGAGATGCAATATTAGGTTCATAAAGCAAACTCGGTAGTTGACAAAGTTGTTTTGGAAATTCACCTGAAATTCGATTGTCAAACAAGCTTATATAAAACAGTCTAGGAAGAGTCCCCAACCAACTTGGAATTGGCCCTATGATTTGATTTGAACCTAGAGCCAAGATCTCTAGATTCTTGAGCTTTGATAACCATAAAGGTATTTGACCAGTGAGGTTAGAACCAACCAAACCCAAGAGCCGAAGATTTTGGAATCCATGAAAATCAACCATGTCATCATCAGATGGCATTCCCTCACCCACAAAGGAACCACTAAGACACAGTGCGTGAAGACTTCTGCAACTCATCAATATCTTCATTGCCCCTGTGAGGTTTGTGAATCGGTTGTAACCAAGAGAGAGGAAGGACAAGAATTTCAATGAAAGAATCTCAGCTTCTATTTGTCCCTTTAGATGATTTCCAGACAATCCAATGGCTTTTAGGGACCTACACGAGTAAAGGCTTCTTGGAACTGTACCAGTGAAGTTATTCTTCCTTAGGTCAAGTTTAGTAAGTTGACTCAGTCTGGAGAAATCAAGCTTGGAGATATCTCCTTCCAAGTTGTTTTTTACCAAACGCAGTTCTACAAGGTTTGTGCAATTCATTAAAGACTGGGGCAAAGAACCTTCTAAATTGTTGAAATCAAGGGTCACCAATTTCAACTTGGAGAGCTTCCCCAAATTGTGAGGAAGCTCGCCATTCAATTGATTATAGTAGAGGTCAAGGATTGCAAGGTTAGTGAGGTTGGCAATTCTATCACTAATGGCTCCATGTAGTGAATTGAGAGGTAATGCAATTTCTTCAAGTTTGGTGGCATTATAGATATCTTCTGGAAATAATCCCGAGAGGTTATTGTGACCGGCACGAAAAACCTGCAGTTTGGAACACTTTCCTAGCCCAGGAGTGAGGTTGCCACTAAATACATTGGAAGAAAAATCCAATAGCATAAGGGAGGGAGAAGAATGGAGACAAATAGAGGATGGGACATACCCTGTGAAGGTATTGTTGCTGACGTTGAAACTAGTCAAATTGCTTGCTTGTTGAAAGAATGAAGATGGAATTGCACCAAAGAAGAGATTGCTGGACAAATCAACTGTCCGGATACTGCTAGATTGTAGAGAAAGTGGTAGCTCTCCAGAAAGACGATTATAGCTCAAATCAAGGATCTCAAGTCGATTCAAAGACAAGAAGAACTGAGTTTCAAATGGACCATATAGTGAATTGTGGGAAAGGTTCAAGTGGGTGAGATGTGTGAGATTTCTAAGTGGAAAGGGAGAGATACATCCTTTGAGCCCTTCGGAAGGCAAGAGCATACGGGTGACCCAACCATCTTGATCACAAGTGATGCCCTTCCAGTGACAGCAATCAATGGATGTCCAATTTAAAGGAGGAGAAGATAGAGTGGAGGCAAAGGATATGAGGGAGCTGCGTTCAGTTTGTTTGCAAGCATGAATATTTGTAGATATAATGTAAGAGAATATGAGGAAGAGAAGGAAGCCATGAGCCATTAGCATATTGCTTTGTGTATGTTTCGTAGCTCACTGCAAAGTAGGCATTTATATACATAAGAGCAACCATGCTTGAAAACGATGCAAATTTAAAGTCCACAACTCCTTCAGAGTACTCAAAGTTGTTGTCGTGACATATGGTGATAATTTTTAATGGAATTTGGAAGATATATGGTGTTATTTTCAAATTTGGATGCAAACATCACAAAGCACTCAAAGTTGTTGCCGTGATATATATGATAAACAGAATCCTTGTTGAATTCAAACTGGAATATGTTTTGACTATTTCCTTTTATTTTTAAGGCAGCTGATAACTGATACCAGCGCATCTTCCATATTAATCACTCAAAGTCCAAGTTCAAAGTTGTTTTTCTTGTTGATGATTCTTCTAAGAAAATTCAAAATTGGAGGATAGTCATTCTTTCCAAGTATCAGCGCATCTTCCATATTAATCACTCAAAGTCCAAGTTCAAAGTTGTTTTTCTTGTTGATGATTCTTCTAAGAAAATTCAAAATTGGAGGATAGTCATTCTTTCCAAGTTGTTTGCCCCACAAGAAGGCAACTACTATAATAACGTTTCTTGGTAGAGCAATAATGTTCAACCCTTTGAGTGGGCACAACTTAACAACTACTTGCTAAATAAATTGATAGCAATAAAATGAACCCCAACCTGGAACAAGTTGTTAAAGTGAGTCTCCTAATTAATCAAGGAGATTTATTTCCTTGAATAATTAAGGGATTTACTTTCCTATTTTATATAGTTGTCAAATCATTGTATAATTAGGAGATACTTTCCTAATCCTTTACTGTATCTAATTCTTGTAAAGCACTCATGTAAACTCTAGGTTCTTTTTTATTCTTCTCCATAAGGAGGTATATATAAGAGTTTACATGAGTGCTTTACAAGGAATTAGATCCAGTAAAGGATTAGGAAAGTATCTCCTAATTATACAATGATTTGACAACTATATAAAATACACTACAACAAAAATGGAAAACCACGGCGCCTCTTTAATGACAGTAAAATTAAAAAACGTCGTGTTTTTAAAAATCACGAAAAATCAGGACGGTTCCATTTAAAGCCGTCGTGATTTAAAAGGAGCTAGCAAAAGTTACGACAGTTCCTTCTAAAAATTGTAGTGTTTTAAAACACGCTGAACAATAATTTCAGTTCAGTTTTCAATTGTCGTATTTAGTCACAACACAAGCTTTCGCATTGCTGTATGTATGAGTTGGGGCAACATGTTTTCCATTCTTCATTAAGTTATGTTTGTGCAAATACCTTTCTGTCAGTGTCAGGTATTTTGATTTATGGGTAGAAGGAGAACATAATAAATCAATATTCAATCTAGGATCCTGCATGTGACTGAGATTATTTCGGCTGTAAATCATGATGGGCAGTTGTGAACCTTGTTAATCAGTTATGACCTTAAATTTGAAGATCATTCTGATTGGAGATTATAATGCTTAGATGGTTTCCTAATATCTGGTCATAACTGTGTGCGCTGTACAAAAGGAAAATCTCTACATGTTTTGTGCATACAATGACTTAAAACAGTTGTTTGTAGCTTGGTTTCAAATCATCTTTAGTGTGTGTGTGTGTGATCGAAGGTATTGGGTTTAGAGAGTTCTTAGGTAGTTCCCTAATTTCCTTACTGACTTGATAGGCTCACTAATTTGTCACTTCCTCACATGTTGTAGTGACTAAATTTGCACTTTTGGTTTCTGCAGTCATGTCATTTTCTGTTGTGAGATCAATGGCTTGTTACTTAAGTATCCTTCTTATGGCCTAATCTAAAATTTTACTCCTTATTTCATTTGGACTAATTCTGAACTTTCTAAGCTTATACTATGTCCTCAACCAGTTGCTTGAAAAGCTGCGTGAGAAGTGGAACAAGGTTGAAAAACAACCATACCCAGCCATGTATTCCAGCACTTATGGTGGAATTATTCTTGATCCAGCCTTGATGGTAATTCCAATAAATGATCACATGGTTCATCGAGGCCATGGTGTGTTTGACACAGTGATTATCTTAAATGGGCAGGCATTATACTTTCCTCTTTCCTTCTTTGAAATTTACATTGGCACATCTCAAGCTTTATGGCTTCTTCTTTGCAATGTTTTTGTTGTAAGGTTTCATGCAATTATAGGATTCTAAGTTTTGTACACGTTTGTTTGCATATCCAATAAAGGAGCAGAATTGCAGTTATTGACTTGAATTGCTGATTTACTGATTGCTTATACCTTGTGTATTTGTTTTATACCACGAGTCCTTGTGTGTTTGAATTATTCTTCAGATTTTTTGAACGTCAATTATGGTATTTCAATTATGGTATTTGTTTTATAATCTTAGCTTTTTTCTTATCTTTCTATCATTTTGATTTATTTACAGGGATGATGGAAGAGACTTCTGTTGTGCATCATTTGGATGTTTGGATGAGGAAGGCTTGGATTAGGAGTACGTAGGTAGGCAGGGCCGGCCCTAGCCTGGGCACCGAGGGCGACGGCCATGGGCCTCCAATTTTTGGGGCCTCAAAATTTTTTTTTAATATTACTGGAGCCCAAACTTAAATATTTTTTTTTTAAAAAAAAACACATATTCTCTTTGCCCATAAAGAGCTTTTCTGCTTCCAAAAAGTTTGTCTTTTTCCCACCGTGTTCTCCTCTCTTTTTAGTTGTTAATATATTCCCTCTCCCACGCTCTTTTCTTTGTCTTTGCCCATAAAAAGCATTTCTGCTTCCAAAAAAATTGTCCCTTTCCCACTGTGTTCTCCTCTCTTTTTATTTGTCAATATATAATATATTACCATTTTCTTTTCATTAAAAAAAAATATATTACCCTTCTCCTCCCAGGCTATGTTCTCCCAAGTTATATTTTCCATTCTCTTCTCCGAAGCTCTCTTCTTGTCTGTCTTTGACCCAAAAGAAAAGCTCTCTTAAATTTATTATTTCCAGTTTTCCTCTCATCCCTCTTTTATCTTTGTCTTTGAATTGATCTATCCAAAGAAATATTTGTAGATTTCTTTCTTCTACACTACAGACTCTAAAAGATTATCTGAGTGAGGATGAGGTTCGTTAACAATAACCCCATATTTGAATTATTTCCATTATCTTTATACATATTTTATATATATTGAATTGTATGTTTTTAGGATTTGAATTCTACAGATTTGAATTCTTTAGGATGAGGTTCGTCGTCAATTATAGATTTTGAATTCTTTATACATGTCTTTATACATATTTTTTATATTATTGCAGATGTGCAAGTTTAATACAAGATTGAAAGCTCTGGAAGATTGAAGCAGTTTAATACAACTTAAGCATAAACCAGGTTGTATTGCTTTTTTTTTTATTGCTTAAATTCAGTTTTTTTCCTTTGCTGGTTGAGTTTGGTTGCTTTGTTGGTTGTGTTTGGTTGGTTGCTTTGCTAGTTGCAGTAACAAAAATGGTTAGGAAACATGAATCTGGAAGTCAGAAAAAGAAATAAAATGAGAAAATAGAAAAAATGATTCAAACTCAAAAAGGAGCTTAAATTCATTTTATATGCCATGTGCTTGTCATTCTCTTAATTTAACAGTTTGTGATATGGCAAACTCTTGTGTTAAAGCTGTGTCATTTTTTGGTGTTGTGCAACGTATGTATACTCTATTTGATAGTTCTACAAAGAGGTGGAAAATTTTTCAAGATCATGTCCATGGATTAACTCTTAAACCATTGTCAACAACAAGATGGGAAAGTCATATTAATAGTGTTCAAGACATAATAACCCAAACTGATGATATAAGAGAAGCTCTATTTGAATTGTCTAGGGCTAGTGAAGATGCAAAAACAAAGAGTGAAGCTGAATCTTTAGCTACACATGAACTTGAAAATTTTGAATTTTTGTTGGGCATGAGTATATGGCATAACATTTTGAAACAAATTGACTTGGTTAGCCAAAAATTGCAATATGGAGATATGCAAATTGATGTTGCAATAAAACATTTGAAGGGGCTGGTCTCTTATTTTGTAGACTATAGGGAAAATGGGTTCACATTGGCCCTACTTTCTGCTAAAGAGATTGCATCAAAGATGGAAATTGACCCTGTATTTCCTGAAAAACGTCAAAGTCGAAGAAAAAAACAATTTGATGAAAATGACCATAAAGAGACATTTCAATCTGCTGAAGAATCTTTTAGGGTTAATTATTTTCTTGTTGTAGTTGATTCTGCAATTTCTTCTTTGAGGAGTAGATTTGAACAATTAGAAATATTTGAAGGCATTTTTGGTTTTTTGTTTGATCCTCAGAATTTATTTCAAATGAATTATATTAGATTGCGTGAATGTTGTAGAAATCTTGAAGCTGCATTAACACATAATAATGAATCTGATATTAATGCTGATGATTTGTTTTCTGAATTGGAAGTGTTACAAATGTATTTACCGAAAGAGACAAAGACAGCCATTGAAGTTCTTGAGTTTGTAAAAGTTGTGGATTGTTTTCCAAATGTCTCAATTGCTTATAGAATTATACTGACTTCTCCAGGAACTGTGGCATCTCGGAGAAAGAAGTTTTTCAAAATTAAAATTACTAAAATCTTATTTGCGATCAATTATGTCACAAGAAAGGTTAAATGGATTGGCAATCTTATGTACTGAAAAGAATATGTTAGAAAATATTGATTTTGAAGAGGTTATTGATGATTTTGCTTCTCAAAATGCTAGAAGATCAAGAATTTTTAATGTTGGAAAATATTGATTTAATGTTACTGCTTTTGTGTTTTGATTTATAGATGATGGAGTGGAAGTCAAAGCAGCATTTTGTTTACAATTGAGCCATTTGAGAACTAAGCCCTATTGAAGAGCCACTAAGCCACTTGAGAAGCATTTTGTTGTTTATGGATCATGTACTTTTGGTTTTTTTTCGTTAGTTGAATGAAATTATTATATTTAGCAACCTTAGTTGTTTTTGAGACTTTGCCCCCCTATTCATAAAAAGAAAAATGAATGAACACATTCAAGAAAAACATATATCTAAGGGCCTCATTTAATTTTTGGCCATGGGCCACCAAAATGTCAGGGCCGGCCCTGGACGTAGGTCTTGTTAGCAAAAGATTGTACTACTTAATTACCATATGTATCAATTGAATATTTATATTTAATTGGTAGGAAGTATGTTTGTTGTAGAATAAAGATTGGTTAACTATGTAATAACTATTGAATCTTCAAGTTTTATGAAAGAAACTATTTTTTAGTGTATATATTCATTAATAAAGCATTATGATTGGTTTTCTAGTTAAAATCGTTGTATAGCATCATAGGAAATCAAAAAGAACTAAAATGTAGCAGTTTGGGAACTTATTAGACGACGGTTTTTATAATAAATAATGGACTTTACAGATAATTAACGATGGTTTTTATAAAACAATTGTCGCCTTTATAGACAATTAACGACGGTTTTTATAAAAAAAACCGTCGCCTTTACAAATAATTAACGACCCTTTACAGACAATTAACGATAGTTTTTATAATAAAAAAATCGTCGCATTTACAAACAATTAACGACGGTTTTTATAAAAAACCGTCGTCTTTCCTCCTATAATTAACGATCTTTACCTCTAAACAACGATGGTTTTTTTTCAAAATCATCGTTTTTATTAAAAACAACGACGGTGAAATGTCGTCGTACTTTAACACCCCAAAAATGACGGTCGATTTACGACGGTTACAATGACGATGGATCCCCGTCGTCTATTTCGTTTTTTGTAGTAGTGATAGGAAAGTAAATCTCTTAATTATTCAAGGAAATAAATCTCCTTGATTAATTAGGAGACTCACTTCAACACAAGTGAATTATGTTGAGTTGTGGAGAATGATTCTAGGACACGAATGTTTGGATGTTGGCATGCGGATGTTGCATTTGTAGTGGAAGATAGCAATTCTGTGATTTCGAGCAAGTCGCAAGCTAAAAGGCAGTTCTGTGAAAGTTGCATCTAATTTTTTGATTTTCTTATAGTTAGCTTGAAAGCGATGCAGTTGTAAAGGATTCTGAAAGGAAGAGTGTGCAAAGACTTGTGCAACGAATTAGTATTTTCATTGCTCCTGTGACATTGGTCAATCTATTGCCACCAATATTGAGAGGAAGGACAAGTATTTCAATAAAAGAATCTGAGGTTGTACCAAAAAACAATCAGTGAGAAATCACAACAAAAAACACTAAAAAGATGCACATCGGATGAATACGTTAAAGCCAAGATATGGAATCAGACCAGTTGTTATTTAACTGAAAATGCAAAATAAAAAAGGACAATATTAATAATATATAAGCTTAATTGTTGATTTGTCCCCTGAACTTGTACCTAATCTTCAATTTACCTCATAACCTGTTTTTTTTTTTTAAAAAAAAAATTAAGGATACGAACTTCTTTTTTTCGTCAATTTCCCTTCTACCCCCTAAATCCTAAACATTTCATCCAAGGCTTTTCTGCAGTTTTGCCCATGAACTTCTTGCACATTGTCAACTTAGCCCCTTAACATTTTTTTCGGTAAATTAAGGACTCCAATTTTTTTAAAATCCCCAATTGAAGGCCTGCAGTCAATTTTTTCAAATTCCATCCAAATTACCGTCCAAATTAAGGGTAAATTCGTAGTTCTATAAAACATTATGAAAAATAGAAAATAAATGCTGACCAACGCAAGCCCCAGTTCGCACTCCCCCATCCCAACCTCCCCCTTCCCGCGATCTCTCCCTAGCCCCATTCTTCAACCAAAATCATTAAAGCCATTAATTTGGTAAGATTTACTAGAACTGTAAGAAAAATTTATACTAACAATATAAACATTATTTAGTTTTAATTCCTATCTAAAAATCTCAAGTTCTATCCAAATAATCCGTAGCATGAGTATTTATACGTATTGGTCCCCCCCTACATTCGTATAAATATACACCTGATTACCAGTCTCCAGACATTCTTAGTTTGCTCAGAGTCAAGTTCTGTGTTAAAAGGTCTGTGCATCCTATGAATATTGGCTTGTTGGATATTTTCACATCCATATTTTAGCCTTTTATATTTCCATGGATATTTCCATGCATCTCAGTGACTGCATGGAAATGTCTGTTTTTCTAATATCTAGAAATTCTCAACAATGTCTTTTCTTTTTAATATTTTCTTTCTTCTGTTTTTCTTAAATAAAAATTTTCCTTTTTTGGCCTACAGGTTTGAATATATATTCCAATGATGCCAAGGACAAGTTCATCAGTCCTCTTAGTGGGACTTTTGTGCCTATGCTGCTGGGAAGCTATGATCACAAAAGCAGAAGCAGAATACATGGTATACAAGGACCCTAACAAGCCCATAAATATTCGAATAAAGTGTTAGGATCGGATAGTGCTAGAATAGAAATCTTCACAACTCAAATAACAGGATAAGCAGAAAAATAAAGAACACCAGAAATTAACGTGGTTCGGCAATGCCTACATCCACGGGGCAGCAATATAAACTTCTTCCACTATAATAAATAATGGGTACAACAAGAAAGATCTTACCAAGCCAATGCCCAGGGCTTGATGATACGCACAGAGAAAGTACAATGACACCACACTATACTCTCCTGTTTTTATCTCACTCACACACTTAGAGTGGAACACAATGAACTCTCACTCTCACAGGAATTGGAGTGGAATCCTGGTGGCTGTTTGGATGGTGTTCTCTCACTTCTCTCTCTTGCTCTCGGCTTCTCCAACTCTCTCTGGCTCTTCAGCACAACACACACACCACTTACTTCCGCATGCACACTTGCATGTCCTTTTATATTTGAGAAAGGAAAAGTTTGGAAGCTTTTAGATTTTTCTTCCAACGGATGGCAGCATCATTTGCTTGAGACGCCATCATTGGCTAAAGACATCATCATTAGCTAAAGACATCATCATATCATGTTGGCTTCATCATTGTGTTGGTTTCTCTTTTGACCACCGAAAGAATGTTTTTCCATCATGGGCTGGACCCATGGTATTATGCCAACAATCTCCCCCTCCAGACCATGAGGGAGGAATACCATGCATGACCCCAAATTTAATTGGAGTCCATTCCAGTAGCTTTGATGCAAAAGTTCAGCTTCTGTTTAGCAACAATCTTTGTCAGCATGTCTGATAGATTCTTGTCAGTATGAATCTTCTTTAACTGCAGCAACTTGTCTTCAATGGTTTCTCTTATCCAATGATATCGTACATCAATGTGCTTGGTGCGGGAATGATATGTTGAATTCTTGCTCAAATCCAGAGCACTCTGACCGTTCACAGGAGACTACATAGTCTTCTTGCTTCAAACCCAATTCTTGAAGGAACCGCTTCATCCATAACAACTCCTTGCATGCTTCTGTAGCTGCTATGTACTCAGCTTCTGTTGTGGATAAAGCAACACACTTTTGCAGCTTGGATTGCCAAGATATAGCTCCCCCTGCAAAAGTAAACACATACCCAGAAGTAGATTTTCTGCTGTCAAGGTCTCCTGCCATGTCAGCATCAGGTAAATCCTTCTAGAATCCGTTTGGAACCACCAAAACACAAGCACATTTTAGATGTACCCTTCAAATATCATAGAATCCACTTAACTGCTTCCCAGTGGTCCTTTCCTGGATTGGAGAGATATCTGCTCACCACTCCTCCTGCATGAGCAATGTCTGTCGAGTGCACACCATAGCGTACATAAGACTCCCTCCAGCAGAAGAGTATGGAATAAAAGCCATTTTCTTCTTTTTCTGCATCTGTACTCGGGGCATGACTTCTTGCTTAGCTTTAAATGATTTGCTAGAGGTGAACTCACTGGTTTTGCTTCTTTCATGTTGAACTTTTCAAGCACCCGTTCAACATACCTCTCTTGTGACAACCACAGCTTCTTGGATTTCCTGTCACGAACAATACGCATGCCCAAAATCTGTTTTGCTGGTCCTAAATCTTTCATGTCAAAGTGCTTGGACAGCTCTTCTTTTAGCTTCCCAATCATAGAGGCGTCTTGACCAACAATTAACATGTCATCAACATATAACAGTAGAATTATGAATTTACCTCCCGCGAATTGTCTGATATAGACACATGGATCTGCAACTGTCCGCTTGTATCCATGACTCACCATAAATGAGTCGAACTTCTTGTTCCACTGCCTTGGAGCTTGTTTAAGTCCATATAGACTTTTCTTCAGCTTACAGACCATGTCTTCCTTCCCTTTAACTTTAAACCCTTCAGGCTGCTCCATATAAATCTCCTCTTCTAAATCTCCATGGAGGAATGCAGTCTTCACATCTAGTTGTTCAAGTTCAAGATCCATGCTAGCTACCATACCTAAGATAACGCGGACCGAGGTCATCTTCACCACTGGTGAGAAAATTTCGTCATAGTCAATGCCTATCTTCTGACCAAATCCCTTCACTACCAAGCGAGCCTTGTACTTTGTCATCTGCTCATCCTTTTTCAGTTTGAATACCCATTTGTTTTTGAGTGCCTTTCTCCCTTCCGGTAGCTTCACCAGCTCATAAGTATCATTCTTCAATAAGGAGTCCATCTCAGATTCCATTGCCTTCAACCATTTGTTACTGTCTTTGTGATCTATGGCCTCTTTGTACGTCTCGGGCTCTCCATCATCTGTTAGCAGGATATAATCTGATGAAGGATACTTGGTAGTTGGACGTCTGTTTCTGGTGGATCTTCTAGGCTGAGCTTCAGTCTCTTGTAAGGCTGAATGCTCCCCCTAATCATGCTCCTCATCATTTTGCTCTTCTTGATCAGGCTCCCCCTGCTCAGCAATCTCTGATGTCTTTTCAGCGCTTCTTCTGGCATGTCACCGCGTGCTTCTCTATCTGAAATTAAGGGGTCAACAGCCTTTTCAATCACATCTTCAGGTTGAGCCTTCTCCTCAGGGTCAGCTAGTGTTTGATCTTCATAAAAAATCACATCTCTGCTTCTTATGAATTTCTTTGCCTTTGGGTCCCACAATCTGTAGCCAAATTCTTCACCACCATAGCCAAGAAAAATACACGGTGTAGCCTTGTAATCTAGCTTTGATCTTTGCTCCTTAGGCACATGCACAAACGCCTTGCAGCCAAACACCTTCAGAATGAGAGTATGACACATCTTTTCCAGTCCACACTCTTTCTGGAACATCAAGACCCAAGGGAACTGATGGGGATCTGTCGATCAGATGACAGGCTGCTGTCATCACGGCTTCACCCCAAACTGCTTGGATAACTTTGCAGTCCTCAGCATACACCTGACCTTTTCCATGATGGTCCGGTTCATTCTTTCAGCTACACAGTTGTGTTGTGGAGTACCAGGAACTGTCTTCTCATGCCTTATGCCATGCTTTGCACAATATTCTCTGAATTGTTGAGATGTATATTCTCCACCATTATCGCTGCGGAGACACTTGAGAGATCTCCAGTTTCTCTCTCTACCATGGCATGGAACTCCTGGAATGTCTGGAACACCTGGTCTTTGGTTTTCAACAAATACACCCAAACCTTTCGTGAAGCATCATCAATATAAGTAACAAAATATTTATTCCTTCCTAGTGACTCCACTTCCATGGGACCACACACATCAGAGTAAACTAGTTCCAACAAATTTTCTTTCTTTGTAGATGGTGTAGAAAAACTAACTCTATGTTGTTTTCCAAATAAACAAAACTCACAGGAATGTTTATGCGTACCTTTGGCAAAGGGATAAAAGACTTCTTTGCCAGAACTTGTAGGCCTTTCTCACTCATGTGGCCTAATCTCTTGTGCCACAATTCTGGTGAAGAGTCCTCCACTGGGTTCAACTCATTTTTGCAGACTTTGGCATATGACCTGTATAAGGTGCTACAAAGAGTTGCTCTAGCAATCACCATAGAGCCCTTGGTAAGCTTTAATTTTCCTTGGCCAATATAATGCTCAAAACCTTGTCGGTCAAGAACACCAACAGATATCAGATTGAGACGCAGCTTCTGAAACGTGTCTCACATCTTTCAACAGCAACTGGCACCCAAGATTAGTCTCGAGACAGGATATCACCAATTCCAAGAATTTTGGAGTAGCTATTATTTCCCATCTTCACTATGCCAAAATCTCATTCTTTGTATGTCCTGAAGAACTCTCTTTCAGAAGTAGCATGAAATGAAGCGCCATTGTCAAAAATCCATTATGTGCCTTGATCATGATGACTTATGTTTAGGCAATCTTCAACAGAGAGAATCTCGATTTCACTGCCGCTTAAGACTGCTGCGGTGTTGTTGCTTTCTTCTCTCTTTTGGTTTTCTCCTTCATTTCTCATGTGGCCTTCGTTTTGCTCTCTCTTCCATGCGCGACAATGTTTCTTCATATGGCCCTCTTTGCCACAATGATGGCAGCTTCCTCTAAATCTTGATCTGGAGCGACTTGGGTTCTTTCCACGACCTCTTGGTCCTCTACTCTTGCTCCTTCCTCTGTTTTTCTGTCACATGTACCTGGCTGCTTTCGACGCCTGAAACTTTTCTCCTTGTTTCTTCATTAAACATGCTATCTTTAACACTATCTATAGTAAGAACACCATTGGGAGCAGAGTTACTTCCAGTCACCACAAAGGTTTCCCAACTATCTGGCAAGGAATCCAGCAGTAAAAAAGCTTGCCACTCAGTGTCAATCGTCATTTTCATAGTTGCCAATTGGTTGACCAGATTCTGGAAGTTGTTCAGGTGCTCGGTCACACTCAAGCCGTCCTTGTACTTCATATTGATGAGTTCCTTGATCAAGAAGGCTTTCTTGGCTGCGGTCTTCTTCTCGAACAAGGATTCAAGTTTCTCCCAAAGAGAGTGTGCATCTGTTTCATTAGACACATGGTGAAACACGCTGTCATCCACCCATTGTCTAATGTTGCCGATGGCTTTACGGTTCAGCTTTGTCCGTTCGGCATCAGACATTATTGCTGGTTTGGCCTTTGCACCTTCAATTGGTTCATGTAGGTCATTGAAGTAAAGAATATCCTCCATCCTTGGTTTCCAGGTCACCCAATTGGAGTTGTTGAGTTTGATCATAGAGCTTCCTTCCATTCTGCACTGTTCACGAGCACTGTTCACGGCGGAATTGCTTCGGCTCTGATACCACTTGTTAGGATCGGATAGTGCTAGAATAGAAATCTTCACAACTCAAATAACAGTATAAGCAGAAAAATAAAGAACACCAGAAATTAACGTGGTTCGGCAATGCCTACATCCACGGGGCAGCAATATAAACTTCTTCCACTATAATAAATAATGGGTACAACAAGAAAGATCTTACCAAGCCAATGCCCAGGGCTTGATGATACGCACAGAGAAAGTACAATGACACCACACTATACTCTCCTGTTTTTATCTCTCTCACACTTAGAGTGGAACACAATGAACTCTCACTCTCACAGGAATTGGAGTGGAATACCTGGTGGCTGTTTGGATGGTGTTCTCTTACTTCTCTCTCTTGCTCTCGGCTTCTCCAACTCTCTCTGGCTCTTCAGCACAACACACACACCACTTACTTCCGCATGCACACTTGCATGTCCTTTTATATTTGAGAAAGGAAAAGTTTGGAAGCTTTTAGATTTTTCTTCCAACGGATGGCAGCATCATTTGCTTGAGACGCCATCATTGGCTAAAGACATCATCATTAGCTAAAAACATCATCATATCATGTTGGCTTCATCATTGTGTTGGTTTCTCTTTTGACCACCGAAAGAATGTTTTTCCATCATGGGCTGGACCCATGGTATTATGCCAACATATAGGACCTTATGGACCGAATGACACTAGCCGAAAAGATTGGCCAGATGACACAGCTAGACAATCAGAACGTGACGGCTGACATCAGGACTACTCAATTGGCAGCTTATTGAGTGGTGGAGGAAGTGTGCCGCGACTGAGAGCTGATCCACAGGATTGGATCAACATGGTCAATGATTTTCAAAATGGTTCGCTGTCAAGCCGGCTTGGAATCCCTATGATTTATGGCATTGATGCGGTTCATGGCCACCATAATGTTTATAATAATGTTGGACTTGGTGGTTGGTGCTACCAGGTAAGTGATTCTCTTAAAGATACAGAAAGAGAACAAAAAATATGACAAGTAATGACAGCAGTTTTTGAGAAAGCTAAAGATAGTAGTTTTTTGACAAACCTAATGTTTGAATCTGATGTTTGCCATCTTGCAGGGATCCAGATGGGGAAGGTGCTACGAGAGTTATAGCGAGGATCCTGAAATCGTAAAACAGATGACTGATATCATACTTGGGCTGCAAGGTGATATTCCAGCTGGTTCGAGAGGAAGGGAGTTCCTTATGTTGGTGGAAAGTAAGCTGAAAAAATATTATTCTACTTACGCTCAGCAAAAATCATTTTATCTGTGCTGTGGTACCATTTTCGTTTTCATTACATGCAACTTTTCCTTTGTGATAGGGATAAGGTTGTAGCCTGTGCAAAACACTTTGTGGGAGGCGGAGGCACCATCAAGGGCATCAATGAAAACAACACTGTGATTGATATGCATGGATTAATGAGCATTCACATGCCTGCTGTTAGTATATAAGCTATGAGCTAATTAAAGCTTAGCTTAAGAAATGCCTTGTAACTATGTGTGTATCCACTTTGGTAATTAAACCAAGTGTAAGGGCTTTTATTGTAACTTGTCCAAGTGACATGTGGAGAGTGATCCATTATTTTAGTGAGATGAGAGGCTGAGATTGTCCTCACGTTGAGAGAGTTTTGTAAAAGGAATACGTATACAGTCTTTGCAACTTGCAGAGCACAGTGATATAGAAGAAACCATTTCTGAAATTTGCTGAGCTATTTTTGCTTTTCATTTTCCTTTATTTCTTCTTCAGTAAAATACACTGAGAGTACAAAACTTTAACATGGCCTCAGAGCCAGGTTCGATCAATTAAGATCTGGGCGTAAGAAATTGAGCTCCACTCAAGATTGGTTGAGCTCGGGGCGAAGCTGCAGAAAGTTCATAACATCAGATTTCGACTTGTGATTCGTTTCATCTAAGCTAAGAGATGGCTGGATCTGGTGGTTCTGAAGTGAGAACTCCGATATTCTCCGGTGAGAATTACGAATTCTGGAGAATCAGAATGACAACGATCTTCAAGTCTCATGGGTTATGGAAATTGGTTGAAAAGGGGATTTCGACCTCTGATCCAAAGAAGAAGAAGGCTGAAGGAAGCTCAGAAGAGGAAGTTGATGAGAAAACAGCAGCTGTATATATGCAAGATGCTAAGGCACTGGGCATTATTCAGACTGCGGTTTCAGATCAGATTTTCCCACGAATAGCTAATGCTGAAACAACAAAAATGGCTTGGGATTTGTTGTATGGAGAATATCATGGTGGTGATCAGGTAAGGTCTGTAAAACTACAAAATCTGAGGCGTGAATTTGAGTATGCTAGGATGAGAGATGATGAAACCTTATCTGGTTATTTGACTAGGCTAAATGACTTAATAAACCAAATGAAAACATTTGGTGAGCTTCTGTCTAATGAAAGACTTGTTCAGAAAGTGTTGATTAGCCTTAGTAAACCATACGACCCTATATGCTTGGTTATTGAAAATACCAAAAGTTTGGAGACTGTGGAATTGCAGGAAGTTGTGGCTATTTTGAAAAGCCAAGAGCAGAGGTTTGATTTGCATAATGTGAATACTACTGAAAGGGCATTTGCTTCTTTCTCTGTGAATTCAAAAGGGCAGCAAAACAAGAATAACCCTCAGTCCGGTGGCTCTAAGTCTCAACAGAATTGGAATCCTAAGGGGAAACCATGGGAGTCGAAAGGAAAGTCTCAGCATAACAACTTTGCACCAAATTCCAGATTTAGCTCACCACAGTAGACAAATCAAGATGCTGCTAAACCATAGTGCAAGGTGTGTTCCAAATTTCACTTTGGTGAGTGTAGATATAAGGGGAAGCCTAAATGTTTTAATTGTGATAGATTTGGACATTTGGCTAGGGAATGCACAGCAGGTAAGGCTACTCAAAAGGCAACCTGTGTCAATCAAACTGAGATGACTGGAAATTTGTTTTATGCTAATAGTGCTACTACTGAAGTGAAAATTAATGGGAATTGGTACATTGATAGTGGGTGAAGCAACCATATGACTGGAAATGCTGAATTGCTTGTTGATATAAGGAAAAATGTCACTGGCAAGGTACAAATGCCTCCTGGACACTTGGTGGATGTTGCAGGCATAGGCTCACTGGTGATTGATACAAGTACAGGGAGGAAATACATCAAGGAGGTTATGCATCTACCTGGTCTGAAAGAAAATTTGTTGAGTGTTGGGCAAATGGATGAGAATGGGTATTATTTGCTCTTTGGTGGTGGTATGTGCTGCATTTTTGATGGACTTTCACTTGAAAAATTGGTTCTCAAGGTCAAGATGAAAAACAACATGTGCTATCCTTTATCTTTAATGCAAAACGATCACATTGCATTGAAGGCCAATGTGACAGTGTGCACTTGGATTTGGCACAAGAGATTGGGGCACCTGAATCTTAGAAGCCTCAAACAATTGAGAGAACAAGAAATGGTTCATTGTCTCCCATATCTAGAAGAAACCAAGGGTGTGTGTGAAGGATGTCAATTGGGAAAACAACATAGAGACTGGTTTCCCAAAGAGCAGGCCTGGAGAGCAAGAAATCCGCTTGAACTGATACATACAGATCTGTGTGGTCCAATGCAGATTGAATCCATAGCTGGAAACAGGGTACTTTATGCTACTCATTGATGATTGCACAAGGATGGCTTGGGTTTATTTCCTAAGGTATAAATCAGATGCAATAAACCTTCAGAAAGTTTAAATCGATGGTAGAATTACAAAGTGGATTCAAAGTGAAGTGTGTGAGAAGTGATAGAGGAGGAGAATTCACATCTAGTGAATTCAGCAAATTGTGTGAAGAAGGTGGCATTCAAAGGCAACTAACCACAGCCTACACCCCACAACAAAATGGGGTAGTAGAGAGGAAAAATAGAACTGTGGTAGAAATGGCCAAGGCAATGCTTCATGAGAAGAATATGCCTTACTTTCTATGGGCAAAAGCTGTTCACACAGCAGTGTATCTTCTCAATCAATCACCTACCAAAGCACTGGAAAATATGACCCCATTTGAAGCATATAGTGGCAGAAAACCAGGCATTGGACATCTCAAAGTCTTTGGATCACTTTGCTATGTACATGTACCTGCAGAAACAAGGCAAAAGCTTGATGCTAAGAGTGTCAAAGGTATATTTGTTGGATATGCTGTTTGTGAGAAAGGGTACAGAGTATTTGATCCTTCCACTAGGAAGTTGATTTTGTCAAGAGATGTTGTGTTTTATGAAAGTATGACTTGGAGCTGGAAAGTACAGACAGAGATACCTACTGCAGTGACAATTACTCAAGATCAATCTAGTATTGTGAGTGATTCAAATTTACATGAAGTGACAGAAGCAGAAAACAATTGTTCCAGTCCTTGCATTTCTTCCCAGGTTGAAGAACAAGAGAGAAATATCCATGAAACTGCTGAGATCACAAGACCTTATGACCATACGCCAGTTAAATGGAGAAACATTAGTGATATCCTAGCACAATGCAATCTATGCATTGTGGAACCAGAGAGTATGAGGAGGCTGCACAAGATAAGGCATGGATAAAAGCTATGGAAGATGAGCTTTCTATGATTGAGAAAAATGGGACTTGGGAAGTTGTGGACAGACCAAGTGACAAACAAGTTATTGGAGTGAAATGGGTGTTCAAAACCAAACTCAATCTAGATGGTTCAGTGCAAAAGAACAAAGCAAGATTGGTTGCTAAGGGATATGTGCAGAAACCAGGAATTGACTATAATGAGACTTTTGCTCCAGTGGCTAGATTGGACACAATCAGGACTTCTTGCTGCACAAAGAAGCTGGAAGCTATATCAACTAGATGTCAAGTCTGCATTCTTGAATGGAAAACTGCAAGAAGAAGTTTATGTGGAGCAGCCTGGGGATTTGTACTTGAAGGCAAGGAAGATAAAGTTTATAAATTGGACAAAGCTCTTTATGGTTTGAAGCAGGCACCTAGAGCCTGGTATGGAGAAATTGACAGCTATTTTGCTGAGTGTGGATTTGAGAAAAACTTGAGTGAAGCTACTCTTTATACCAAGACAAGGGGAGCAAACGATATACTAATTGTATCTATCTATGTAGATGATATAATATACACAGGAAGCAATCAACAAATGTTGAATGAATTCAAGGAAGACATGAAAGAGAAGTATGAAATGACCGATTTGGGATTGCTTCATCATTTCCTAGGAATGGGAGTGATTCAGACAGATTCCAGCATCTTTATTCATCAAAGGAAGTATGCCTCTTCTTTGTTGAATAAGTTTGGCTTAAATGAGTGTAAACCTGTGTCCATTCCTCTTGTTGCTACTGAAAAATTAACCAAGGAAGATGGTAGTGGTGCTGCAGATGAAGAGAAATATAGGAAGCTTGTGGGAAGCTTGTTGTACCTCACTGCTACAAGACCAGACATTATGTATTCAGCTAGTCTATTAGCTAGATATATGCATGGTCCTTCAAACAAGCACTATGGAACAGCTAAGAGGGTGCTAAGGTATGTTAAAGGGACATTGGATCATGGTTTGTTGTATGAGAAAGGTAAGAAGGCAGTTTTGGTTGGATACTGTGACAGTGATTGGGGAGGCTCTATTGAAGATAGCAAAAGTACATCTGGTTATGCATTCTCATTTGGAAGTGGAGTGTTTTCATGGGCATCTGTCAAGCAAAACTGTGTAGCTCTCTCTACTGCAGAAGCAGAATATGTTAGTGCTTCAGAGGCTACAACTCAAGCGATTTGGCTCAGGTTTGTCTTAGAGGACTTTGGTGAACTACAAACAGAAGCTACTCCTCTGAAATGTGATAACACATCTGCTATTTCAATCACCAAAAATCCTGTGTTTCATCAAAGGACAAAGCACATTGACAGACGGTATCATTTCATTAAGGATGCTCTACAACAAGGTATTATTGATTTGATTTATTGTCCTACTAAAGATCAAGTGGCAGACATTTTTACCAAGTCTTTACCAAAGGAAAGATTCAACTATCTTAGAGACAAGCTTGGAGTTGTATCAGCTCAAAGCTTAAAGGGGAGTGTTAGTGTATAAGCTATGAGCTAATTAAAGCTTAGCTTAAGAAATGCCTTGTAACTATGTGTGTATCCACTTTGGTAATTAAACCAAGTGTAAGGGCTTTTATTGTAACTTGTCCAAGTGACATGTGGAGAGTGATCCATTATTTTAGTGAGATGAGAGGCTGAGATTGTCCTCACGTTGAGAGAGTTTTGTAAAAGGAATACGTATACAGTCTCTGCAACTTGCACAGCACAGTGATATAGAAGAAACCATTTCTGAAATTTGCTGAGCTATTTTTGCTTTTCGTTTTCCTTTATTTCTTCTTCAGTAAAATACACTGAGAGTACAAAACTTTAACACCTGCTTACTACCATTCTCTCATCAAGGGTGTGTCCACTATCATGGTGTCCTACTCCAGTTGGAATGGAAAGAAGATGCACGCTAACCGCAAGCTCGTCACTAGATTTCTAAAGGATACCCTTAAGTTCAAGGTACAATATGACACACTAATTAAATTCTATATAGTTCTATAAATTGAAAAGGATATTTGGACATAAATAAATTAGCAGTACTAACTCTCATGCTATTGTTGTTCAAATTTCAGGGCTTTGTCATCTCTGACTGGCAGGGTATTGACAAAATTTCCTATCCATTCCATTCGGATGACCCAAACTCAGTTCTTGCTGGTATTCAAGCTGGCATTGACATGGTTAGTTGCTGATATATCTTATGTATGACAGATCGATGGTAAATATGAAAGTTGGTATTGAAACTGCTTCCTGGTCTTGTTCAGGTCATGGTTCCATACAACCATACCGAGTTGAGTGGTGTAGTAACCGACCACGTCAACAACAAACGTATCCCCATGAGCCGTATTGATGATGCAGTTAGGAGAATTTTGAGAGTCAAATTCATGATGGGTCTTTTTGAGAACCCCTTGGCTGATCAGAGCTTTGTTGACCAGCTTGGAAGCCAGGTTTCAATCTGTGTGTACTGAAAATAAGTAATGTATATATATTTGATGATCATCAACTCATGAAAACTAATATCCGTATTACATAAAATAATCAGGCTCACAGAGATTTGGCGAGGGAACCAGTGAGGAAGTAGAATGGAGAAAATGCAGATACACCCACTACCGAAAAAGGCCTCCAGGCTAGTTGCTGGAACTCATGCCAACAACTTGGGCTATCAATGTGGAGGCTGGAGTCTCACTTGGCAAGGAGTTAGTGGCAAAAACTACACTGCTGGTTGGTATCTGCTTTATATATGTTGTCCTTAATTTGTTTGCTTAATTTAATCCCACCTAAATCAAAATTCATCTAATACTTAATTAACTTCTAAATCCTGATGTGCATCCATTAATGTCCATTGTACATGCAGGAACCACTATACTCGGTGCCATTGCTAGTGCAGTTAACGAGACCACGGACATTGTTTTCAGCATAAATGCTGATCCTAATTTTGTCACTGCAAGCAACTTCGATTACACGGTTGTTGCTGTTGGTGAGGTCCTTTACGCAGAGACAAGGGGAGATAGTTTAAATTTGACAATTCCAGAACCGGTCCGAGCATTATCACCAATGTCTGCGACGCAGTCAAGTGCGTTGTTATCATTGTCTCTGGCCGTCCTGTTGTGATTGAGCCCTACCTTTCGTCGATCGATGCTCTTGTGGCTGCATGGCTTCCTGGAACCGAAGGCCAAGGAATTAGCGATGTTTTGTTTGGTGATTATGGATTTAGTGGGAAGCTGCCTAGGACTTGGTTCAAGACAGTAGATCAACTCCCTATGAATGTTGATGATAGACATTATGATCCCCTCTTTCCTTTTGGTTTTGGACTAACAACTGATCCGCTTGATCAGTGAAGCCAGGAATTAATATCTTGCCTTCAAACAAGTATTATACACTATTATTACGTGTATATGTATATTATATGTATGAGCATATCATAGTGACATATAAAAAGGCCACTACTTCATTTGTGTATATAGTCCCCTGTGGTGTCTATAATTTCCTTCCAAAAGGTAAGAAAATTGAAAACTGGTTGTTTTGACCAACTAAATAGGCGAACACTAAATATATACTAAAATGAAAAGGATAATGCTAGACTTACCACATTTTTCATACTATATTCATACCACCTCTCTAATAGAGGTGGAGCCCACACATTCAATTGAGTTGTTAAATAGTTTTGGATTCAAGTTTTTTTTTTTTTTTTTTTTTTTTTTTTTGCAGACCTAATTTTTGAGGTCATATCTAAAAAATAGACTATTCAGATCATTGCATACAAATTTAAACTATCATGTCTTTTGAGATATGTTTATTGCAACTTGATCTAGTCTTTGCCTCTCATGTCACCCCATTCCATATGCTAATAAACTAAGACTAATACTTAATGGATCACAAGTAAAGTACATGTGTGAAAAAAGAAAAAAAAAGTTTGATAAGGATATGAGTAAGATACATTTAATTAAATAAATGACCAAGTCGTCGTAATTAAATAACTAAAGTGGAGACTCTGGCATTGTGAATGGGAAGGCAAATATGAAATATGTTTATTGCAATTAGCTGATCTCTAGTCTTTTGCCTCTTGGCTTATGTCACTCACATTCGTCATGAGCATCAAGTAAATTCCATATGGGCAGACGTGGGTTAGGCCAGTTGGCCAAAGCAGTGAGTCTGTCTCATTGTACCCAAGTTCGAATCTCCCTCCCCTTATTAGAGAATGGTTTTTTTTTTTCACTAAAGATAATTCCACTAAAGATAAACTTCATTCGATAAACTTCAAAGTACAATTAAAGACATCAACATGATATCTAAAATACTAATTCCAAGAGGCCAACAAACTAACATATTAAAAATAAGACTAAAACAGATAAAAGCCGCACTAAAACTACTTGCCCATATCATCATAATTAACCATAAGTCCAAACAAAGTCCAAAACCCTAAAGCAACCCATGAGCCTAAACAAACATTACCACCACCACCTAAAGAAGCGTTGTCACGGCCACACCCACCGCCACTGCATCCGTAACAGATCTATGTAGCAAAATTCAACTTACAACTTCCTCATTTGAGACTGCTTATGGGAGAATTTGAGAGCCTTAGTAAAGTTCATAAATACTTAACAATTAGTGCCAGAATCTTTTCACATCTAATATGCCAAGCTGCGCCATCTTCCGCCATCATATGCCTTCTTCCATCTTCCTATTAATGGTGATACACATACAAACTAGTACTAAAAACTTCTTGCTTCTGCTATATTTTACAACGAGATCTTGAATGTCATAAAAAACCCTTCGACAGATAGGTTAAAATAAACATTGGGATTCATAACTAACAATCCATTTAAAATGACATGATAAAAGATTCACAATTTGTACAGAGATAGGATCAAGATCAAATCGGCTACTCATTCTCACTCAACAAGAGGTTCACATCAACATCAGTAAAACTACATACATATGAGACTTATAAATTAGAAGCAAAATGACCTCAGTAAAATTAATTTCTAATGTTCTGAACTTCTTATTTGCCAGATACAGTTATATCATCATCAGTAGTCATTGAGTCTGCTGCCGGCAACTTTTTCCCAAGAGGCTTAGGTATGTCCAGCTGGTCTTGTGGGCAACGCTGCTGAGGGTGGGATAGCAGCATACACATGTAACGGAAGAGAATTCGAGCTAATAGCTGACCGGTCTCCAAGGTGTAGCCCTCATATTCGCTAACATGTTCCACGGCATCCACAAGTGAATCATAGACCTCTTGAGGGTAGTTGTCAGGTCCAGGCTTTTCGTGAAGGTAAACCACATCCAGAGTGAAGAGTTTCTGGTTCACAGGCCATTGATGATGTGGTCTTATAGATGATCTACAGTAAATAAGAATCTAAGGGCAAGCATGTTGTTAGGCTTTAGCTATCAACAAAAGAAATTTCAACATCGTAGAAGGGACAAAATGGAATATCGGAATTGCATGAATATAATAATTAACCAATGTAATAGCAAGAAAGGTGAAGCCAACCACTGCTTACCACCCTTAAAAGTCTGTTTTGAGCACGAGATTTTTTTGCTTCATGAGCTGCTACTCGAAATAGACTGGTAAGATCTACATTACTAGAAGATGAATTAGCTGAGAGTACTCGAAATGCAGCAAACGCAGACTGAACTTCACTGCTAAACTCTTTCCGAAGCTTCATAAAAACGAAAAAACAAAGGGTTCCAAATCAATTACAGAAACATAAATCAAACAAACAGACACAAAGGATAAATTGACTGTTTTGAACAAAACCTGCAGAAGGTATGGTTTCACTGCATAAACATTTACTACTAATGGGGAATTTAACACAACCCCACAACAATTGATGTGAACAATTCTTGGTGCTGCAGTCCATTATATAAAGTCTAGGACCAAAAATGATCAAGGTATGTGGATGATTCTGGGAAAGTACACTTTGTAACTTTGATTATGATACAAAATCTCCTTAACAGTTAGTAAAGGAACTGATTTTTCAGCCACATTCAATAAAAGTGACCAATGCTTAATCAGAGGCAAAACAAAGTTTTTGACCTGGTGAGTCTCTGTACATTTGGGTACTTGAAAATAGTAATTAAACTAATTTTCCTTCATTGATCCAGAAACCAAATTCATGTCATGCAATTGCTTACATTTCCTAAAAATGAGATATTTAATCTACCCATAAAGCATATATATCACAAACAAAAAAAAAAAAACCTCAAAACTATCATCCAGAGCCATAATCATGGTTTCCAGGAGTTCAGTTCCTCAAAAACGCATAAGACGCATAAATTTCTCTGCCGTTGATCGCACATTTTCTCAGAAACCAAGTAATAAAGAGAGAGAAAAACAGAGAGAACCTACCCAAGACGCGGACTTTCCGAGACTGGCAAAGGCAAATCGGTTATCTGGGTTGATGGTGAGCTTGGCGTTGATGAAGACAAGTATGGCTTGCTTGATCGAGTCCAGGCGGGTTGAAGGTCGCCCATTTGGGCTCATCGCAGCTTTGAGCTCCACCATAGACTCTGGGCCAACATCTATACAGAACAGTATGTCCTCTTTGCTTAGCCTCGTTGGTCTCAGCGTGTATCTGCCCGCACCCGATCCGTCCCCTTCTACTATTCCCTCCATCTCTCACACAGAGCTCAGAGTTCAGAGCTCAACTTCCCAAATGAAAGCAAAGAAGAACAGTCTCGTCATGTCATTTGCATTTCACAGTAAAAGGACACATACGTACAGGTAAACGGTGCGTTTTATGTCACCGATACAAGGGCCTTTTCGGCAATATACACAGAAATTTGTGCTTCTTCTTAGAAATTTGGTGGCGTGGGGGGAGAGAGAAGAGATGGGTTGCGTACATGACCACAGCTGCGAAGAGCATGATTGTTCCTCTGATTGGTCTCTCTACAAGCATATAGACCTCCCCAAGGTCCTATTTCTCTGCCTTTTTCTTTGCTCAGTCTAAATTTTTCTCTTCCTATGTTTGTTTTCGTTGTTAGCTATCACACTGCTGCTCTGCATATACTGTTAGGTTTCACAGTCTGCTTTCCCATTTTGTGATTGTTTTGCTTTGATCTGAAAGTGCCCATATGAAAATTTATCTGAAAGAACAGTTACCCACATTAACCCGTTTGGCCTATATCCGGAGACGTGTCAATGAGAGTGGCCCGTTTGGCCTACATCCGGAGAAGTGTCGATAAGTGTGGCCCGTTTGGCCTATGTCCGCGGGCGTGTCGATGAGAGTGGCCCATTTGGCCTACGTCCGGAGACGTGTCGATAAGTGTGGCCCGTTTGGCCTACGTCCGGAGACGTGTCGGTGAGAGTGGCCCGTTTGGCCTACGTCCGGAGACGTGTCGATAAGTGTGGCCCGTTGGCCAACGTCAGGAGACGTGTCGGTGAGAGTGGCTCGTTTGGCCTACGTCCGAGATGTATCGATGAGTGTGGCCCGTTCGGCCTACGTCAGGAGACGTGTCGGTGAGAGTGGCTCGTTTGGCCTACGTCCAGAGACGTATCGATGAGTGTGGCCCGTTCGGCCTACGTTCAGGAGACGTGTCGGTGAGAGTGGCTCGTTTGGCCTACGTTCGGAGACTTGTCGATCGGTGTGGCCCCGTTTGGCCTACGTCCGAGACGTGTCGATCAGTGTGGCCCGTTTGGCCTACGTCCGAGACGTGTCGATTGCATTTGTGAACACTCCATTAGAGAGAAAAGCTTGAACTTGTATTGATGTCTGCTTGACTACATTGCTTTATTGAACAAAAGAGATGAGTTGAGGGGTAACATCAAATGTAACTTGTCTTCAATAGAGGTGAGGGAGGCTTGGCCGCTGCTTGGAGCCGAGGAGCTTCGTGGATAGTACCTCCGAGATGATGGGCATTCCATTGTTTTAGAATTTCCTTCTCTTAAAAGATGATGCTAGGATCGTTTTTCATGACTAGGTAGCTAGTGATAGCTTAGGAGACAAAAGTCGCTTGCTTGATCCTTTTATGCTGCTCCTCCTGGGTCAGCTGGAACTCTTAGAGTCAGCTGGGATCGTGCTCTGGTCTCTATGACTTTTTTTGTGGAGGCTCGTTGGCAGCTACGTCACGATCCTTTATTTGCTGGAATGCCCCCTTGCGGTGAATTCCGTGCAATGGTCGTCTCTGACCAATTCTTTGAGGTGTTTTTTTCCAGGAAAAACGTCATTTGTGTAATAACCATGCCTTTCATGGAATTCGCAGGTACCTCCTGGTATCCTTCTTGGGCTGGGTTTCCCTTCAAAAGCGATGGTTTCTTCAACCAAGGTATGTTCTTTACTTGGGCCAAGATCTGGTGTATCAGGATAGTGAACTTGGTATAGCTCTCGCTGGGAGCACCTCTTTGAGGTTGTAATCCGCTCTTGCCTCCATCCTTGTCATTTATCATGTCGTTCCTTTGGCTTGCCCTGCTGAACCGGTTATCGGCCAGCTTGGCAGCCTTTTTTGCGGCGATCCGGTTCTTCTTCCCAAAGTCCGTAGCGCTCTGCTATTGTGAAGACTTCTACCAGCGTTTGGCAGGGAGAGATGGTCAACTCGTGATATAGCTCACACTCAATTGGCAAGCCTCTCTTGAAGGCTGATGACGCAATTTGATCGTCACATCCAATAATGTTTGCTCTTTCTTCTTTGAACCTTTTGATGTAATATCGGAGAGATTCATCGTACTTCTTGTGCAGGTTGAACAGGTGGTCAAGGTTCTTCTTGATCGTCCGATAAGAAGTGTATTCTTTGGTGAAGACGTAAGCTAGCTCTTTGAAGCTCCTCGATGGACCCGGATGGCAGGGTGTGAAACCAGTCTTGGGCTGCTCCTAGCAAGGTCATTGTAAACACCTTGCACATCAGCTTGTCGTTGGCCTTGTAGAGCATCATGACACTTTTGAAGTGCTTTAGATGGCTCTCGGGATCGGAATCCCCTTTGAAATGCATGAATAAAGGCGTTGAGAATCTCTTTGAGGGAGCAGTCTACTCGATTTCGGCATTGAAAGGTGTAGAGTTTGCTTGGTCCATCTCCCTACGAGAGCATCTTTGAAATTTTCGCGAATCTTTAAGTTATGAAGTCGGTCATTTATGAGCTTCTCGACGTCTTCCGTGCTCATGGCTTGCCGATCATGTTGGCAACCCTCGTGATTTAGGCGGGGATGGTTGACTTCCTGGTCGACTTGAAGAGGTGACCTCCTTGGTTGCCCTGCCCGTGAGGTAGATTTGTGGTGGAGTTTGTGGATTCCTCCACGAGTCATCGCCGCGAGTTGGTTCTCAAGCGGGTTAGTGAGCGTCGGTCGTTGCGTTCGTCACGTAATCGTTCACGGACTCATGCCCCCTGTGAGCCCAGTCTTGAATGGATCGTTGACTTGCTCAGAGTACGGCTTGCAGATGTCTGCGTCTCATCAGCACGATCTCATTCTCTCCCTTGCCAGTTTGTCTCTCGCTGACTAGTCTGGGATCCCTCAAAATGCTCGTCAGGATGCTCGTGGATCCTTCTCTCCTCGTCATGGGCTCCAAAGTCAGCGCCTTGATTCAAGTTGATCTGCCTGAGTAGTTGGCCAATTAGATTGTTTTGGTCGTCGACCCTCTGCGTGAGTTGATCAATCTTTGAATTAAGGCCCACTTGACTATGTAAGTCGGGTAGAGAGGTGTGGACCAGGCCCAATTACATATGGGCTAGGGCTCCATTAGATGCATACACGGGTGCATACGTCAAGTGTGGTTGCAAAGGAGGGAGCAAGTGGATTTGCTCCAAGATGGCGTCGTCGCTTGGTCCTTGCGGTGGCAAGGTGGAGGAGGCCATGGGGCCATGGCTTGGTGCGGCTGCGAGTGGTGCGGCAATTCCAGCGGCTATTTCGTGGTTCACGAGGGTGATTTGTAGCTGCAAGGAGCTGTCCCCACAGTTTAGTGGCTGTCTGGTTGCTACAACAGTTGTTTGGAGAGGTTGTGAGGCCTCCGGAGGTGGTTGGATGACATGGGCAGCCACCGGGGGCTGTTGGAACTCGCTAGGGAGCTTCTGGGAAGTGTTGGCAGCCATGGGAGGCTGCTGCAAAAAGCTGGCAGCAGCTGTACCTCGCGGTGGCAGCGAGGTTTCAGCTGTTTCGGAGTGTGCCGTCGCGGTGCTTTTGCTCCTAGGGCGTTTGCTTCCAACCATGGTTGTTTGGAAGGCTTTGGTGGATTGGAAAATGGATTTGGAGCACGCTTTGAGTATTATTTTGCGCTCTCAATGAAAGCACCACTTTGTGAGAGCAAATTTCCCTACGAGAATATTCGATTGGAAAGATTCCCCTTTCTTCTTCGCCGCCTCTTTCTCCCTGCAAAATAAATCGGATAAGAGGACCACACCCGGGGGGTGTTGGCCAAAGGCCCTCCGATGCCTAATTAGTTCAATTGATTTAGGGAAAAATCAATAGCTAAATAGGGTACGGAGATATATTTGTAAGGTGTAAACCGGGTGGCCGGAACCGTGTGTAAAAGGGAGAGAGAGAAGGCGGCTAGGGTTTGTGAGGGGAAGATCTCTAGAGAGTTTTTAGTAGTAATTCTGACGTACCTCAATCCTTGTGCGTAGCCAAGTATTTATAGGGGGCCTCGACGAGGTTGGTGTATTTAGGAATTTGATTTATTAGGAATTTAAATCAAATCTGTAATTGTGGAAGGTATCCAATCAATTCTCAATCTGATTAGATAACTCCTCATTTAATTGGGAAATGTGGTAGGAATCAAATCAGTTTTCAACTTAATTAGGTAAT
>CM031924.1:21045096-21096019 GCA_018703695.1 Prunus fruticosa | reverse complement strand
TGGGAGAGGGTAATGGAAATGATCTTTTGTGTAGTTGGTGTTAACTCTTGGCAGGTACCAGACCTCAAGGATACAGGTGCACATGGTTTTTATTGAGTAATGCAAAACGCAAATATAGGGAGTTAGACAAGATGACCAACAAAAGTGGATTTATGGGATGATTAAGATGGAGGTTAGTTCGTATAAATAGACAGTTAAGAACAAGTGGTATAACCCGATATGGGCGTACATGTATATTTGTCTAATTTATATAAAATTAACATGATTAAAAGAAGAGCATTTTCATGCATTATTAATAATAATGTGATATTTGGTTGTGTGATTGTATGCCATTTAATTTAGTTACATCAATTTTCTTGTAAAGGGTTTATGTCCCTACACATTTGGTTTCACTCACTCCCTGACGGACTTTTCAGGTCCTAGACCTAAAATCTAAAGCTTATGTAATGATTTTGGCATATTTATAGAGTGTATTGTGTACATAGCTTGTGGATGAATGATGACTTATTTTATAGTGAACTCTTGAGTAGTTCTAACTTGTAAAATGATATAGAATTTTAGGATTGCAGATGTTTCTCGTTTGCGCTAGAATATTCTATGTGAAATATTTATTTTATTTATTTAAATGTTTCTCACATTTTAGTTATACATTTTTAAAATTTTATTATTAAGGTGTGAATCACGTCTTAACCAAATGTTACGTGAAATCCGTGGGCATGATGATAGACAAAATTTAATACAAGTTTTATCCTTAAATTTATATTTGTTAGTATTTTCTTTTGTATTATGTAGATCTCTTAAAGTCCTTTGTATTGGTTATTTCCAATCTTTGTTTTTGTATTTAATGAGTGGTTGTTTGTAGATATTAATTGCTTCCACCAATGGCATGAGAAGGAGGAGAAATAGGCAAATGTTGTTAAAAATAAGAAACTGAGTTGGATTAGATGACTTTGCCTTTGCAGCTCATGTTCTGTCAGTACCAACTGCAGACCTGAAAACCGAACTCTCCCATGCTCAAATGGATGAATCTGCCTCATGAAATTTGTTCATTTAAAGATGTCGACTGAAACACTGCAAAAATTGGAGCAATTGGATAAAAACTCAAATAGCAGGCTGACACACACCAAGACAGGTTCTAGAACTTTTCCTTTACAGCTCATGCTGTACAGTGCATTGCAGGCCTGAAAACCAATTCTCATGCTCAAATGAATAAATACCTCATGAAATTTGTTCATTAAGATGTGACTAAGCATCTATCCAAAAATTGGAGCAACATGGATAAAAACTCAATCCACAGCTAACACACACCAGAGCAGGTTCTAGAACTTCCTTTTACAGCTCATGCTGTACAGTCCATTTGCAGGCCTGAAGAGACAATTATTCACATGCTCAAATGAATAAATATCCTTCATGAAATTTGTTCATTAAGATGTGAGCTGCAACACATATCCAAAAATTGGAGCAATTGGGTAAAACCTCAATCCACAGGCTGGCACACCAAGACAGGTTCTAGAAGACAGCTTGCACATGCAGCTGGAATGGAAAGGGACTTGGTGCTTATAAATAGGTAAGCATTTAAAAGGGTAGGAGATCAGAAATTAGGAGGACACACAAGGGAAAGAGAAGGAAAGAAAGTAAAGGAAGAGAGAGAGAAGATTTAGTAGAAGAAAGAGAACAATGATGGAAAGGAAAGAACCACAGAGCTAATAACTCTTTTAAACTTGTTTTCTTTCCTTTCCTAGTTCTCATGTAAATTATGTATTTTAGTTTCTTTATTTTGTTCTGATATTGTATGTCTATTTAATTTACCTAACTAAGGTTGGATGAAACACCATTTATTTAAATAGAGTTCTAGTTTTTATTTCAATTCTCAAATATTGTGGTGTTCAATGATTATAATTTTCACTTCACATGATTAATAGATTAATCTTCTTTTCACCATTCTTATCATGTATTGTGACATATAACATGTATTTGTGGTAGTTAAGGTTTGGGTTTAATCTTTCTCACCCTTGGTTTTTATTTCTAATTTACAAATTTCTTTGATATTTTGTTATTCAAATGAACTTTTCACATAGGATGCTTCAAACTTGATCCTTTGTAGTTAAATAATTTTGTTTACATTTTATGCTTAGAATTTGTACTTATGAAAGGAAGGAAAATTTTACTATGATCTAAAGTACAAGCTTAATTGATAAATCTTGAGAAAGCAGTAGATTGATTTCTAGATTGCTATCATGGGAATTGAAAGATAAACAATTAGGATCTTATGGAATAATGGTGTGAATTCTAATTCCTTAGTCGTTATTTTTTTCATAAATTTAAATCTTAATTTCAGTTTATTGTCATTTCCATATTTGTTTCATGCTTTATTAATTTACTTATCAACAAACAAATCACCATTTGAATCAACTAGGTTGGCAGATAAAATTAACTTGCATCCTGCATTGGTTTTCTATCTTTACGCAATCCCTTGGGTAAATTTTAAAACTCTTACACGTTTATGCTATATTAAAAATTAATCCGCTGCAAAGTTTATAACTTTAAAAGAAACCTCTTTTGAGGCACAACAAGTTTTGGGCCGGGTTGCCAGGAGATTGCAGCAAAAAACTGATTCAAATTCTTGGTTAATTAAATTCTTCCCATCATTATAATTTCATTTTATAATATATAAAACTTTAAAAAATTTAAAAAACAAAGTATAAAATAAAAATTTTTAGGTCTATTATTTCTATTGTAATATATATTAAACTTTATAAAAAAAAATTTTAAAAAAAAAACGAAATTAATTTTTTTTTTCTTTAAAAAAAAAGAAAAAAGAGGTTTTGTTAATTCTATGTTTTTTATATACTGTAATATCATTGTGTATTAATTTTTCATTTTCTTTTGTTCCAGTTCTCAATCAAAGCTTCTTTGGTGCAGCCTCAAACTTGAAACTTTATTGTTTATTTTATTTTAAGAAAGTTCGTTCTTTTCTTTATGTCAACTTGTGTGCTTATTGCTTGAACTGATTTGTGTGCTTGTTCTCCATTTGTTGAGTAGAAAAGGAGATTAGTGGTTTTTTGAGGAGGAGAAGTGTGGAGTAGTAGGAGAAGTCGCGACCTCCAAATGTAGTTCATGCTCAACCTAACTGGTTTCAAGGGGGAGACATTCCAATCCTTTTTTTTTTTTTTCTTGTTTTGTTAATATTATTCTTTTTAATTCTTTTTTTTATTTTATTTTTAAAAAACAATTTCAAGGACAGAAAGAGATTTTTCATATGTGTTGACTTTTGGTAACTCCGTGAGCGTCTTCGTCAATACGTGTCTCATGAGTTCTGTGGGCGGAGGCTTCGTATTTAAGAAGTTTGGGTTTTAAGCGGCGGATTTTTTTGACCCCTCCAACCTTACGAATCCCTAGGCTGTGTTTTATGAGGCCCTTACACCTGGTTTCTCCGTGAGTTGCTTGTATATTTGTGTTTTTAAAATAAGTTATTTTTGTTTGTTCCTAATATTAAAAAAAAACAATATATTTTTTTTGCTTATTTCTTTGTGTGGTTATTTTTGTATTTTTTTTTATGACTGTTTATTTTGTGTTTGTATAGATTTTAGTTTTCTTTTTGTGTGTTTTATTTCATTTTGGTTTTTATTCAATTTGCTTAACTTTTTTATTTATTATTTTTATTTTATTATGTAATGGATAAATACCAAGGATGCAACAGTGCATATTTTGCACGTATTATGTTTCTATATCATTTACCCCTCTTATTTAGTACATTTTGCTATGCTTTTATTTGAAACATTAAGGTCAATGTTTAATTTAGGTTTGAGGATAAGGTTTCAGAGTTTCTTTGTTTTGTTTTGTTTTGTTTTTTTTGTTTTTGTTTTTTTTTTTGGTAATTCCGAATTTCTTGTTTCTCTTGTCTTTATACCTATGTAATTCTTCTTTCTTTTACTTGTTTATGTATTTAATTTGTTGTAAGTTTAGGAAGTAAATTATTTAATGATCCGCGCCGCAAGGGAAGTTTAGACTTAAAAAACTTATTCATTTCATAAACATGTGATTACATACACAAATGTGAAAATGCATATATAAATTTCTCAATCACATGTTTGTTCCACGATTCTAAAACGCCTAGAGCATAAGGCTCATTCCCTGTACTTGCTCTTACTGTAAAACACTCCCAAAAGTTCGACATGCTCATTATTTCTCTTCTACTAGTGTCTACATTCTAGTTGGCCAGATAAGACCCGTTCTCCCAAATCCGCCACCGAGCTTTCAAAGAGGCCACCTCCTCACTCATTGTTGAACACTCTCGTGTTCTCGCCAGTAAGCTCGCCCAGATTAGTGGCCGAACCGCTTGGAGCGCGGTATAAGTATGGGACTCATCCATTTCCACCTTGTCAGACCTATGTGCTATATGCCAATGATTCTCCTTCGTATTAGCTTGCTGCCAATCATGCCTACAACGGCACTGCTGCTGCTCGATCTTGCTAGAGCAAAATTTTGGATCTGCCTAGAGCAAAGTTTGAGGCCGTGCCGTGATGATATGTAGAGTTTGGAAAGGGGCAGAGATTTTGAAGAAGCCCTTATTCTATCCGCATTCGAGGAGGTAAAGGGACAATTCAAGGTTGCGACCGTGGTCAGGTGGCAACAGTGAGGAGATGCCATTGCTCGTTTCTGAATTATTTGATGGTTTTCTTAATTTCAGGAAGAAAGTGCTGTTTTGAGTATCCCTACATTTAACCAATCCACGTTTTAAGTGGACATCTCCTAAATAAGGAGCCGAAAACATCCACTTCGAATCTCCATTGCTGCTAGTTTCAAATTTGCCCTTTTTTCTCTCTCAATCCTGCGCTTCAAGAGGATTTTGCCGACGCGCACATGCATTTTAGAAGGGAGCATTTCTTCTTTCACTTTCTTTTTCTTTTTACCTCGTGTTTTTAAGTATTTTATGTTTTTTTCATATTACTTTAATTTTCTTGGTGTTTTGTGTTTTTCAAGCTTTACTTTCACTTTCTTTTTATTTTTACCTAAGTCTTTTCTGGTGTTTTATGTTTTTGACCGTTGCTTTCATTTTCTGGTGCTTTGTGATTGCTTTTATTTATATTTTTAAACTGGAAATGGGTTTTCCCTTCGGCTGTCATCTTTGTTTTATTTTTAAGTTTGGGAAGTGCGGTTTTCCTTCAGACTGTCATCTTTGTTTTATTTTAAAGTTTGGGAAGTGTGATTACTTTTTTCTTTTGCAACTTAATTTCTTTTATTTTAGGAAAAAAAAGAGTGAAACAAAATGAAAATGAAAAATACAAGGAAAATGGCAGAACGCCAGGCACACCAATAATACACTAGAAATTATTTTTTTCCATTTCTTCAGTGTTCTCGACCATAGGAGCTTGAGTTTCAGCCTTCTGGATTTCTTCTCAGGGTTGGTCAGCGTCACAAGCCTCTTGGCTCATCACTTGAGCTCCCTGAGTTCGCAATCTCGGCTAACATAACTCTCTCGCGAATTCTGGTTGATTGCGTTTCTCGGTCGGTCTAGGTTGGCCCGTTGCTTCGCATGCTCAAGAGTATGACTCTAGCATCTTTGATAGATTTTGTTGATCCACCAGCAATACTTCTAAGCATGAACTTTTGCACCTCCACTATCCTTGCGCTTCTCCCTTTCCAGGCTTTTTGTCTAACATTTTGACAATCTTCAACCATGCTCGCTCAGTTTTTGAAGCAAGTCGCTTCAGCACCCTCTATTTCATGGGACTTCGCAGTAAGCGTTGACCCAGAACCCGACACATGTTGTACTCTGCACGCTTCATGCCATGGCGTCACTCACGACCCGTTTGTCCTCCCTTGTGCCAGCACACGTGGTATATCTTGAGTTAGACCTTGGATTTCTTCGCAACTCCACTGGCAACATCGTTCTCCATGAGTATTCAGTAATTTCCTGTTCCAGGCCCAATGAGGGAGGCAAAATAGGGCATCCATATTGGTGCCATCTACTTAACCAGAACCTGGTCAATGGCGCTAAGTTAAGTTCCGCGAAAATGGATAGGAAGAAGCCAGTTTGATTTTTCACTCTCTTTTCTTCTTTTCTTTTCTCTTTTGTGTGTTTAAGAGTTTGTGTTTCCATTTTTTCCTTCTCCCTTTTGTGAGCTTAATTTTTTCTAAACCCTAGCAAGCTACAGTACTTCTCATTTTCGCGCTCCCCTATGGCTTATCTCCATCTGCCGCACCCGTCCCTAACCCTTTTAATTGTATTTTTCTACCTTTCAGCGCTTTCAGAGAAGAAATAAAAAGTCATAACGCCTTGCCTACGAAGCCAATAATTCAGGCTTGGGGGATGTGGAGGGCGGCCTCTAAAGCTGAACTCGTCCTCACCTCTTTTAGCCAGATGGGCCTCTGGTTACAAACGAAACATCCGACCCCCTCTCTCTTTTTAGAAATCTTGTTCCTTGCGCTTACTGACAACACTTCTTTGTTTTTTTTAATTTTTAATAATAATAAATAATAATCATAATAAAAGAAGTGTTTCAGCTTCGTTTGGGGTCAAGTTTTCAATTGATTTGAACGTTCTCATGGCAAGGCTCGGATTTCTGCGTGCGTTGGAGCACTGTTGTTAGGGCTTATTGTCTACTCTTTGGTTTTGGTTTTGCTTGGATTCAATTTGTTTTGTTTTTGCAACTTAATTGTAGTTTTAATTGGTTTTGTTTCGTTTCATTTTGCTTTTATTTAATTGTTGATGCCTCAATTATTCAACATAGAACAATGTTTTGGTTTAGGTTTGGGGGTAAAGTTTAGAAGTTTTGTTTTTAGGTAGTTTTGTTTTTTTATTATTATTTCTTTCACCCAAAATAAATTTTTTTTTAAAAAAATGGTGTTATATCTTAGATTTTTATGCTTACTATCATCAAATCAGATTTAATACTCATGAATGATTTTTACGTTTGAAACATATAGATTAAATTTTAAACCCATAATTTTAGTTTTTTCACTTATTTCTATTAAGTGGATAATTCATGAGTTATACTTTGAACTCTCACATGCACATCAACACTTTGCATTGAAAATGAAGGAAAAAATCAATTATAGTTAACTTTGTTGTTTTTAGCAGAGTTAGATGACATTGCTCTTGATTGACCTTGGCGTAAAGAAAAAATCATAATAATGTAAAAAAAAAAGAATAATAATAATGTTAATTTATCAGAGTTTTACTTAGTTAACTGGGCCTCTTGCCTAACGCAGCGTGTGTTCACGTCAAACGGTAAAGTTTTGAGGTAAATACATTTTGTGACTCATTTAATTCTGTAGCATTTTTGACTGGAATTAATAACCCCTTAGGGTATTTCTACACCTAATGCCTTAAAATCTTTGGTTTGAGAGCTGTTGGCCTCAATCTCGCTACATTGGTAAATTAGAAAGCTTAATGGAACTAAACATTTGGCGAGTCACAATAAAAAAAAAAAGTATACTGTGTGCCTTGGTTTAGCTATTAACATTCTGGATTTTGATAATAATTGAAATAATGAGGTTCCTGTGATTGAAATTGACTTTTTGTCTCTAAAATGTGTTGGTACACTATTAAAATTAAAGGAAACAAAATGAAAAATTTACTAAATAATTATAAGTGATCAAGACTTATGTTGAGATTAATTTAGAAGCGTGTTTCTCTTTTAAAAATTGTTCATGAATTTTCAATAAGATAGTTTTCAGATGATGGTTAAGCATTTGTTTAAATTTTCAATTTTGTTGTAGCATAATTTTAAGTGTCTAGTTTGATGTTTGTGGGTATAATCATCAAAAGCCTCACGAGACTATACTCGTCCACTAGGGTAACCTAGGGGTTTAAAGGCTTGTTGCATATGCTAAATGCGATCGTGTTCCCCTTAAAAAGTGGCTTAGTTTTCTTTTTTCTACTTAGATTTTATTTTCTTTTGCTCGAGGACTAGCAAAATATCAGTTTGGGGTTATTGATGAGCACAAAATTAATACAAGTTTTATTTTTAAATTTATATTTGTTAGTATTTTCTTTGTATTATGTAAATATCTTGGAGCATCTTGTATTGGTTATTTCCAATCTTTGTTTTTGTATTTAATGAGTGGTTGTTTGTGGTGTTAATTGTCTTCCAGCAATGGCATGAGAAGGAGTTGAATTAGGCAATGTGTTGCAAAAATAAGAAGAACTAAGTTGGATTTGATGACTTTGCCTTTTCCATCTCATGCTGTACAGTCCATTTGCAGACCTGAAAACCGAACTCTCCCATGCTCAAATGAATAAATATCCTTCATGAAATTTGTTCATTAAGAATGTTGACTAAGACGTATCCAAAAATTGGAGCAATTGGATAAAAACTTGGAATCCACAGGCTGACACACACCAGACAGGTTCTAGAAAAACTTTTCCTTTTACAGCTCATGCTGTACAGTTAATTTGCAGGCCTGGAACCAAATTATTTCACATGTCTCAAATGAATAAATATCCTTCATGAAATTTGTTCATTATGATGTCGACTAACACATATCCAAAAATTGGAGCAATTGGATTAAACCTAAATCCACCATCCTGCCACACACCAAGACCAGTTTCAAAGACAGCTTGCACATGCAGCTGGAATGAAAGGGACTTCATGCTTCTATAAATAGGTAGCAACTCAAGAAGGACAAAGATCAGAAATTAAAGACGAAACACAAGGGAAAAGATAAGGAAAGAAAGAAAAAGGAAGAGAGAGTTAAGAAAAGTAAGAAAAGAAAGAGAAGCAATGATGGAAAGGAAAGAACCAAGAGCTAATAACTCTTTTCCCCGTTTTCTTCTCCTCCTGAGTTGTAATGTAAATTATGTATTTTAGTTTCTTTGCTTTGTTTTAAATATTTATTATGTCTATTTAATTTACCTAACTAAGGTTGGATGAAACATCAGTCTCAATAGAGTTCTAGTTTTTATTTCAAATTCTCAAATATTGTGGTGTTAAATGATTATAATTTTCACTTCACATGAATTTAATTGATTAATCTTCTTTTTTCACCACTTTCTATCATGTATTGTGACATATAACATGTCTTGTGTGGTAGTTAAGAGTTTGGATTAATCTTTTTGATTCACCCCTTGGTTTTTATTTCTTATTTACAAATTTCTTTGATATTTTATTTCTCAAATGAACTTTTTCACATAGGATGCTTCAGAAACTTTGATCCTTTGTAGTTAAATAATTTTGTTTACATTTTATGCTTAAAATTTGTCTTTATGAAGGGAAGGAAAAATTACTTATACATATTAAAGTACAAGCTTAATTGATAAATCTAAGAAAAGCAGTTCATTGATTTCTGTAGATTGCTCTTCCATCAAAATAAAAGATAAATAATTCAGGATCTTATAGAATAATGGTGTGGATTCTAATCCCTTAGTTATTTTTTCATAAATTTAAATCTTTAATTTCAGTTTATTGTCATTTCCATATTTGTTTCATGCTTTATTTAAGTTTCTTATCAACAAACAAATCACCATTTAAATCAACTAGGTTGGCAATGAAATTAACTTGGGTATAATTGGTTTTACTATTGTTTACACGCAATCCCTTAGATTTAAATATTGCTCTTACACGTTTATGCTATATTAAAATTACGTGCGCTTGCGAGTTTATAAATTTTAAAAGACACCGCTTTTTGGTGACGACACATAACAAGTAAAGATAGAGAAAGAGAAAGAGAAATAGAGAATAGTGAACACCAATATTATATGCTTTCTAATCCTATTCTTTTACATAATAAAAAAAGATTACTACTATTGTTTTATGACAAATAAAATAAATTATATTGTAAAGTCTGTGAGACCAAGCAGTTGTAAAGTTCATAAAGTCCAAGCCCACATAATGTTTAAGTTAGAGATCATAGTCAAGAGGTCAATAATTATATTGGGTAAATTAACCTATAAATAGGCTTTGTTCGATCATTTGTAAAACACCCAAATAAGAGAAGAAGAAAGAGAGGAGAGTGAGAAATCTGAGTGTAGTGAGTAAGCTTGCTCTTTCGAGGAAATTCTGTAGTGTGAACACCACAAGGGCAGATATAAAGTCTATTATCAATTTTCAGTGGTACCTTTCCTCTCTAATTGTTTTATTTTTATAACATGTTCCCGGCCCGATAGTCTCTCCCACTTACTTCTGTAGTTTCTAGAGCTGAGCATTATATGGTTTCTTACTCTATCTCCTCTGGGTCATTATGTTCTTCTCACTTTACTACTCCAAACGACATGCAAACTTTCTTTTTTTGTGTTCTCACAATTTTTATGTTGTTTCATTCATGCTTGTTAATTTATTTCTTTGTAATGTAATTTGGTATGGTGCGGTTTTATATTCCATCATGTTATTTTATGGTAGTATAATTTTCATTTACACCATTAGTTTATTTTATTTATCATAGAAGCCATCTATTATATCTTGAATAGTGGCACAGTTTTTATTCACCACAATATATAATCTATTATGTACTTCATATATATTAGGTATTGAGTTTTATCCCACATTTTTCTTATTTATTGTATGGTGGAGATTTTGTACCCATCCCAAAGCAATATTGATTTAAAAGTGTGGCGCGGGTTTATCGTCAACACAACCTGCCTTTATCATTTACTTTATTTACTATATGGAGTTGGTTTAGTACCATTACAACAGTATTTATTTTAAAGTGCGGAGCGGGTTTAACGTCCACACAACTGCCTTTATTTCTTTTTATTTTAAAAGTATGGCAGAGAATTAGTGCCCATTACAACACGTTTACTTTACCGCACATTTACTTTTATTTAAAGTATGGTGCGGGATTAGCGTCCATATGACAAGCAATTTTCTTTACTGCACATTTTCTTTTGTTTAAAGTATGGCATGTTGGACCCACATTCCACACAACTAGTAATTTACTTTATAGATTTGCTTTGTGACAGCATTTACTTTCATTTAAATTAACCCCATAGGTTTATCGTCCATACCAAGCAAATTTATAGCACTTTATTCATCCAGCTAATAAATTTAGAACATAAATGAGATAATCATCGATGATATATTTGCATTCTACATGGCTCCTGAGATCATAAAAGATGATGATATTGAGCCTTGCTCCATTTATGAATGCACACGGTGGGGTTGGCCTCAGTGGAAAGATGCAATCCGCAAAATTTAATTCTTTGGATGAAAGGAGATGTTTGTGGACCTATTGTTCCAACTCCACCCTAATGTGAACCCTGCTAGTTACAAATCAGTATTTTACTGAAAGCGTAATGAGAAAATAGAATCGCAAGGTATAAAGTGCCACTTCTGCACAAGGTTTTTGCACAAATACCTGGAATTGATTATGAAGAAACATACTCTCCAGGTGATGGACACCATAGCCAACTCCCCAGTACTTAATCACTCACTTGTTTCAAAACTTAAAAATGAGATTTATGGATTTCGTCATCCGCATATCTGTATGGAGAATTAGAATCCCAGACATATACATGAAAGTCCTAAAGGACTTAGTTCCTGAAGCAACCAAACAGAGGCATGTTCTACAATTCAAATTGAAATATTAATTATATGGGCTAAACAATCTGGGCAAACTAGTTACAATTTTTAACTAAGTAAATATTTACTAAAGGATTTATATATAATGATACCTATTTGCACATGTGTTAGTAAGGAAGTCAGAGTATGAATTTGCGATAGTGAGAAGGTATTGTAGATTACATGAATCTAATTCGGACTAGCTGAAAGACCTCCCAAAGTTCGTTCCTAATTATCTGGGATGCGATCACTGAGATGAAAGACCTTGGAAGACCAAATATTGTCTTGGCTTAGATTGACATCCATCAGTTAATGGAATTTTGGTGCATCAATTGACTTGTCCCTGGAAAGGTATTGAAGCGGTTTGGCATGGATGAAGCCCATCCACTTCACACTTCCAATGGTTCGTTCGTCGCTTGACACTAAGAAGATCCATGATGCTGCAAAAAGAGGATGATAAAGTGGTGCTTGGTTCTAAAAACCCATATCTCTAGTGCAATAGGTGCTTCTTGTACTTAGCACAATATCCCAGAGCCAAGACATGACATTTTCAAGTAAATTCCTGGCAAATAACTTCTACTAAAACAAATAAACATTAAACCTAGTTAAATATATTTTTATGATATATATGAACCGCCCAATTCTTAAGTATTGTTGGATATGCCTCATCTAGGGTGCCTGCTAGGTCCACATTAAGAGACGCTTAAACGCGGGTATGTGTTTACATGTGAAAAACTAGTTATCTTATTAGGCGCTCAACAAAGCAAACATTAGTAGCCACATACTTGAATCACTCGAAATCTCGCCCTCATAAGGCCAAAATCATTAAATCACTCTAAGAAAGGGCAAAGACGACTAAAAGGGCGACGGTAAAACAAAAAAACCGTCGTGGATAAGTAACTAAACAACTAAAATAAGAATACTGTCGATGTTTTTATAACGGCGCACACAAATAAAAAAGCGTCATCTTATAAAAGCTTTTCTTAGAGAGTTACAAAGTGACCAAAAAACAACGGACGCAGGTATGACAAGCGTCGTCTTTTAAAAATAAGTGTCCTTTTTTGGTAAAGACATGGTTGTTTTGAAAGACATTTTTCTACTTATATGTAAAGATCACAGTTTTTTTATAAAAAGGGTGATCTATTTGTTAAGTAAAGACGCCGCGTTTATGAAAAGTCATATATTAAAGTAAGACAACCTTTTATATGCAAAACGTTCCGTATATATATATAAAGGCGGCAGATTTTTATTTAAAAAGGTGATATTATGAAGTAAAGACGACCATTTTTATATGAAAATAATTGTCTATTATAAGTAAAGACGACCTTTTTTATGAAAGGGTCGTTTATGTACTGCATAAAGGGCCAAAGATTTCTAAAAAAGGTAAATTATATTATGAAGTGAAATTGGTTTTTTAAAAAGGTCATCTATTATAAAGTAAAGATAGAGGTTTGTGAAAAAAGGTCGTATATTATATGTAAAGGTGAAGGTTTGTTTTTAAAGGGTCGTCATTTGTGGAGTAAAGTGGTTTTTTGGAGCAGATTTTAACGGTTGCTTCAACTTGATTTTGATAGTTTTACAGCTACACTCCTTGACCCTATATGAATAGAATGGCCTCTCATTTGATCGTCAATTTAAAATATTTACACTAGTGGATACCACAAAATCTTTATGTTATATTTAATAAAAGTATATATAAACTCTTAATTGTTTCATGAATATATTGTTTTTTAATGGCATTGACATTATCCAAAACTAGTTTTTGCGCAAATTACAAGCACGTCAAACTTGTTTGTTTACACATCAGTAATCATATACCCCAAAAGTAGAAAAAACAAATAAATAAGAGATAGAGTAACGGACAAAACATTTCGCAGATTATTAACGAAAAGTGAGAGATTTAGCGGTTATTCAGACTGGATTTTGATGATTTTTTACAGCTACACTCCTTGACCCTATATGAATACAATGACTGCATTCGATCATCAATTTAAAATATTTACACTAATGAATACCACAAAATCTTATGTTATACTTAATGAAAGTATAAATAAACTCTTAATTGTTAGTGAATATATTGTTTTGATGGCATACGCATTTTATTGAAACTAGTTTATGAGCAAGATAAAGCCGTCAAACTTGTTTGTTTACACATAATAAATATTCCATTAAAAGTAAAAAAAAATTCAAAGATCAAGTAACGGACAAAACATTTTGACGATTATAAACGAAAAATCAAGATTTAACAGTTCTTTCAACTATCTAATTTTAATAGTTTTACAGCTTAGCTCCTTAACCCTATATGAATACAATGAGTCCATCGATAATAAATTAAAATATTTTTTACACTAGTGGATACCACAAAAATATTATGTTATATTTAATGAAAGTATATATAAACTCTTAATTGTTAGTGAATATATTGTTTTTGATGGCATACGCATTTTGCAAACTAGTTTGGCTAATCCACTGTCAAACTCTTTTGTTTACACATCGTGATCATCCTGCTAAGAAGTTGGAAAAAAATAAATTTGAGGTGGTGCAATAGGACAAAACATTCCGTTGTTTATAAGACGAAAAATCAAGATTTAACGTTTCTTCAACTCAATTTTGATTAGTTTTGCATCTACAGCATCCTTTGACCCTATATGAATACAATGACTGCATTCAATAGTCATTTTTAAATATTTACACTAGTCAATACCACCAAAATATTTCTATGTTATATTAATGAAAGTATTAATAAACTCTTAATTGTTAGTGAATATATTGTTTTGATGACATACGGCATTCTGCAGAAACTAGTTTCAATGATTCAACCGTCAAACTACTTTGTTTCACATCTGATGATATATGACCAAAATTCGAAAAACAATAAAATCAAAGATAAAGTAGCGGGACAAACACTTTTAAATAATTGTAAACGAAAAATAGAGAACTTAACTGTTATTGCATTATTTAATTTAAATGAAGTTTTTACAGCTAGCTCCTAAACCCTATATGAATACAATGACTCCATTCGATCGTCATTTAAAATATTTACACTAGTAGATACCACAAAATCTTATGTTTTATTTAATAAAAGTATTAAATAAACTCTTAATTGTTAGTGAATATATTGTTTTAATCACATGATTCATTATACGAAACTAATTTCAACAAGATATCCAAGGTAAAACTTTGTTGTTTACACATTAAAATCATCTTGACCAGAAATCGTAAAAAATAAACATTACAGAGATTAAGTAATAGGACAAAACTTTTCAAACGGTTGTAACGGAAAAATCAAATATAACGGTTATTTCAACTATGATTTTGTTGATTTTTTACAGCTAGCTCCTTGACCCTATATGAATACAATGAACCAATTCGATAATTCAATTAAAATATTTACACTAGTGGATACAGCAAAGTCTTATATTATATTTAATAAAAGTATAAATAAACTCTTAATTGTTAGTGAATATATTGTTTTGATGGGCACAGTTGACATTATCCAAAACTATTTTTGAGACAATCCAGCCGTTCAAAACTTGTTTTTTACATGTAGAGATCATATACGCAAAACATTGGAAAAAAACAGAGATCAAGTAACGGGACAAAACATTAGAAGGTTATAAGCGGAAAAATCTAAGAATTTACGCGTTATTTTAACTATGATTTTGATGATTTTTTACAGCTACACTCCTTGACCCTATATGAATACAATGACGCCAATTGATCGTAGTTTAAAATATTTTACATCTAGTGGATACCACAAAATCTTATGTTATATTTAATTAAAAGTATAAATAAACTTTTAATTGTTAGTGAATATATTGTTTTAATGGCATAGGCGTTCTCAGAAACTGAGTTTCAACAATCCAACCTTCAAACTTGTTTGTTTTACACAGAAAATATAGTATACGCCAAAACTGGAAAAAAAAAACAGAGTAGAGTCACAGGGACAAAACATTAAAGGGTGTAGACGGGAAAGTCGACATTAACGGTTATTTTAACTCTGATTTTGATGATTTTTTCCAGCTACACTCCTAACCCTATATGGATACAATGACTCAATTTGATCTTCAATTTAAAATATTTACACTAGTAGATCCACAAAATCTTATGTTGTCTATTTAATGAAAGTATAAATAAAAAAGGGTCGTATCTTATTTAAGTAAAGCGATGGGTTTTTTATAAAAAATGGTCGTCTATTATGTAGTAAGAGACTACCTTTTTATATGAAAATGACACGTCTGTTGTGAGAGTAAAGAGGACCCTTTTTTATGGAAAGAGGGTTGGCTATTTTTAAGTAAATACGACCCTTTTTATATGAAAATAATAAATTATACTTTTATTTTTGTAAAGGGACGACCCCTTTTATATGAAAATGGTCGTCTTTTGTGAAGTAGAGGCGACCATTTAGTATAAAAGGGTCGTCTGTTATATGTGAAAGACGACGTTTTTTTTTATAAAAAAGGGTTAGTTATTTTTAAGTGATGCCGACTATTTTCATATAAAAGGGTTCGTGTGTGTATGTCCAGACGAAGATTTTTTTCTAGAAGAGGGTCGTTATGAAGTAAATGACAGTTTAAAAAAAAAAGGTCGTCTATTGTGAAGTAAAGATGACGTTTTTTTTAGAAAGCATGGTACTTTAAACACGCTAAAAATGGCCGCTTAAGTGAATTCGCTCGACAAATTTTCAAATTTTAACCCGTCTTGAAAACCTTATCTCTAATTAACAGCGTTCGTATTTTAAAACACGTTAAAAAAAGGCTATTATGTGATTCCACTAGATAAATTTTCAGATTTTTTACAGTCTCTTAAAACCTTATCTCTCCCTCCTGAAACCCTCCTGCACTCTCTAAAACACCCTCATGAAACTCTCTACAAAATCATCGAAAATCGAATATAGATGAAGGATTTAAGAGGTGACGTTCAGATCAATAAATGATGTATGTGGCGAGGTATCTTGAGGGTGCAGAAGTGAGGTGAAAGGCTTCCTTTTGAAAGTGGTGACAATTCATTCTTCTTGGAGAAAGATTCACTCACAGGCTGCTGACTTGCTCATCAAATTCAACGACTCGATCTAGAAAGACTTATGGAAATTCAGTCTATATGTATATATATATATATATATGTTTGTTCATGTATTGTGCTAATTTTTAAGTGGGATTTAGTGATTTTCTCATTTGGTTTTTTTATGGATATTGCACAAGCCGTCTCACAAGGCCTTGGTAATGGGGAAGAAGCTGACGAGGAGATGAGGCAAAACATACCCATCCCTCACTAGATCATTTGTTTTCAGACGACAACATAGTAAGGTAAAAATACTTTTGTTTTTGTTGTTTACTTTAATTATTTTGAAATTTCATTTGTTTATTTTCCTGAATTCGATTTTTCATTTGTTATGGTGCAGCCACGGGAAGTTCTGGTGCCACCACAGAGCGGTCTTTTGCCAGTTATGCCAATTGTGTTCTTCCTATTCATTTCTTGAGCTACCCCATAGATCTTTTTGCTAAGGTTCAGTTCCTGCTAAACAAGTTTATGTTAGAGTATTTGGGGTCTCTTTACATCATGAGGTTTCCTTTTGACACCAACAACTTGGAAAATGTGCAAGAGGCGGGGCTATCAACCCCAAGAACAAATTGATGAAATTAAAATCAAATTAGTAGAATTTGTGAGCTCAGTTATTTCTAATTATAGGTAGGAAGTATGTATGTAATCAAATAAGATTGGTCGACTATGTGATAACTCTTGACTCTTCAAAAAACTAAAAATAATAAAACGATGGTTTTATTAGAAAAACACGTGACTCTGTATATATTATCAATGACCTCGTTTAACACCATAACGTCTTTTATATACAATAACAACGGTTTTCTAAAAAATTTTCTCTTAGAGTTAATAGACGACAATATTTAAACAATCTTCATTCTTCACATTTAATAGATGATGGATTTTTAACAAATCAATATCTTTGGATATAATAAAACATAGTTCTTACTTATAATAACGACCCTTTTTTATAAAAAAAACGCTGTACATGTAATAGACGACCCTTTTTATATGGAAAAAGGGTACATTATTTACTTCATAATAGGCGACCCTTTATATAAAAGGGTTCGTCTCTACATAATAATAAACAACCCTTTTATAAGACCATCTTCTTTTCTTCATAATAACAACCCTTTTCATATAAAAATGGTCGTCTTTACATAATAATAAACGACCTTTTTCTGAGAAAACCGGTCTTCTTTTCATAATGGGCAAGGACCCTTTTCATCTAGAAAGGGTCATATTTTAATCATAACAACCCTTTTATAAAAAAAACCGTCGTCTTACATAATAATATGACGACCATTTTTATAAAAAAAAAACCGTCATCTTTAATATAATAGGCGGCCCTTTTTATATGAAAATGATCGTCTTTACTTCATAATGGCGACCATTTCATATAAAAAGGTCGTCTTTACTTAGTAATGACGACCATTTTTATAAAAAAAAACATCGTATTTGCATATAATAAACGACCATTTTTCATATAAAAAGGGTCGTCTTTACTTAATAATAGACGACCATTGGGTGAAAGTGTCGTTTATTACATATAATAACGACGGTTTTAGAGTAAAGGCGTCGTTTTTTTAAATAATAGGCGACGAGGTTACGGACGTAGTTTTATGCATCAAAATCTGACGCTCGATTTTAGACGGTGGAAACAGGAATACACGACGTAGGTTACGGTCGTACTCTTGATTTTTGTAGTAGTGGCATTTGGTTAAGGTAAATAATCCATCACATTCGAAGCACATGTGCCTTACCCTTCACGCAACGGACACTCCAACCATCATGAATGAGGACAATCCAGCCTGTATTGCTCAAATCAAGGAGGATACATGAGAGGGTGACAGGAACCAAGCACATATCACTGAAGTTTTTCTACACGCATGAGCTTAAGAAAAGTGTCAAGAAATAAAAGTCGAGACAAATCCCTTAAACACGATAACTGGGCAGATTCTTCACCGAGTCTTTGCCAAAGTGTACATTCCAAAAGCTAGTGCATGGCATAAGATTATGTGACGTTCCAGCAATCAGAATTGGGAGCATGCAAAAATGGGGGAGCATTAAAGTCCTTTAACATAGGACATAGAGGCGTTGTACTATTTTCCTTTCGACTAGGGTTTTTCCTACTGGGTTTTTCCTAGCAAAGTTTTAACAAGGCAACATGAGCGCATTATTCTTATGTCCCAAATAAAGTTGTACTCTTTTTCCTTCGCTTAGGTTTTTTCCCACTTGATTTTTCCAAGCAAGGTTTTAATGAGGCAACCAATTAAGGGACTAGTGGTCTCCAAGGAAGAGTGTTTGTAAAGTAAATAGAGGAACGGAAGCGGTCGTAAAGTTAGTAATGACCAAGCCCACAAAATGTTAAGTTTGAGATCATAGTCAAAAGGTCAATAATTATGTTGGGTAAATTTACCTATAAATAGGCTTATTCGATCAGTTTGTAAAACACACCAAATAAGAGAAGAAGAAAGAGAGGGACCGTAGAAATTGAGAGTGTTAGTGAGTGAGTTTCTCTGAGAAGAAATTCTATAGATGTAAACACCACAAGAGCATATATAATTCTACTATCGATTTTCAGTGGTACCTTTCCTACTCTAATTGTTTTATTTTTATAACACAATCTTGGTTGTTTTATGATTGTTTACCCTCTAATAAACAAACGGGGGCTTGACATTTTTAGGACAAATACAAGCCGAAAGGAACAAAACGGTCCGCATGCTACCATCGTGGACAAACCGGTCCACTTTTTGAATATGGGCCTGATACGCGTATAGTTTGGGATTAAAAGTGAAGCAATTTAAGAAGATTGCTACTGCCCAAATTTACGAAGATACCTTCACACACTCTCCGCGTCTTCTCACTCTCTCTCTCTCTCTTTCTTCTTCTTCTTCTTCTTCCTCCTCCTCTCTATGCCGACCATTCCCTTTTTTTTTTTTTTTTTTTTCAAAATTTGGGAGCTAATAGCTGAAGAATCCTCTGAGTTTTTCGTGAAGCTGGGAAAGCCCCAAAGTAACAGGTAAAATTTCAATTGCCTCTTTTGTGCTTACACAGTTTCTGTTGCCACACCCTTAGATTCTTCAACTATTTCTCACTTGTGCACAGTATAGGACTCTGATTTAAGGTCCCCATCCACAGGCATTAAGTTCTTGTTCACTGGGTTAAGAATTTCTACTGGTTTCTAGTTGAAAAGGCCAAGTAATGATGCTCAATTTTATTAATATATTTTTCATTTCTCCAAAGCTAATAACGATGCTGAAGTTTTGCAAACACAAAAACATAGTCAAATATAGGGAGGCCTCAGAAAGTTTTCCACTGCACTATAAATAGTCCAGCAGCAATCAGCATGCACCTCCTCCCTATTATAACTTACTGTTTTGAAAATTAAAGACCAACTTTGAGCTCCTCTTTCCCTCCAAATTATGGACCTCAACATTTGGTGCAACACCTACACCTGTGTGAAAATTGGGTGTGAGAAGATGGTCTCCCTCAATGCATTGGCAATTACTAGGGATCAATCTAAGGTTAATGTGCCAAATAGGTGGGGAATGTTGTGGAGAAAACTAAAGAAAGAGAAGAAGAGCTTGCTGTTTGATTTTTCAACCCGTGCTCAGCAAATGCATGTTCCTTATGGAGAAAACATATGCATTTGCAGAAAATGGGTGCAGTTTGCAGGCCTGTAGCAATAGACTCTATGGATTGAAGGGCAGGCTCCAAAATGGAAAAACGGCACCATTGTTGCCTTTTAGTGGTTTATTTAGGCCTATGAATTTTCTAAGAAAAAGTTGACAATTCCATCATGAAATTCCCATAAGGACATAAATTAAGGACTCGCCACTCGAGACAGTGACATGGTGTAAAAAGTGAGCGACATGGAGAATGGAACGATAGGTGCTGATGCGGAAATAACTAACACTTTGTTGTTGTTTGTATGACTAACTCCATTTGAGATCGTATTGTAGCATAAGATTCTATTACCAAGTATGAATTGATTTCATAAATTTTTAATTTTTTAATATTTATTTGTGGATATCAAACAATCTTATTGAAGAACCCAGTTAGAGTTCCAGTAGCTAACTAGGACCATTTCTTCAAGTTATGAAGACTCTGAAGAGATTCTGGGTGTAAAAGATTTATATGATCCCAGAGAACAGTGGACATCTTATGTTCACTGATTTCAAATCTGGTGTGATGAATAAATTGGTCTTCTTGTCGAGTGAAATTGTAATCCCATCAGTAGAATTAGATGTAGAATTAGACTCTGCAAACCAATAAATTTGAAAAAAAAAAGAAAAAAGAAAGAAGAAAATAAAGAGAATTAGAAATAATTATTCTTATTATGTTAATCTTTAACTGATAGTGAAGTTAATCTTCAACTGATTTTTGTTTCTCCAACTTTGGATAATTTTATTTAGAAACTGTAGAATACTGTATGTCCTTTGTGAGAGGAAAAATAGTAGATTTATTTTTATTTTTATTTTTTATGGTAGGTTCTCGATGCAAAACCAGAGAAGGGAATCAGAAATTGTAGCCGAAAGTGGTCGTCTAGGGGCAGTGAACGTTGCGACCATTATGGCAGGTAGAGTAACAGACATGATCCTTGGTGGGAATGCTGATTTTATGGCAAGGTTGAAGCTACGGGAGATGCTTATGCGAAGGTGTCATCTGAGCTTCAAGAATATTTTTAATTTTATTTATTTTTTCTGTAAAAGTTTACACCCTTGGACATCCAGTCTGGACTCCTAGCGCTTAACGTGTTGGAAACTTGGACTTAAATGTTCACCAGACATCGAGACCGCCTAGAAGATTGTTAGGAATAAGTCATAGAAAACAACTACTAGGACTTTAGCTCTTAAAAATTCAATAAACATCAAATATTATTTCGATATTGAACGTTTTACTTCCATTCTACTTTAACGTATTCAGATATTTTATTTTATTTTATTTCGTAAGAAACACACTTTCATTAAGTGAAAATGAAATAGTACATAACAGAGGACAAACATAGTCTGCTGATCAACGCCTGGGAAACATATTTTAGAGTATTGAGAATAGCTTGCATTAAAGGAAGAATCGATTGCCGCAGAGTTTATTGGAGTGTGTTGCATGGGGCCTTGTATTCTGGCAATTATAATGATTTATTTTCAAATACCTTGCAACTTTTGTTTTGTTTTTGTTTTTCAAAAGTTATCTATGGTTAAGCATACATTTCATTCGCCTTACAATTTTCTTCCAGAGTTGTTAGGCAAACTGAAGGCGGTTATGTGCAAGTGAAACAAAATTCCCCCCAGAGAAAACATGGAAGGTGTGTTTTTCTTTATGTGTCATACCATACAATTACAGAATGCTGAGTTTTTAAATTATCTTAGAAAACCTATTACTGTATAAATATATCTGAATGAAAGAAGATCACGTATTTATATTGTTGTAACTGCCAGAGTTTTGACAAGTTGTTTACATATATGAATGACCTTTTTATGCGAATTAATTCCTACTTTCTTTATGGAGGTTGCTTTATGCTTGAAACATCTTCTTTTTATGTCAATTCTGTGATTTATCTCCTTGTTTGATCTGGTTCTTAAAAGATTTCTAATGACAACGTATTTCCTTGGCTTTGGAAATTAGATATTGCTACCATCTATGGAATGATTTGACACCAGACTCTTGCTGAGGAGCAAGTGTTGAAGTTACGAGGATTTGCCGGACTAGGTTCGAGGGGCCGGCCCGGAGGGGTGGGCGCGGAGGGCGACGGCCATGGGCCTCCGATTTTTGGGGCCTCAAAATTATATATATATATATTAAGTAGTAATAAGGTGTTATATTAATTAAAAATAAAAAAAACATAAAGAAAACAAATTGAGCTAAAAGAGAGACCATTGAATAAACAATCATCATTCTGTCTCTCACTCCATCCTCATATGTTTCCCACGCCATCCTCATTTGTCTACCTAATTGTGCATTATTTTTATCTCTTGTGCATCTTCATTCTGTCTCCCACCCCACGCATGCCTTCTTTTATCTTTTGTTCTTTTTTCTGCGCAACGGCTTCTTTTAAAACTTAAGATGAGATGTTTGCGAGAGAATTATTTGAGAAATCTTAAGTTTTAAAAGAAGCCGCTGCGCAGAAAAAAGAACAAAAGATAAAAGAAGGCATGCGTGGGGTGGGAGAGGGATGAAGATGCACAAGAGATAAAAATAATGCACAACTAGGTAGACAAATGAGGATGGCGTGGGAAACATATGAGGATGGAGTGAGAGGCAGATGATGATTGTTTATTCAATGGTCTCTCTTTTGGCTCAATTTGTTTTCTTTATTTTTTTTTTATTTTTAATTAATATAACACCTTATTACTACTTAATATATATAAAAAATTTTGAGGCCCCAAAAATCGGAGGCCCATGGCCGTCGCCCCGCCCACCCCTCCGGGCCGGCCCTGGTGGTATCAGACGGCTCCGGTTAGTGTATTGCTATTTCACGTCAATGGGCTGTCAGCTTTCGAGCTAAACAAGCAAAAGGCAGTGCTTTATATCATTTCAATTAATTCTCAAGAACCAGGCGTGATGATGGGTATGTGTGGTTTATTTTATTTTTGTTTTATATGAGTATTTGTGTTGTGGTATATTTTCTGTAATAAGAAGTCTGAACATTCTCTTCTCCAGAGAGAGAGAGAAGAACGATATTGAGAAAGCAATTGATCTTGAAAGCAATTTAATTAGTTCTCCTGGCTGGTTTTTCCGTCTTGGTAAAAACTGCAATAGAAGAAAGCATTGGCAGCAATAAGGTTTTATTGTTCTTTCCTTGCTATTTTAATTTGCTATTGTTGTCTGTTTATGCTACAAATTTAAACATGTTTAAGAAGCAACTTTCTGGAAACCTCAAGAGACAAAGAAAGAAAAAAGAATTAAAGATTGCTCAAAGCCTAAGAGGAACTTTGAACAAATATTTTCTTAAACAAACTGATACTAGTTCACTTGAAAATTTAGCTGAAGATTTACCACCACCAAATGAAAATCAAAATGATGTAAATGAAAATCAGAGTGATGACATAGATGAAAATGAGAATGAAAGAGCAGAAAATGAAAATGCAAATGCTAATGATTTAAACATTTATGATCCAAGAGTTTGGGATAATCTTGATGTTAAAATGAGAGATTTGCTTTTAGAAAATGGGCCTATAAGAGAAACTAATTTGAAATTCCCTTTGGATGAACACTCTAGACATTTTCCCTATAATTTTTATACTAGAACATTAACAAATGGGGAGACTCATGATAGAAATGGCTAGTGTACTCAAAAGAGTTGGATAAGGTGTTCAAAAGAGTTGATGATGTGAGGGGGCAAGGTTATGATAATGGATCGAATATGAAAGGAAAGAACCTAGGTGTACAAAAAAGATTACTTGACATAAATCCTAGAGCATTTTATATTAAGCTTGGTTATTTGGCATGACATATTGCACAAGATTAACTTAGTTAGTAAAAAATTACAATCTGAAGACATGCGTCTTGATGTTGCTGTAAAACAATTAGAAGGACTTGTTGCATTTTTTGAAAACTATAGGATAAATGGGTTTATTTCTTCCATGATTGATGCTAAAGAAATTGCATTTGATATGGGAATTGAGCCTGTATTTCCTTAAAAACGTCAAATGTGTAGAAAGAGGCATTTTGATGAGATTTCCAATAATGAAAGGGAAGAACAATCAGCTGAAGAATCTTTTAGAGTTAATTATTTTCTTGTCATAGTAGACATTGCTCTTGGTGAATTGAAGAGTAGGTTTGAACAATTGCATTGCTTTGAATCTATTTTTGGATTCTTATTTGATGCTGCAAAGTTGACTTCATTGGATGCTAATCAATTGAAAGTTTCCTGTGTGAATCTTGAAAATGCCTTGAAAAATGGTGATGTTTCAGATGTTGATGCATGTAATTTACTGTCAGAATTACAGGTGTTGCAAGTGATGTTACCAAAGAAGCATATGAAACGGATAAACCATGGACCTTCATTAAAATTCTAGAATTTGTAAAGAGTGTGGATATGTTTCCAAATGCAATGGTTGCTTATAGGATATTATTGACTATACCTATCACAGTGGCATCTGCTGAAAGAAGTTTTTCCAAATTAAAATTATTAAAATCTTACTTGCGAACCACCATGGCTCAAGATAGGTTGAATGGACTAGCAATATTGTGCATTGAAAGAGATATGTTAGAAAATATTAAATGTAATGATATAATTGATGATTTTGCTTCTAAAACTGCAATAAGAAGACATTTTAAATGATATTTTGTTATTTTGTAGGTGCATATGGTGGTAATTTGCTATGATGTGGAAGATATTGGTGGTGCGGCATGTAGACATTGAAAGTTAATTTGTTGTTGAATGTAAAATTGTTCTTCATTGCCTTTTGTAAACTCTTCTAATTTTAATAAAATTAATTATTTGATAAAAATAAAATATATAATTATTAATTTATGTATAAAGGGTACACTCTTAGACTTTTGCCCAGGGCCTTCAATCACCCAGGGCCGGCCCTGTAGGTTCGTCTCCGTGGTCGTGAAGCATATTTGCAGAAAAAGGGTCAGTATAATAAGTTTTTGTAAGAAAACATTTCCCGATGTTGGGGATTTTTAGATCTCAGCACACGTGGTCGTGGAGTGATGTTTCATTATAATTAGAGAGGGGGAAGCTTCTGCTAATTATGATTACGATTCGGCTAAAATGTGTGAGCCATGAATGAATACTCTGATAATCACAACTTGCTGCTGAGAACTGTGAGTAGCTCTTTGAGAAGTTAGTTTTGTGACCTTTGCTGACTGTAAAGTTGAATGTGTATAATGGCGCACCGAGTGCTACAACTGACTGCCGTCTTATGTTAAGACTAGTGTTGGGTTTGCAAACTAGGCTTGATAGTGATGTTCTGACAGGCATATAATTCTGGTAATTAGTGTTCTGCGTGGTATCAGTTCCTGATATTTTAGAACTGTGTATCAGGATATTATCGAGGGCCAAGCACCAGGCTTGACGAAGGATGCTGAAAGGTTCTTAGTTTTGAGCAATATTGATCATCGCTCGTGGAAGGAGCACTTACAGGCACTTAAGTTGGTTCAGCAAGCTGTGGGATTAGTTGGATGCGCACAGAGGGATCCACTTATTGAATATAAGCTTGAAGGCTACAATCTTTTTCTTAGAGGTCATCACAGATAAGAAAAAATGTTATATATTCCATATACCAGGTGTGTATTAAATTAACACTTTTAACTTTTTAAATTCTGGTTTTGATTAAGGTGTTTTATTATTTTGGGTGTGAAGTGCCGAGTATGTTTTTGGGATTATTTTTGTTGAATGTGTTTATTAATTTATGGGTTTTACAAAACTTGGGGTAATCATATTCAGGGGGAAATTCCAAAAGTCTTTTTTTTTGGCTGTCTTTCTAGTGATATTGGTAGGGTTTATAGTTTTACAATTTTGAGGTAAACAACAAAAGAAATAAAGAAAGAAAGCAAATAGAACATCAAACATATGCTACATGCAATTGGTGTTCATCAAACAAATGACTTTAAGATCAAATGATTAGTCAACGACTTATTCATAATTATACTAATTAATATGTTGTCAAAGCAATTATAAATTATTCAGTCCATGGTTATTGCAATAACTAATAATATCTCTCAGAAAACAAAACAAAAAAAGGTAATATCTAATCTATATATAGTCCCCTTGTGCCCCCAATTCTATTGGTGCTCCAGCATTACATCATCTTTGACCTGTTTCATCGAAAGTCCAACTTTTTGAGAGAACAAAATGCATATTTGGAGGATCGAATTATTGAGTAAAGTTTATTATTCCGAGATTGAAAAATTCTTGGTGTGAAGCGAAGGCAACTTTTTCCATCTACTCTCAGTTTTTTAAAATTTATTTACAACGTAAGTTTCCTAGTTGTTGCTAAATTGAGATAATTTTGTTTTCTACTAACATAATAAGAATAATTATTTCTAATTCTCTTTCTTTTGTTTTAAAAATTTATTGGATTTCAGAAGATGATCAGATTAACAAGGACGTGGCCCTTACTCAAACAAACTGCGAGCATATGAAAAGATTACAATTTGCTTGGAAATGAAATAAAAGTCGTGTCTAAAATGGAGGAAGGCCGGTGATAAAGAATTAAAGGAGAAACAAGACTAGTTTCAGACGAGGGAGGAGGCATTCAACGAGTCCTTCGCTAAACTTAAAGCTGAGCATAAAATTATTGTGGGGACCTTCCAATAATTTACGCATTCCCCACAACAATTTTATGCTCAGCTCTAAGCTTAGCGAAGGACTCGTTGAAGGCCTCCTCCGTCGCCTGAAACTGGTCTTGTTTCTTCTTTAATTCTTTATCACCGGCCTTCCTCGATTCAAACATGACTGTTATTTCCTTTCCAAATAAATTGTAATTTTTTCATATGCTCGTAGTTTGTTTGAGTAAGGACCACGTCCTTCTTAATCTGACCATCTTCTGAAAACCAATAAATTTTTAAAACAAAAAACAAAAGAAAGAGAATTGGAAATAATTATTCTTATTATGTTAGTAGAAAACAAAATTATCTCAATATGGCAACAACTAGGAAACTTACGTTGTAAATAAATTTTAAAAAACTGAGAGTAGATGGAAAAAGTTGCCTCACTTCACACCCAGAATTAGGCCTGTGATTCGGCCGGAACGGATCGGAAAATAGTGTTCCGAATTCCAATCCGAAATTTTTTGGAATTCAATATAACTTCCAATTCCAATCCGAAAAAATTCGGAATTTCAAATCTTATTCCGATTCCAAAATTTCGGAAAAATCGGAACTTTTCGGAATACACTTGTAATCTGAATCTGCTCTAGCTTTTGCTGTGGCGTTTTAATGGAATTCCAGTTTCATACCAGAAAAAAAAAAAAAAAAAAAAAAAAAACCAAATTTATGCCTTCATGACTGAAAACACCCAAAAGTCGTTTTCTGTATTTTCAGGATCTGTGTTTTCAGGTGAGCACCACACCCACATATCCAGTCCAACCACTACACCCACCACCCAATTGAACCACCACGTCAAACCCAATTGAACCAACACTGTCAAACGAAATAGAACCTCCACATTAAACACAATCGAACCCAATTGAAGGGGATGAAGATCTGCGACTTTGAAGGGGAAAATAGAGAAAGATTGGGGAGGGAGAGAGAGCCAAGGATAGAGAACTAGAGAGAGAAAGAGTGAGAACCAAAGAACTTGGGAGGAAGATAGAAAAACGGAGAGAAAAAAGAGAGGTGATTTGGGCGGGTTTTGGAGACACAGGAAAAGAGATGGTGGGGTACGTAAGAAGAAGGAAGACAGAAACAAAGATAAGAGAATAAACGGCGGTGGAGATATGAAGAAATAGGGGATTAGGTTAGGGTTGGGATTTGGTATTTGGGCTGCTGCGAAATGGGCTGGGATAGAAGTAACTGGGCTGCTGATATATTAAACCTTTTTGTTTTTGTTTTTCTGTTTTTGTTGGAAATGTTATATAAACCTTATCATGAATAAGAGTTGCATAATTAAAAATGTGTGACCCAACTAAAAATGTTATATAATTTTTAATACGTTAATGTTAACTAACAATGAATGCACTTGTTTAATTTATGATAATTTTTTATGTAACTTTTATTTATTAAATCTTATTTCATCTTTAAAAAAAATTTATGAACATTTTAAAGGAAATAGTAGTATAGTAGATAGCACCATTACTTATAATTATATGTATATTTAATTTATATAGGGAGAGATAGTTTCTGTTTGATATAATTAAATGTATGTTTAATCTTGGTTTGTATAAATGTAACTTGGGAAATCTTTTATGTTTTATGTATACATATACATTGTAACAAAAAAATAGATATACATGTACATCTAAAACCAAATAAAAGTATTTCACGTGGTATTAGCTAATGACAATTTAATGAAAAAATAATTTAGTCTTGCTCTAGATAAGCACACATATACTCCTATCATGATTCATAGGTAACAAGCACACATATGCATTTTTGTTATATAGTATAATCAAAAATACATAATCTTAAAGTGATATGTATGCACATATATGCACATATAATAAACCTTTAGTATATATAGGCATGTGTATAAGTCTGATGTATACATGTATGTGTGTTTTATATATACACATACATTATAACAAAAAATAGATACACATATATAGAATACTTAAGTATACATGCATTTTTGTTATATAGTATATTTGGATATGATAACCACACATATGAATTTTTGTAATATTCAAACAAACATGTTAGCCCAAAATACATAGTTTTAAAGTAATATATAGTCCTATGTTTAGTATACATGTATATATGAATATTTTTATATTAGAGGGTACTTAAATATAACAAATAAGAAATGAAACATATATAGGACCTATAAACTAAAAACAATGCAATTAAACTTATAAATCATAAAATATTATTATAAATTCGGAAAATTTTGGAAATAATCGGAAAAATCGGAATTGGAAAGGGTTTAGAGAACTTTGGAAATTTTCCAAAATAGATTTTCGGAATTTTCGGAATTTACAAATACATTCCGATTCCGAATCCGAATTTTATCGGAAATTTCGAATTTCGGCACTTTTGGATATTCGAATGTATCGGAGTCGGATTTATTTGGAAATTTTTCGGACCGAACTGGAATCGCTTCAAATGGATTTTTCCAATCCAATTTACGGCCCTACCCAGAATTTTCCAGTCCAAGAATAATAAACTTTACTCAATAATTCGATTCTCCAAATATGCATTATGAATTACATGGGATGGGTATTTATAGCAAACTAAAACCTAGAGACGATAGGATTAAAATTACTTGCTAAAACAAAAATTCTAACCCAAATAAATTAGGAAACAAGAATGGTGTGTCAGCTACGACATGTTTTGGATATGAAGAGTTTTTTGCAAAATTTTACATGTGTTTGGTGTGGTTCCATATAATTTAGATGATATTGGTCATTTGAAGGACAATAAAGCCACTATTAGCTAATATGACTAATAGCTTGATTAAGGCCCTGAGTGTTATTTTGAAAGATCAAATTATATATATACTAAACCTGAATCCAGGTTACTGTTCCTAACTGTTCCTTAGAAATAGTGAATTGTCGATTTTGCCCCCACTTAAGTGATGGTATGCTTCCTTGAGTTGACGTTTGAGCATTGAATTAGCCGTTATGCCCCCAGCCCTGTTCTCTTCTCTTTGTGGGAATTGAAGTTCCCAATCAATTGTGCGACTTCGTTGGCATAGCAGAGAGAGGGAAAATTCTATGATGAGAAAATTCCAACCAGCTAGTTTTGCCTTTCGTTGGAATTTTTGGGGGATGGGAGATATTTTTTGATTGGCTCTTTCTCCCATAAATAGATGTACATATCACATTGACTAGCCTGTTTCAAACTAAAAAAGAAAATATCAATAAGATGTTGAAAAACATACAAAACCATATCCATACTATTAACATTTCAAGAAATGAGATTAATAACAAATCGCAAATCGTTAAGGATTAAATGCATGTTTTAGCTTACAGTCACCAATAAAATAACTCTAGATCACTTTTTTTTATCTCTCTGGTTATTGGATGTTGTGGGAGAATGCAAAATAGGAAGAAGGAAAAAAAAACATAATAGTGGGATCAAAAAATTACAACGAAAGGTCTTGATTTCTAATGGTAATTGCACCTATCCTTAGTCAAGTATCTACATCTATTTCACATCTATATAGGCAAGTTGTGAGCTTTAAGGCTACATTTATGTTCCGTTCCTTTACAGTCAACGTGTTTATTCTTTGAATTTAGCACTGATTCTCCAGTTTTGGTGGTGTAAGGTTATGTGAGAGAATTTTCAAATCTTTGATGACAACGACAATGCAGAGATAGCTGTTTTGGGATTTTGATTGTTTAGGGTGACTTTTGCATAGGTAACTTTTGATTGTTTAGGCTAGTAACTTTTGATCGAATACTCTTTGTTTCAAACTGCTCCTTAGGAAAATTGAATTGTCGATTTTGCCCTCACTTAAGTGATGGTATGCTTCCTTGAGTTGATGTTTGAGCATTGAATTAGCCGTTATGCCCTCCAGCCCTGTTCTCTTCTCTTCGTGGGAACTGAAGTTCCCAATCAATTGCGCGACTACTTTAGCGTAGTGATCGGTTCATAATTGTATATCATTTTGTACCCTTCTAGCTTATGATTTGGTTATGTTTTTGAGTTAAACTTGTGCTTTTAATCTTTTTGTGTGTTTATCTTTTAGTTCATTGAGCTTTAGGTAACAATGGTGGCTTTGGATAGGAAAAGATGCAATCCATGCATGTTAAGGGCTGATTGGGATAAGAGCAAGAGCTTAAAAACAAACCCAAATTTGGGCCACATTCCTTGTCAGTCCAGTTTCGTAAGTCACCTTGCAGGTCTCATTTCAGCAATCTGCACAACTCGGATGAGGAGACATTGTTCATAGAAGTTGTTCCAATGGGTGTCTAGTATAACATATCCAAATTGTAGCCCAATTGAACATATCTAGAGTCCTCAGCCCGTCCAACACTGAACCCTGCTCAGGAGGATTCGTTTTTCCAGCAACACATGTGCAACAGCAAAAGAACTTTACTAGCCAGCAACAAAGACTAGCAGCACATGGGTTGGCAGCAAATAAAGAGCCAGGCCTCCATGCTAAAAGAAGAAATCAGCAATCCCATGTGAAGAAAGCTTGAGGTGCAACAAAAGAAGTATGTGATGGAATTGATTCCAACCACACTAACATAGACAAGATGAAGTGTGAGTTATGGATTGTATTAAAAGAGGAATGTTGGTGTTGGAATTCATCATGATGTTCCTCCCTCTTAGCCATATAAATAGAGAAGTCTTCAAGCTTCAAAAACACACCCCAAGGGGGGAGCTCTCAAACACTTCTCTAGAGCTCCCTTCCCTTCTCTCCCTCAAATTCTCTTAGTTTCCTTTCAAGTTGTCAATTGTTGTAACAAAATGATTTTACTAAATTTTCCTTCAAGTTTTCAAGTTCTACTTTAATTTTATTTGTAATGTACATTCTTTCTTAAGTATTCAAGTTTAATTAGTTTCCAAGTTTCAATTATGGTTTTTGTTCTTATTCATTATGCTTATAAGTTAATATGCTAGTTTGAATGATTGATCACCATTTAGGCTTGCATGTTAGCTATCTTGGTTTGAATTAAGAGTAGACACCATGCTTTAATTCGAATTGAACTATGAATAGGAAGAGTATGTATGGACATTCGACAACAGGGATTAGATACATGCTTGGTTGTTTAAATTGTTCTTCTATGCTTAATGGGTTCCTAATGCTTAATTTTAGATTAGACAACAAATGATCAAATTAGGGAATTAGGAACACAAGGTTAGGACCAAACACCATGGCTTAATCATACTTTAGCTAGAATCAATCCGTTAATCTAATTGAACTTGAGAACTTATTTGCTTGAGTTGTTTCCTTTTTTCTTGTTTTATTTATTTTCTTTTTCATTTCTGTTTTGTGTAGGGGAAATGAATTGGATCATTCAATCACCAATCCTCGTGGGATCGACCTCGCACTTACATATGCTATACTACCAAACGGCTCGTGCACTTGCGAGTATCACAAGTTGAGGATGCAGCTGAATCCATGTTGGTGCAGCTAAAATCGACGCAACACGTAGCAAAGAGAGGGAAAATTCTATGATGAGAAAAGTCCAACTAGCTGGATTTGCCTTTCGTTGGAATTGTTGGGGGATGGGAGATATTTTTTGAATGGCTCTTTCTCCCATAAATAGATGTACATATCACATTGACTAGCCTGTTTCAAACTAAAAAAGAAAATATCAATAAGATGTTGAAAAGCATACAATACCATATCCACACTATTAACATTTCAAGATATGAGATTAATAACAAACCGCAGATCAATAAGGATTAAATGCATGTTTTAGCTTACAGTCACCAATAAAATAACTCTAGTTCACTTTTGTTTCTCTTTGGTTACTGAATGTTGTGGGAGAATGCAAAATAGGAAGATGGAAAAAAAAAAAAAACATAACAGTGGGATCAAAAAATTCCAACGAAAGATCTTGATTTCTAACGGTAATTGCACCTATCCTTAGTCAAGTATCTACATCTATTTCACATCTATATAGGCAAGTTGTGAGCTTTAATGCTACATTTATGTTCCGTTCCTTTACAATCAACGTGTTTATTCTTTGAATTTAGCACTGATTCTGCAGTTTTGGTGGTGTAAGGTTATGTGAGAGAATTTTCAAATCTTTGATGACAACGACAATGCAGAGATAGCTGTTTTGGGATTTTGATTGTTTAGGGTGACTTTTGCATAGGTAACTTTTGATTGTTTAGGCCAGTAACTTTTGATCGAATACTCTTTGTTTCAAACTGTTCCTTAGGAAAATTGAATTGTCGATTTTGCCCTCACTTAAGTGATGGTCTGCTTCCTTGAGTTGATGTTTGAGCATTGAATTAGCTGTTATGCCCTCCAGCCCTGTCTCTCTCTCTTCGTGGGAACTGAAGTTCCCAATCAATTACGCGACTTCGTTGGCGTAGCAAAGAGAGGGAAAATTCTATGATGAGAAAAGTCCAACTAGCTGGATTTTGCCTTTCGTTGGAATTGTTGGGGGATGGGAGATATTTTTTGAATGGCTCTTTCTCCCATAAATAGATGTACATATCACATTGACTAGCTTGTTTCAAACTTAAAAAGAAAATATCAATAACATGTTGAAAAGCATACAAAACCATATCCACACTATTCAAATTTCAAGATATGAGATTAATAACAAACCATAGATCATTAAGGATTAAATGCATGTTTTAGCTTATAGTCACCAATAAAATAAATCTAGATAACTTTTGTTTCTCTCTGGTTCCTGGATGTTGTGGGAGAATGAAAAATAGGAAGAAGGAAAAAAAAAAATAACAGTGGGATCAAAAAATTCCAACGAAAGTGTAACATCCCACATCGACCAACAGAGAGGGGGTGATGTGCCTTATATGTACATGCCCACCTCCATCTAGCACGATGCCTTTTGGGAGCTCACTGGCTTCGGATTCCATGAAAACTCCGAATTTAAGCGAGTTTGGGCTAGAGCAATCCTAGGATGGGTGACCCACTAGGAAGTTGATATAACCATTATTTCATACATTTTTATTATCTTTCTCTTAGATGCTTGCTATGTTCTTGAGTGATTTTAGTCCATTTTTACTTAGTTTTGTGTTTTACTAGGTTTGAAGAGTAAAGATGGAAAAGCAAGCAAAAGGAGCAATTTTTGGGATTGAAATATAATGTGCAATCCTGGGAGCAGAATGTGCTGTGCAGAACAGTCAACTTGACAGAATATACTGTACTTCCTCAGAGCGAACCAGATGTTGAGCTTTATATTGTTGGAAAGATACGGATGTTAGCTTTCTGTAGAATTTTACGGTTCGTGATTCGGACGTGTGTGGAGAGAGTTGTGGCCGTTTTAGTACAGACAGTTCGGGCAGAATGTGTTCTGCGGGTTTTGCAAAATAATCCATTTGAAGTTCAATCCTTGGAGTTTAATTTGTGTCAATCACATTTGGGAAGTGTCTACAAGGATGTGGAGTTATTTTCTAAGGTCTGATCCTATATCTAGTAGTATTTGGGATGCCAACTCATCAATGACAATTGAAGCCAAACTAGGAAAGCATAGTTACCAAGTCGAAAGAGGATTTGTTCCTTATTTAAAGAAGACCAGAAATTATGGTTCTCTTATGCTGGAGTTTGAAGGAGAGTCAAAGAGCCGCTGCCATCGTCAAGTTCTCGAGCATCGTCACAATCCATAAGTTTTATTTTATGTCTTATAGTTTTTCAATTATGTTTTCTTTGAACATGAGTAACTAAATTATTCTCTAGGGCGAGGATGACGCCCGAACATGGATAGTTATGATTTTTAATGTTATTTAATGGATTCTAAGTTTCTTTTAGATGAATGTTTAATCACTAATTTAATTGTTGCTATTTGTTTAAGTTCTTTGACTGATCACCTCAGGGCTTTGCATCTAGTAAATTGGAAGATGAATTTGAGGCAGAACTCGCAATATAATTCAATTAGCTTCTTGTGATTAAGTGTGGTGAATTACATTATTGCTTGACGAAGAATAATGGTTTGCTTGGTTCTCTCGTTTTCTAGAACGTAATGAATCCAACTTGTTAAATGCATGCCTTAACCAGGATAGATTGCAGGATTGGATATATGATCTTTGTCTGAACTAGAAAAGAATCTTACACTTAAGGAAAACTATGGTCTGAGTGCCTGAAAAGGACTTAGATACGGGAATTATCATCTAAAGAATCGAAAGAATCTGTTGAATGCATTGAAATCTAACTTGGATTGCTTGTGGTTGATTCGAAACCCTAGACCTTCATCATTGTTTTTCAACCTTAAAATTCAACCGTTTTATTCTCAATTGTTTTTATTAATTTCTTGTTTCACTACTACAATTATGGGAAACCACGACCCGTATTAGACGATCATAAAACTAAAAAGCGTCTTGTTTTTAAAAACCATGAAAAACCAAGACAGTTCTAAAAGGAACCGTCGTGCTTTAAAAGGCGGAGACCATTCATTTATATAACCGTCGTGCTTTAAAACGCGTTGGACCAAAATTTCATTTAAGTTTTAAATTTTCACGACAGCTCTCTCTCTCAAACACTCACTCTCGCGACGTTTTCAGAAATCGCTCTCTCTCTCTCTCACTCTCAATTCCCTTTCTCATCTCTGAAAATCCATCTTGGTTACGAGCTCGCCGTCTAGGTCACAAATCTCGCCATCCAGGTCACAGATCTCACCGTCCAGGTCACTGAGGTCGCCATTTTGGTTTCAATATCGCGATAACTCTCTAGCTAGCTTCACTCTGGCTCTCTCAATGACTCTCTGTCTCTCCATCTTCCTCTCTCCGTCTCTCTCTTGATGGCTCCCTCTCCATCTTCCTCTCGACGGCTCTCTCTCGTCGTCTATCTCTCTATGGCTCTCTCTTGCTGGCGCTATCTTTCTTGTTGTCTCTCTCTAGCTCACTCTATCTCTTCGCTGGCTCGCTCCATCTCTCTCGCTGGCTGGCTCCATGAGAGCCTCCCTTCCTCCATTCCACAGGTAACAACTCTCCTTCTCTTAGGATTATTTTCTATAAGTTTTGAAGAATCAATTTCTATATCTCTAATATGATTTAGGGTTAAAATATTTGGGTGTTTAATTGTAAATTATCTGGGAAAATTGTTATATTTTTTGTAAATATTTTCGATTTGTATAGAAATTAAGGCAACTTTTCTGATTTTTTTTTCTTTCTGTTTTAGGGATTTATATATGTGTGAATATGTGTTTGTTCCTCCATTGTTTATGATATTCTGAATCAGAGAAATCCATTTGAAGAAGCTTGGAAACAAAGCGTCTATGGAGAACATATTTTGCTTGTGATTGTGTCGATTTGAGTTTCTGTTTGGATGCTGTGAAAACTGAGACAAAGGGATTTAAAAAAGGAGAGCATAACTTATCTCGATTGGCAGTTTCAATATGGTAAGTTAACTTTTGTTGGTGCTGTTTATATGGTCTAAGTCATGCTTAGCTTGAGTTGAATGCAGAAGTGTGGGTGGTGCTTGCATCTTATGTTATTCATGTCGAGATTTGAGAGATAATAGTAAAATATGCATAGAGAAATGGAAGTAGCACTACTCCAACTAATTTTATTTTAGTTTTTTTATTCCCAAATGAAGCTAGACAGGGCTACATATCCCCTTATTTCATCACCAACCAGAAAAATCAGAAATGTGTAAGTTTTAGTTTGACTCAGTGATAACTATATCTTGAAACTGTTAGAGGGCTGCTTGTTAAAGTTAGCAGCACCTCAAGTCCCTTTTTGCTTGATGCTGATTATCTTCAAACACCTGTATGTGCTGATAGGAATTGGAAAATCCTCTAATCATAATCCATGAGAAGAAAATCTCAAGTATTAATGTTGTGGTTAAAGTATTGGAGTTGGCTTTGCAGGTTAGCATTTCTCTGGTTAGGTTCACTAGTTTTTTTTTTCTTTTTTCAATTGGTTGACAAACTTTTGCTCCTCCTTTTCAGAAGCAAAGGCCTTTGCTGATTGTCGCCGCATATGTGGAGAGTGACCTTATTCTAAATAAGCTTCGTGCTAGAATCAAGGTTTGCTTTCAGTTGTTTTTATGCTCCTGTTTGAGGTTTTTTTTTTCTTTCCTATGTAATCGTTTGGTTCTTTATGTAGGGAAGTCAGCTTTTGCTAATCTAATGTGATTTGCTACAGGTCTGTGCAATCAAAGCCCCTGGTTTAGGGAAGTCAGCATGCTGCCTATTTCTTTAGTCTTATTGGTGAGCTTATGCTTTCTGACTTTTTGATTCTTGCACTGATTATTGCAATTTTTTTATCTACTGCTTTGTGTGGTATTTGTAGCCATATTTTGTTTGTTTAATATATTAAGCCATTTAATTCGCATGCCTATATTTATCCCTTTACTATTTTGAGTCAAATTCCAAAGTGGAATTGAAAGGGTAAAAATTTATTGAAGCTGGACTTTTATATTTGATGTATTTTCATCTAGCAGTGGACTTGTGATAATTTAGCTGCAGGTGACTTATTATTTTTATTATGTTTTTCCTGTCAGCTTGGTGAAATCATTTAAACATACATCTGATTACTGGCCAAACGATATCTTTGTCAATTTCTATTTATCCTCATGTAAGTAAATTTTAATCCTATTAACAGAGTAGAGTAAAAAAAAAAAAATCCAATTGTGCTCTTGTACCGTTTTCACATAAACTTTCATATGACTTCTCTTGTTATAGGAGACTTGTATTTCATTTTTGGTTATTAATTTAAGATTGCTGACTTTGTACATTGCTGTTTAGTGGTAACAACATTGGTTTCTCTACTCATGGCCTAACTAAACTTAAAATCTTGTCTTATATTCATTTTAAGCAGTGATGAGTATTAATTTAAAGGATCTACCAGTGGGGAATACTTAAAGGATCGGGATACTAAGATAAATTTGACTCTTCTTGCTAGTTTGGCTCGGCAGGGAAGAATGTTTCTTAACCTTCCACTCTCTGAGCCAGAAATTCATGGAGAGGTATGAATCTCTTTGGTTTGTTTCATTATTTCACATTTCACTATTTTGGTTTGATCTGCGTCAATATCTTGCTACCTTCTATTCCATAGTATCTCATAGATGTTGATTTTACACCTTATATGTGTGCTTTATCTATGTTGGACAGAGCTTCTAATTTATTTTCTTGCTAATGATATCAGTTTCTTTATTTCAATAGTGGAATACTGGTTTTGATTGTAATTAATGCATTTTCGTGATACTTTTAGTCACTTTGCCAAATGGAGCATGAAAATGCCAAATTCCTTAATGCTAAAAGAGAGCTCAGTGATGAAAATGTCTCTTCATATGAGAAACAGCGGAAATCTTATGAACAATTGCACCACAATGTCTCATTGTAAGTTGCTTTACATTTTTGCTGCCATTTCTTTTCATTTTTTAATTCATGACTTCGTGGTGCAGGTCAGATGAATCACATAGTTTGGTAAACAGTTGGTAAAAGAGTTGAAGTTGCAACCAGATGGATGATATGCCTGCTTTTGAAGGTTCCACCAGAAGAGCAGAAGCTTGCAGTCATTCAACTGTGGTGAATCTTATTTTTATGTTTTTGGATCAATTGACCTATCTAGGTTGGGTTGTAGAGTCATCTAGGTTTGTTTTTGAGAGAGATGTATGTCTAGACTTGGATTTGAATTTGTTCAAATTTGGATAGCTTGTGAATTTGGTGGAAGAATGTTGATATTTTTTTAATGCAATGAATTATTTTATTGTGACTGATATTTTTAATGTTGAGCTCCGTTATTTCCAATTAAAGATAATAAAACGATGGTTTTATTGGAAAAATCGTCATCTATATATATTATCAATGACCTCTTTTAACACCATAACGTCTTTTTTATATACAATCAAAGACGCTTTTTAACAAATACCGACGTCTTTGGATATAATAAAACATAGTTTTTTGAAAAAAACCGTCGCCTTTACATCAAATAGAAGACAATTTTTTCACAAAAACCGTCGTCTTTACATAAATAGACGACAGTTCTTTAAAAAAACCGTCGCCTTTACATCAAATAGACGACGCTTTTACTAAAACCCCGTAGTCTATTATATATAAATAGACGACGGTTTTTGGTAAAAGCGTCGTCTATTTGATGTAAAGGCGACGGTTTTGAGTAAAAGCGTCGTCTATTTACATATAATAGACGACGGTTTTTTTTAAAAGCATCATCTTTACAAATAATAGATGACGGGGATTTACCGTCGTGGTTTTATGCATCAAAAGATGTCGGTCGATTTCACGACGGTTGAAAAACCAAATACACGACGGTGGATTACCGTCGTCTATTTCAATTTTTGTAGTAGTGTTTGTTTCATAAACTTTCACAACAACAATCTCTACAAATTCACTTGCGTATAAGTTAGATTTAATTTAGGTATTAGATTAATTTGGAATCCTCGTGGAAACGATACTTGGACTTGTCAAACGCTATACTTCATCAATCTTGTGCACTTGCAAGGACAGACAGAAGTTGCTCTTGAGTTCCAGAAACAAAACCGTGAGGGCGGGGGCCCAGAGCGGACAATATCATGCAATGGCGGAGCCGATCCGAGATGTGACATAATGGTATCAGAGCCACTCTGCCGTGTGGTGCGAGTGTGCCGACGAGGACGTCGGGCCCCTAAGGGAGATTGACTGTGACAACCCACATTGACCAACGGAGAAGGTGTGATGTGCCTTATATGTACATGCCCACCTCCATCTAGAATGAGGCCTTTTGGTAGCTCACTAGCTTCGGATTCTATGGGAACTCCGAAGTTAAGCGAGTTTGGGCTAGAGCAATCCCAAGATGAGTGACCCATTGAGAAGTTGCTCGTGAGTTCCAGAAACAAAACCATGAGGATGGGGGCCCAAGGCGGACAATATCATGCTCCAGTGGAGCCGATTTGGGAAGTGACAGAAAGGTCTTGATTTCTAAGGGTAATTGCACCTGCCCTTAGTTAAGTATCTACATCTATTTCACATCTATATAGGCATGTTGCGAGCTTTAAGGCAACATTTATGTTCCGTTCCTTTACAATCAACATGTTTATTCTTTGAGTTTAGCATTCGATTTCTGCGGTTTTGGTGGTGTAAGGTTATGTGAGAGAATTTTCAAATCTTTGATGACAATGACAATCCAGAGATAGTTGTTTTGGGATTTTGATTGTTTAGGGTGACTTTTGCATAGGTAACTTTTGATTGTTTAGGCCAGTAACTTTTGATCGAACACTCTTTGTTTCAAACTGTTCCTTAGGAATAGTGAATTGTCGATTTTGTCCCACTTAAATGATGGTCTGCTTCCTTGAGTTCACGTTTGAGCATTGAATTAGTTGTTATGCCCTCCAACCCTGTTCTCTTCTCTTCGTGTGGGAACCGAAGTTCCCAATCAATTGCGTGACTTCGTTGGCATAGCAGAGAGAGGGAAAATTCTATGATGAGAAAAGTCCAACCAGCTGGTTTTGCCTTTCGTTGGAATTGTTGGGGGATGGGAAACATTTTTTGATTGGCTCTTTCTCCCATAAATAGATGGACATATCACATTGACTAGCCTGATTCAAAAAAAAAAAGAAAATATCAATAAGGTGTTGAAAAGCATACAAAACCATATCCATACTTTTAACATTTCAAGATATGAGATTAATAACAAACCGCAGATCCTTAAGGATTAAATGCATGTTTTAGCTTACAATCACCAATAAAATAACTCTAGATCACTTTTTTTTTTCTCTCTGGTTATTGGATGTTGTGGGAGAATGCAAAATAGGAAGAAGGAAAAAAAAAAACATAACAGTGGGATAAAAGAAATTCCAACGAAAGGTCTTGATGTCTAGGGGAAATTGAACCTGTCCTTAGTTAAGTATCTACATCTATTTCACATCTATATAGGCAAGTTGCAAGCTTTAAGGCTACATTTATGTTCCATTCCTTTACAGTCAACGTGTTTATTCTTTGAGTTTAGCACTGATTCTGTGGTTTTGGTGGTGGAAGGTTATGTGAGAGAATTTTCAAATCTTCGACGACAACGACAATGCAGAGATAGTTGTTTTGGGATTTTGATTGTTAGGGTGACTTTTCCATAGGTAACTTTTGATTGTTTAGGCTAGTAACTTTTGATCGAATACTCTTTGTTTCAAACTGTTCCTTAGGAATAGTGAATTATCGATTTTGCCCCACTTAAATGATGGTCTGCTTCTTTGAGTTGATGTTTGAGCATTGAATTAGCGGTTATGCCCTCCAACCCTGTTCTCTTCTCTTCGTGGGAACTGAAGTTCCCAATCAATTGCGGGACTTCGTTGGTGTAGCAAAGAGAGGGAAAATTCTATGATGAGAAAAGTCCAACCAGCTGGTTTTGCGTTTCGTTGGAATTGTTGGGGATAGGAGATATTTTTTGATTGGCTCTTTCTCCCATAAATAGATGTACATATGACATTGATTAGGCTGTTTGAAACTGAAAAAGAAAATATCAATAAGATGTTGAAAAGCATGCAAAACCATATCCATACTATTAACATTTCAAGATATGAGATTAATAACAAACCCCAAATCGCTAAGGATTAAATGCATGTTTTAGCTTACAGATACATACCAATAAAATAACTCTAGATCACTTTTTTTTCTCTCTGGTTACTGGATGTCGTGGGAGAATGCAAAATAGTAAGAAGGAAAAAAAAGACATAACAGTGGGATCAAAAATTCCAACGAAGTAATTGCACTGTCCTTAGTCAAGTATCTACATTTATTTCACGTATATATAAGCAAGTTGCGAGCTTTAAGGCTACATTTATGTTCTGTTCCTTTACAGTCAATGTGTTTATTCTTTGAGTTTAGCACTGAGTTCTGTGGTTTTGTTGGTGTAAGGTTATGTGAGAGAATTTTCAAATCTTTGATGACAATGACAATGCAGAGATAGTTGTTTTGGGATTTTGATTGTTTAGGGTGACTTTTGCATAGGTAATGATCACGTGCCTTTCTTAAACCTTGAGGAGGCTGGAACTGAAACCACGTCAAATGAGGCTACCACTGGCAAAGGTCCTGGCGGTGGCTGAAGGGTCACAAAGAAGGAGGATAGTGAAGGCTAGAAAAACCTCATGTAAGGAAATCATCAAGCCTAAGGATGCGAGAAGCAGAGCTCGTGCTTTGTTGGAGAGTGCAAATCTCACTGAGGTCAACGTTGCTCAAGCGGATGATTGGTCACATGTCCATATTCAAGCAACTCGTTCAGGAGTCGGGTGGTGCAACCCGAGGTGGTGGCGGCTGGCCTTCAACAGCCGCACGTCAACCATGAGCTACATCCTATGGAACTGTCAAGGCCTCCGGGGTTTGATTTGTAAATTTCAGCCCAGTGTTGTGTTTTTAATGGAAACAAAATCAAAGGACAACAGAATTGAAAGTTTGAAGCGTAGCTGTGGTTTTCAAAAGGGTTTTTCGGTACCCCCGTGGGCAGTCCTGGAGGCTTAAGTCTATGGTGGAACGGTAACATTGATCTCGAGGTAAAGGGGTTCTCCAAAATTTTTATTGACACAATCATCACTGATAATCAGAGAGGAATGCATTACAGGGCTTCGTGGGTTTATGGAACGCCATATAGAGAGGAGAAGGAAGCTTGCTGGGACTTTCTCGAAGGTGTCCTCAGATATACCGACCTTCCATGGTTATGCGCGGCGATTTCAACGAAATCTTATGGTCTTTTGAAAAAACAGGTGGTTCTGAGCAGCCTTCCAACAGACCACGCTACCTTCACAACTTCATGGAGAAAGCGGGGCTCATTGATTTGGGTTATCAGGGATCGAGCTTCACATGGAGGGCTCACAGGCAGAATGACATTTTTGTTCAGGAAAGACTTGATAGAGTTTTGGGGAATTTACTGTGGCAGGAATCATGGCCTAATACTTCCATTAGTCACCACCCGACCATTGGTTCAGATCACAATCCACTGGTCTTGGAAACAATCAGGTATCACAAAATACATAATAGGCAGTTCAAATTCGAAGCCTATTGGGCCGATGAGGTGGAGGCTAAACAGATTATTGAAAAAGGTTGGGAAAAGCAAGTTCATGGTCCGTGGATTCATAAATGGAAGGCTAAACTTCAATATTGCACTACCCTCCTTCAAAAATGGAGCAGAGAGAAGTTCTCGAACAATAAGAAGAGAATGGAGGTCCTACATGCGGAGCTAAATGAAAAACAATTAAGGTGGGATGAGAATCATGCTGAGATAAGGCGCATCACCCGGGAGATAACTGAACCGGGGCCAGAGAGGAACAATATTGGCACCAAAGGTCTAGGATAAAGTGGCTTTCAAAGGGGGATGCAAATACTGCTTTCTTCCACCAATCTACGCTTGCTCGTAGACGACAAAATTGTATCCTTAGAATTAAGAGTGATGATGGGAGTTGGCATGTGGGTGAGCAAGCTGCGAGAGAGGTGTTTGAAGAGCATTTCAAGAACTTGTTCAATTCTGAGGCTCAACCCATTAATGGTGATATTATTGATTGTGTTGACAATGTGATCTCCCAAACTACCAACGATAATTTATTGCAGGCTATTACTATGGAAGAGATAAAGCAGGCTGCAATGCAGATGGGAGGCTTAAAGGCTCCAGGTCCAGATGGGTATCAGGGAATTTTCTTTCACAAATATTGGGATACTATTTATGATGAAGTCAGAGGTATCACAGAGGATTTCTTCTTAAACAATTCAGAGCCTTGGTGCTTTGAATATTACAAACCTTGTCTTAATTCCCAAAATTCCGAACCCTGAGGGAGTTTCTCATTTTCGCCCTATTAGCCTATGTAATTTCTCTTTCAAGATTGTATCTAAAGTTATGGCAAATAGGTTGAAGGTTTTTTTGCCACAGATTATCTCTCTGGCTCAGAGTGCTTTTGTCCCAAACCGTCAAATTCAGGAGAATATTTTAATTGCCCATGAAGCTTTCCATATTTTGAAGCTGCGAAAGACAACAAAAATGTACGATTTGGGCATCAAACTTGATATGAACAAGGCTTATGATAGGGTGGAGTGGCATTTCTTGGAATCGGTCATGCTTAAGATGGGCTTTGATGTTCGTTGGGTCAATTTGGTGATGAATTTGGTTCGAACTGTGCAATTCTCTTTGGTTTTGAATGGGGTGCAAGGCGACACTTTTACACCAACGAGGGGCATTCGACAAGGAGATCCACTATCACCATACTTGTTTTTGATAGTGAGTGAGGTCCTCTCCCTCATGATTAAAAAAGCTTGTGATGCTAATTATTTGCAAGGCCTTAAGTTTGGAAGAAGAGGACCTATTCTCTCTCACCTTCTTTTTGCCGATGATGCCCTCCTTTTTATTAGGGCCAAGACTAGAACTGCCATAATATGCGAATGTTGCTTGATGGCTACTGTCGTGCGTCTGGTCAGCGAATCAACTTCGGGAAATCAAGTCTTTTCTTTAGTCCCAATACTCCAGCAAGTATTCGACAGAGAGTTGGGTGCCATTCTTGGTATGACTATGGTAGATGACCCAGGTAAATACTTGGGTCTTCCTACAATGTGGGGGAGGTCTAAGAAGGAGGCGTTGCAGTTTGTGAGGGAGAAGTTGCTGCGTAAATTAGGCGGGTGGAAACAGTCCCTTCTCTCACAAGCCGGTAGGGAGGTCCTTATCAAAGCCGTTGCCCAAGCTATCCCGAATTACCCTATGGGAGTTTTCTTATTCCCTAAAACGTTCTGCACGAAGATGGAGTCTGAGATTGCCAAGTTCTAGTGGGGCCAAAAACAGGAGGAAAGGAAGATCCATTGGGTTCGTTGGTCTGAATTGGGCCTGCCAAAGCATGAAGGGGGTATGGGCTTTCGTGACTTTCATGATTTCAATTTGGCTATGTTAGCTAAACAGTGTTGGCGGCTTCTCACCGAGCCGGATTCTCTCTGGGGCCGTTTAATCAAAGCTCGCTATTTCCCTGAGTGTAACTTTATGGAAGCCACCAAGGGCAGGAGGGCGTCGTGGGCGTGGGCTAGTCTTATTGAAGGAAGGAAGGTGATCCTAAATGGGGAAAGATGATAGATTATGAATGGAGCGTAAGCGAGAATATGGACTGATAAATGGATTACCAATATACAAGGAGGTGTTTTGTGTCCTGCTCCTGGTGCCTCTGTGGATAAAAATGCTCCTGTGGAGACCATTATTGACTGGAATTCAAGGTCGTGGAAGCTGGATTTAATCCGGCCTCTAATATCGGCGGAAGAAGCTTTTGCCATTCAACGGATACCTATCGGAAGCAGCTCAGAGGTGGATCGCTTGGTGTGGCCGAATGAGAAAAATGGAAAGTACTCGGTAAGATCTGGTTATCACAACATTCATACTCATCATCACCGCAGCTCCGCGCGTAGGCCCTCTTCCTCTATGTCCATTGATCCCAGGGTCTGGAAGTTGATTTGGCACGCGGATGTCACACCAAAAATTTGCCATTTCTTTTGGAGGGCTTTAAATGGCCATGTGGCTGTTTCATCTGTTCTTTATAAGAAGAAGTTACGCAACTCTCCTTTGTGTCCAATTTGCAATGATCATGAGGAGACAATTGAGCACATGTTATTGCTTTGCCCTTGGGTTGAACCTGTTTGGTTTGGAGGCCCCCTAACCTATAGAATTGATAGGTGATCGGTGCATAAATTACATATCATTTTGTACCCTTTTAGCTTATGATTTGGTTATGTTTTTGAGTTAAACTTGTGCTTTTAATTTGTTTGTGTTTGTTTCAGTGTTTTAAGTTTGAGACTCAATAAATGCATTTTGGAGACAAGTTAGCTCAAAACGGTGTCTGCAGATCAGTCAACTTCACGGATTGGACTGTACTTGCTCAAGAAGAACCAGATGATGAGCCATACATCATTGGAAAGATACGGAAGTCTAGTTTCTGTAGAATTTTACGGTTCATGATTCCGAGTCTTCTAGAGAAAGTTATACATGTTTTGGTAACTTAAGGTCAAATTCGGCAACATCTGCGTTACTGGGCCAAAAATCACATTTGAAGGCCTTCCCGATTTTTCCTTGAGTTGGGCTGCATATGCTTGGAAATATAAGACAAAGAGCTTCAAGATCCATATTTTTCCAGATTTTTCAGAATTGAGCCACAAGCCCAAAACGAGCCCACAAGCTGGCTGCAATGTATTGTCATGCATGACATATGCATGATGAATTGTTGTTGATTGTGGGAAAGTTTGGTGATGCATATTCAATTCCTATTTTTGAGTGGAATTTTGCAGCAGCCAAAAGATGATGAAGTGGGAGTGCAACACTAAGCCTAAAGACAAGAGGAATTGTTTTCAAATGCAATAGTGTGTTAGGTGAATTAAGTGTTCTAAGTTGGTGAAGTTAGTGTGTTTAGAAAATTCAATTGTATAATTCAGATTTTCAACTTCCTTAGGCCTATAAATAGTGAGGTTTCCTAAGCTTGTAATAACACCCCAAGGGGGGGAGCTCTCAAGCACTTCTCTAGAGCTCCCTTCCCTTCTCTCCCTCAAATTCTCTTAGTTTCCCTTTGTAGTTCTCAATTGTTGTAATATGATCTTTTTATTAAATCTTCAAACACTTCCCAAACATTTCTCTATTCTCTTCAAAAGTCTCCATGTTCTTGAAACATTCCTCAAACACATGTCTCTTCTCTTCCAAAATCCCCAAACACTTTCTCAAACACAATTCCCATTCTCTTCCAAATTCTCAAAGTCCTCAAACTTTCTCCTCCCTTCTCCAAATTTTCCAAACACATTTCCCTTCTCTTCCAAACGTCTCCATGTCTCAAACACTTCACAAACACCTTTCTCTCCCTTCCCTAAGTTCTCAAATTCTCCAAGTTCACAAAATCCTCAAGCTTTCCAAACACTTCTCCCATTCCTTCATCAAATTCTCAAACACTTTCCAAACACTTTCTTCTCCCTTCTCAAAGCTCTCAAACACATGCTCTTCCAAAATCCACAAATCTCTCAAAACACCTCTCTACTTTCTTCTCCAAATGTCCCATGTTCTCAAACACTCTCTTCCAAAAATCCACAAAGTTCCCAAACACCATTTTCTCTTCTCTTCCAAAAGTCTCCATGTCTCAAACACTTCACAAACACTTCTCCCTTCTCTTCCTCCAAACCTTTCAAACACCACTTTCCTTTCCTTCCAAAATCCTCGAAGCTCTCAAACAAATGTTCTTCCAAAATTCTCTAAAGTTGTCAAACACTTTCTTCTCCCTCCTCCAAGCTCTCAAACACTTTCCTTTCTTCCTCAAGTTCTCTTAATCTCTTTAATGTTCTTTTAGTTGTAATTTATTTTTCTTGTAATGTACATTCTTTCTTCTTGTTTTGTTTCTTTTGTTTTCATTTTTGTTTTGTGTAGGAAAACTAAATTGGATCATTCAATCACCAATCCCCGTGGAATCGACCTCGCACTTACATATGCTAAACTACCAACGGCTCGTGCACTTGCGAGTATCACAAGTTGAGGATGCAGCTGAATCCATTTTGGTGCAGCTAAATCTACGCAACAATAGGCAGCAAATCTCTTCTTTGCATACATGGTTGCGGGATTGCGTGATTACAGGTCTTAATACAAAGGAGGAAAGAAGCCGAATTATATGTCAGATTGCATACACATGCTGGAATATATGGAAGGCTAGGAATAGGGTGGTGTTTGACAACTACACACCCCAACCCCAGCAAACTCTCAAGGTTATTCTCGATCAGGTAAATGAAAGACTTTCTCTAAAGCAATTTATCACCCCTTCCACCATCAGATCCGTTCATCCCCCTGCCCAGGCTTCATGGGCAGCCCCTTCTGAGCCTTGTGTCAAAATAAATGTTGATTCCGCTTGGCGGAAAAGTACTTGTCGAGCGGGGGCTGGCATAATTATCCGTAATTTTGAAGGGAGATTTCTTGGGGCCAAAGCTGTGGGTTTTCAAGAGAGAATGCTCTGGTGGCTGAGGCAACTGCATTATGGGAGGGCTGTAAGTTTGCTAAGGAGCGGGGTCACAACATGGTTTGCTTTGAGTCGGATTCTCTGGAGCTTATCAATTGTGTTCGTGGCTCTTGTGGTCTAGGGAGCTGGACTCTATTCCCAATTCTTACACTTATACGTGATGAGCAACGGTGGTTTGAAGAGTGCAGATGGAATTGGACCACCAGGAATTGTAACCAAGCGGCGGATCACCTTGCGTCGCTGGCACTATCGAGGAGGAGTACGGAAGTTTGGGCTGAACGGCCCCCCACCTCTCTTGTGCACATCCTTTGCAAAGATGGACTCCCTTGTCCTCACCATGCTTAAGTTGGCTGTTGACTGGTCTTGAATTGTTTTTGACATCCTTTTGGTTGGATTGTCTCTTCTGGCGCTTTATTCTTGATCAGCCTAATTGTATTGTTTGTTTTTATGGCTTTCCTTGCATTGTTTGTTTCGTTGCATGGACAGGCTTGTTCTCCTCTGTTTGGGCATGGGCCTCTTGTTTTAGGGGTTTGCTGTGTGTTTGAATACAAGATCTTCTCGACCAAAAAAAAAAAAAACTTTTGATTATTTAGGCCAACAACTTTTGATCGAATACTCTTTGTTTCAAACTGTTCCTTAGGAGTAGTTTATTGTCGATTTTGCCTCCCACTTAAATGATGGTCTGCTTCCTTGAGTTGACGTTTGAGCATTGAATTAGCTGTTATGCCCTCCAGCTCTGTTCTCTTCTCTTCGTGGGAACTGAAGTTCCCAATTAATTGCGTGACTTCGTTGGCATAGCAGAGAGGGAGAAAATTCTATGATGAGAAAAGTCCAACCAGCTGGTTTTGCCTTTCGTTGGAATTGTTGGGGGATGAGAGATATTTTTTGATTGGCTCTTTCTCCCGTAAATAGATGGACATATTACATTAACTAGCCTGTTTCAGACTAAAAAAGAAAGTATCAATAAGATGTTGAAAAGCATACAAATCATAAATAGATGAACACTCTATGTGGTGGTGTGTTCAAGTCTTTCTTTGGTATTTTTCTGTGCTTCTTCATTTGCTTGTCTTTTTGTATTTAGAAATTGGTTTTGAATTATTTTTACGACGATTCTTTGGTAAAGCTAGGTGACGGTGAAGTGAAATCTCAAATTAAATCTCAAATTGAATTATTTTTGCTGTGGCTGTAAAGAGAAAGGGACCGTGTTCACTGCGGGGTTCTCTCTTTCTCTCTCTTCAATTATTTTTATCTCCACTCTCTCTTTTTCCATCTGTTCCTACATTTTTCTTGTCGGTTTCCTTCCAAGTAATTGCCTTTTCCTTCCATACCACAGTTTTCCCCATAGTGTGACCTAAAAATAAAAAATAAAAAATCTCACCACTCGCCAAGAAATGCAACCATTCAATTTTTTGGCTGTGACACTCAAAATAACTTTTCGGAAGTGAAATGATGCCCTCCTTTCTCTTCATAAAAGCAAAAGAAATCACTCATTGACGCAGGAAGACTTGGACTCCAAATGGAGACGTTGGAGTTTGCTGACAATACAAACCGTGTGCTCGCCAGTGCTGACCAGTACTCTACACGGTTTCCAATTCCAACCTCTCTCTCTCTCTCTTCCAGCAGTATCTTTTCTAGCCATACATTTACCAGTATTGTTTCTTGGATAAAAATATCAGGATATTATCACGTGGTTTTGTCAATTATCTTTTCTAGCCATACATTCCAAAAAAATTTATTCAAATTTTGGAGGATGTTTATTTAATTAATTATTTATTAGTTTATCACAAAAAATTAAAAGGAAATATGGGTTTTAACTAATTTAAGTTGATTATATAGCGAGTTGACAAATACTGTGAGTGTAGAAAATATGTAGTAATTAATGAAAGAAAATTAAACACACCATAATCATTTATATATAATGATTTACTACAAAATTTTATACTTTATACATTCCATGGTAAGATACATGAGTGACTTAGGATATCATATAGAGTTCACATTTGCATATTATCATAAAAACATAAGCAACATGGTGGTTAAGGCGTTGGGGGAGTGAAATGGCAGGGGTTCAAATCCCTTTTGCGTGCTTTGTGTTTTTTTTTCCTTCCTTTTTTCCATTACATCGATATTTTCGATATTATTGAGATATTTTGACAAAATATTGCTGAAGTGTGAGCGAAATTATCGACATCAATATTTTCTCGATATTTATACGATATGTGTATAGATACGTTTCAAAATATCCGTTACAATAAAAAAAAAAATATCCTCGATATTTCATCGATATTATCGATATTTTAGGCTATCTCATGACTTGGTTCTTATTGACACAACTTATGTTAAACGATAGAGAAATCATTTCCATAAAAGCAGAGGATGACATTTTCAATCTAGGGAAATCTTTTTGGAGCTACAAGAAGACTGATATTGCAACATATACCATAGATATGTTCCGTTCATTTTAGTGATCAAAATATACCAGAGAGGGTGATAAAAGTAAAGCTAAAGAAAGAGAAAACCCATTTCAGAGAGGAAACTTCCCTGAAATTTCGTATGTTCCTTCCGTCCTTTCTCATTGGAGACGTTGTGTGGCTGAAAAGATCAAGTAATTGCCTTTTCCTTCCACACCACAATTTACCAAGAAAAGCAACCATTCAAATAATTGGCCTGATGACACTCGGAAGAACTCGTCGGAAATGAAATGATGCCCTACTCCCGTGTGCTCGGCTTGTACTCTACACGGTTTCCAAACTCTCTCTCTGCTCACCACTACATATCTCTCTCTCTCTCTGTATCTCTATTCTGAGGCTGTTAGCTTTTGCTTCTTGCTGATCTTGTATTTTTTGTGAGTTTCTTGTTGACTTGCTGGTCTTGTGGTGGTTGTCTTACCAATTCTCTGGCGTTGTAACATTAAGCTAAAGCTGCTGCCTTGCTTCGTCTCCATTTTCATATAATTGCTTTGTTCAGGTAACATTAAGATATAGCATTTGCAGTTTTTAGTTGACTGGTGTAGTTAGTGATGAGGCATTTGCAGTTTTTAGTTAACTGGTGTAATTGCTTTGTCATTATTTGAGATGAAATTTTTGTTTTAATGTTGAAATTGGTCTTTTTTGTTCCTTATGAGCTGTGCTAAATAATATGCTGAATCGGAAGTAATGTTCTATTGTTAGATACTTGATATGTATTGTTAACATGGTCCAAATTGACATGTTTGCTTAGATGATTCAAATCCATGTTTGACTATCTAAATTTCCCCAGT
>CM031924.1:20826150-21044996 GCA_018703695.1 Prunus fruticosa | reverse complement strand
CATCCGTCCTACGCCGCCCCGCCCAGCTCGTCTCCAGTTAACCGGGCACTGGAAAGGAACGAAATGAAAAAACTCCTGGACTCGACGCCCACTGCCGAAATTATTGGGGTTGTCCTTAATGTTGTTTGTTTGTATTTTCTGGGTTCAATTACGGTCAGGTAGGCCCCACAGCCGATGGGAACCGGCGGTTCGGGAGGCCTTCGCGCGGCACGGGGTAGGGGTGGCGACGACGACAAGATCCTTTCAGGCCATGCCATTTCACGCGGGGGGGCTTGGGATAGCCAACCCATGGTCATATGGCATGGCTCAAACGTGGCTTATATACTCTTAGGCGTTCTAAGCTAACGGATGCGATCATACCAACTCACATGCACCGGCGTTTGCTTTCCGTCGTCTTATTCATCTGGCTGTCTTTGTTTTTCCACGGCCCCGGGGCGCAGCGTGACAACCGGGGCAAACTATGACTAAATACTCCCAGAAAGCCTAGGATTAACGAAGGAATTAAAATAGGAAAATAACACGGTTTCCCAAAACTTCAAAAACTGGATTTCGGGCTAGTAAACGATGTCGGATGCCCGAAAAAGCCCATGAGTCATGGCAGCGCAATGAGTTTTACTCGTGACGCCGTTCTCTTCAAATCGACGGTTCATGGGCCCAGTTCTGAGGTCGGAGACCAGATGCGCGGTTTGCCCCATATGCCGTTGCACGCGTGTCGCTCCAGCCCCTCTCCAATTGCTTCCGTCATCCGTCCTACGCCGCCCCGCCCAGCTCGTCTCCAGTTCAACCGGGCACTGGAAAGGAACGAAAATGAAAAAACTCCTGGACTCGACGCCCACTGCCGAAATTATTGGGGTTGTCCTTAATGTTGTTTGTTTGTATTTTCTGGGTTCAATTACGGTCAGGTAGGCCCCACAGCCGATGGGAACCGGCGGTTCGGGAGGCCTTGCGCGGCACGGGGTAGGGGTGGCGACGACAAGATCTGCGCAGGCCATGCCATTTCACGCGGGGGGCTTGGGATAGCCAACCCATGGTCATATGGCATGGCTCAAACGTGGCTTATATACTCTTAGGCGTTCTAAGCTAACGGATGCGATCATACCAACTCACATGCACCGGCGTTTGCTTTCCGTCGTCTTATTCATCTGGCTGTCTTTGTTTTTCCACGGCCCCGGGCGCAGCGTGACAACCGGGGCAAACTATGACTAAATACTCCCAGAAAGCCTAGGATTAACGAAGGAATTAAAATAGGAAAATAACACGGTTTCCCAAAACTTCAAAAACTGGATTTCGGGCTAGTAAACGATGTCGGATGCCCGAAAAAGCCCATGAGTCATGGCAGCGCAATGAGTTTTACTCGTGACGCCGTTCTCTTCAAATCGACGGTTCATGGGCCCAGTTCTGAGGTCGGAGACCAGATGCGCGGTTTGCCCGATATGCCGTTGCACGCGCGTCGCTCCAGCCCCTCTCCAATTGCTTCCGTCATCCGTCCTACGCCGCCCCGCGGAGCTCGTCTCCAGTTAACCGGGCACTGGAAAGGAACGAAAATGAAAAAACTACTGGACTCGACGCCACTGCCGAAATTATTGGGGTTGTCCTTAATGTTGTTTGTTTGTATTTTCTGGGTTCAATTACGGTCAGGTAGGCCCCACAGCCGATGGGAACCGGCGGTTCGGCAGGCCTGCGCGCGGCACGGGGTAGGGGTGGCGACGACAAGATCTCGCAGGCCATGCCATTTCATGCGCGGGGGCTTGGGATAGCCAACCCATGGTCATATGGCATGGCTCAAACGTGGCTTATATACTCTTAGGCGTTCTAAGCTAACGGATGCTGCGATCATACCAACTCACATGCACCGGCGTTTGCTTTCCGTCGTCTTATTCATCTGGCTGTCTTTGTTTTCCACGGCCCGGGGCGCAGCTGTGACAACCGGGGCAAACTATGACTAAATACTCCCAGGAAAGCCTAGGATTAACGAAGGAATTAAAATAGGAAAATAACACGGTTTCCCAAAACTTCAAAACTGGATTTCGGGCTAGTAAACGATGTCGGATGCCCGAAAAAGCCCATGAGTCATGGCAGCGCAATGAGTTTTACTCGTGACGCCGTTCTCTTCAAATCGACGGTTCATGGGCCCAGTTCTGAGGTCGGAGACCAGATGCGCGGTTTGCCCCATATGCCGTTGCACGCGCGTCGCTCCAGCCCTCTCTCCAATTGCTTCCGTCATCCGTCCTACGCCGCCCCCCGCAGCTCGTCTCCAGTTAACCGGGCACTGGAAAGGAACGAAAATGAAAAAACTCCTGGACTCGACGCCCACTGCCGAAATTATTGGGGTTGTCCTTAATGTTGTTTGTTTGTATTTTCTGGGTTCAATTACGGTCAGGTAGGCCCCACAGCCGATGGGAACCGGCGGTTCGGCAGGCCTTGCGCGCGGCACGGGGTAGGGGTGGCGACGACAAGATCTCGCAGGCCATGCCATTTCATGCGGGGGGGCTTGGGATAGCCAACCCATGGTCATATGGCATGGCTCAAACGTGGCTTATATACTCTTAGGCGTTCTAAGCTAACGGATGCGATCATACCAACTCACATGCACCGGCGTTTGCTTTCCGTCGTCTTATTCATCTGGCTGTCTTTGTTTTTCCACGGCCCCGGGCGCAGCGTGACAACCGGGGCAAACTATGACTAAATACTCCCAGAAAGCCTAGGATTAACGAAGGAATTAAAATAGGAAAATAACACGGTTTCCCAAAACTTCAAAAACTGGATTTCGGGCTAGTAAACGATGTCGGATGCCCGAAAAAGCCCATGAGTCATGGCAGCGCAATGAGTTTTACTCGTGACGCCGTTCTCTTCAATCGACGGTTCATGGGCCCAGTTCTGAGGTCGGAGACCAGATGCGCGGTTTGCCCGATATGCCGTTGCACGCGTCGCTCCAGCCCCTCTCCAATTGCTTCCGTCATCCGTCCTACGCCGCCCCGCGGAGCTCGTCTCCAGTTAACCGGGCACTGGAAAGGAACGAAAATGAAAAAACTCCTGGACTCGACGCCCACTGCCGAAATTATTGGGGTTGTCCTTAATGTTGTTTGTTTGTATTTTCTGGGTTCAATTACGGTCAGGGTAGGCCCCACAGCCGATGGGAACCGGCGGTTCGGCAGGCCTTGCGCGGCACGGGGTAGGGGTGGCGACGACAAGATCTGACAGGCCATGCCATTTCACGCGGGGGGGCTTGGGATAGCCAACCCATGGTCATATGGCATGGCTCAAACGTGGCTTATATACTCTTAGGCGTTCTAAGCTAACGGATGCGATCATACCAACTCACATGCACCGGCGTTTGCTTTCCGTCGTCTTATTCATCTGGCTGTCTTTGTTTTTCCACGGCCCCGGGCGCAGCGTGACAACCGGGGCAAACTATGACTAAATACTCCCAGGAAAGCCTAGGATTAACGAAGGAATTAAAATAGGAAAATAACACGGTTTCCCAAAACTTCAAAAACTGGATTTCGGGCTAGTAAACGATGTCGGATGCCCGAAAAAGCCCATGAGTCATGGCAGCGCAATGAGTTTTACTCGTGACGCCGTTCTCTTCAAATCGACGGTTCATGGGCCCAGTTCTAGGTCGGAGACCAGATGCGCGGTTTGCCCCATATGCCGTTGCACGCGCGTCGCTCCAGCCCCTCTCCAATTGCTTCCGTCATCCGTCCTACGCCGCCCCCCGGAGCTCGTCTCCAGTGAACCGGGCACTGGAAAGGAACGAAAATGAAAAAACTCCTGGACTCGACGCCCACTGCCGAAATTATTGGGGTTGTCCTTAATGTTGTTTGTTTGTATTTTCTGGGTTCAATTACGGTCAGGTAGGCCCCACAGCCGATGGGAACCGGCGGTTCGGAGGCCTGCGCGCGGCACGGGGTAGGGGTGGCGACGACAAGATCTCGCAGGCCATGCCATTTCACGCGGGGGGGCTTGGGATAGCCAACCCATGGTCATATGGCATGGCTCAAACGTGGCTTATATACTCTTAGGCGTTCTAAGCTAACGGATGCGATCATACCAACTCACATGCACCGGCGTTTGCTTTCCGTCGTCTTATTCATCTGGCTGTCTTTGTTTTTCCACGGCCCGGGCGCAGCGTGACAACCGGGGCAAACTATGACTAAATACTCCCAGAAAGCCTAGGATTAACGAAGGAATTAAAATAGGAAAATAACACGGTTTCCCAAAACTTCAAAAACTGGATTTCGGGCTAGTAAACGATGTCGGATGCCCGAAAAAGCCCATGAGTCATGGCAGCGCAATGAGTTTTACTCGTGACGCCGTTCTCTTCAATCGACGGTTCATGGGCCCAGTTCTGAGGTCGGAGACCAGATGCGCGGTTTGCCCGATATGCCGTTGCACGCGCGTCGCTCCAGCCCCTCTCCAATTGCTTCCGTCATCCGTCCTACGCCGCCCCGCCGAGCTCGTCTCCAGTTAACCGGGCACTGGAAAGGAACGAAAATGAAAAAACTCCTGGACTCGACGCCCACTGCCGAAATTATTGGGGTTGTCCTTAATGTTGTTTGTTTGTATTTTCTGGGTTCAATTACGGTCAGGTAGGCCCCACAGCCGATGGGAACCGGCGGTTCGGCAGGCCTTGCGCGGCACGGGGTAGGGGTGGCGACGACAAGATCTCGCAGGCCATGCCATGCCATTTCATGCGGGGGGCTTGGGATAGCCAACCCATGGTCATATGGCATGGCTCAAACGTGGCTTATATACTCTTAGGCGTTCTAAGCTAACGGATGCGATCATACCAACTCACATGCACCGGCGTTTGCTTTCCGTCGTCTTATTCATCTGGCTGTCTTTGTTTTTCCACGGCCCGGGCGCAGCGTGACAACCGGGGCAAACTATGACTAAATACTCCCAGGAAAGCCTAGGATTAACGAAGGAATTAAAATAGGAAAATAACACGGTTTCCCAAAACTTCAAAAACTGGATTTCGGGCTAGTAAACGATGTCGGATGCCCGAAAAAGCCCATGAGTCATGGCAGCGCAATGAGTTTTACTCGTGACGCCGTTCTCTTCAATCGACGGTTCATGGGCCCAGTTCTGAGGTCGGAGACCAGATGCGCGGTTTGCCCCATATGCCGTTGCACGCGCGTCGCTCCAGCCCCTCTCCAATTGCTTCCGTCATCCGTCCTACGCGCCCCCCGCCGAGCTCGTCTCCAGTGAACCGGGCACTGGAAAGGAACGAAAATGAAAAAACTCCTGGACTCGACGCCCACTGCCGAAATTATTGGGGTTGTCCTTAATGTTGTTTGTTTGTATTTTCTGGGTTCAATTACGGTCAGGTAGGCCCCACAGCCGATGGGAACCGGCGGTTCGGCAGGCCTGCGCGGCACCGGGGTAGGGGTGGCGACGACAAGATCTGGCAGGCCATGCCATTTCACGCGGGGGGCTTGGGATAGCCAACCCATGGTCATATGGCATGGCTCAAACGTGGCTTATATACTCTTAGGCGTTCTAAGCTAACGGATGCGATCATACCAACTCACATGCACCGGCGTTTGCTTTCCGTCGTCTTATTCATCTGGCTGTCTTTGTTTTCCACGGCCCCGGGCGCAGCGTGACAACCGGGGCAAACTATGACTAAATACTCCCAGAAAGCCTAGGATTAACGAAGGAATTAAAATAGGAAAATAACACGGTTTCCCAAAACTTCAAAAACTGGATTTCGGGCTAGTAAACGATGTCGGATGCCCGAAAAAGCCCATGAGTCATGGCAGCCAATGAGTTTTACTCGTGACGCCGTTCTCTTCAATCGACGGTTCATGGGCCCAGTTCTGAGGTCGGAGACCAGATGCGCGGTTTGCCCGATATGCCGTTGCACGCGCGTCGCTCCAGCCCCTCTCCAATTGCTTCCGTCATCCGTCCTACGCCGCCCCGCGGAGCTCGTCTCCAGTTAACCGGGCACTGGAAAGGAACGAAAATGAAAAAACTCCTGGACTCGACGCCACTGCCGAAATTATTGGGGTTGTCCTTAATGTTGTTTGTTTGTATTTTCTGGGTTCAATTACGGTCAGGTAGGCCCCACAGCCGATGGGAACCGGCGGTTCGGGAGGCCTTGCGCGGGCACGGGGTAGGGGTGGCGACGACAAGATCTCGCAGGCCATGCCATTTCACGCGGGGGGCTTGGGATAGCCAACCCATGGTCATATGGCATGGCTCAAACGTGGCTTATATACTCTTAGGCGTTCTAAGCTAACGGATGCGATCATACCAACTCACATGCACCGGCGTTTGCTTTCCGTCGTCTTATTCATCTGGCTGTCTTTGTTTTCCCACGGCCCGGGCGCAGCGTGACAACCGGGGCAAACTATGACTAAATACTCCCAGAAAGCCTAGGATTAATGAAGGAATTAAAATAGGAAAATAACACGGTTTCCCAAAACTTCAAAAACTGGATTTCGGGCTAGTAAACGATGTCGGATGCCCGAAAAAGCCCATGAGTCATGGCAGCGCAATGAGTTTTACTCGTGACGCCGTTCTCTTCAAATCGACGGTTCATGGGCCCAGTTCTGAGGTCGGAGACCAGATGCGCGGTTTGCCCGATATGCCGTTGCACGCGCGTCGCTCCAGCCCCTCTCCAATTGCTTCCGTCATCCGTCCCACGCCGCCCCGCCGAGCTCGTCTCCAGTTAACCGGGCACTGGAAAGGAACGAAAATGAAAAAACTCCTGGACTCGACGCCCACTGCCGAAATTATTGGGGTTGTCCTTAATGTTGTTTGTTTGTATTTTCTGGGTTCAATTACGGTCAGGTAGGCCCCACAGCCGATGGGAACCGGCGGTTCGGGAGGCCTGCGCGCGGCACGGGGTAGGGGTGGCGACGACAAGATCTCGCAGGCCATGCCATTTCATGCGGGGGGGCTTGGGATAGCCAACCCATGGTCATATGGCATGGCTCAAACGTGGCTTATATACTCTTAGGCGTTCTAAGCTAACGGATGCGATCATACCAACTCACATGCACCGGCGTTTGCTTTCCGTCGTCTTATTCATCTGGCTGTCTTTGTTTTTCCACGGCCCCGGGCGCAGCGTGACAACCGGGGCAAACTATGACTAAATACTCCCAGAAAGCCTAGGATTAACGAAGGAATTAAAATAGGAAAATAACACGGTTTCCCAAAACTTCAAAAACTGGATTTCGGGCTAGTAAACGATGTCGGATGCCCGAAAAAGCCCATGAGTCATGGCAGAGCAATGAGTTTTACTCGTGACGCCGTTCTCTTCAAATCGACGGTTCATGGGCCCAGTTCTGAGGTCGGAGACCAGATGCGCGGTTTGCCCGATATGCCGTTGCACGCGCGTCGCTCCAGCCCCTCTCCAATTGCTTCCGTCATCCGTCCTACGCCGCCCCGCGGAGCTCGTCTCCAGTGAACCGGGCACTGGAAAGGAACGAAAATGAAAAAACTCCTGGACTCGACGCCCACTGCCGAAATTATTGGGGTTGTCCTTAATGTTGTTTGTTTGTATTTTCTGGGTTCAATTACGGTCAGGTAGGCCCCACAGCCGATGGGAACCGGCGGTTCGGCAGGCCTGCGCGGCACGGGGTAGGGGTGGCGACGACAAGATCTCGCAGGCCATGCCATTTCATGCGCGGGGGGCTTGGGATAGCCAACCCATGGTCATATGGCATGGCTCAAACGTGGCTTATATACTCTTAGGCGTTCTAAGCTAACGGATGCGATCATACCAACTCACATGCACCGGCGTTTGCTTTCCGTCGTCTTATTCATTCTCTGGCTGTCTTTGTTTTTCCACGGCCCGGGCGCAGCGTGACAACCGGGGCAAACTATGACTAAATACTCCCAGAAAGCCTAGGATTAATGAAGGAATTAAAATAGGAAAATAACACGGTTTCCCAAAACTTCAAAAACTGGATTTCGGGCTAGTAAACGATGTCGGATGCCCGAAAAAGCCCATGAGTCATGGCAGAGCAATGAGTTTTACTCGTGACGCCGTTCTCTTCAATCGACGGTTCATGGGCCCAGTTCTGAGGTCGGAGACCAGATGCGCGGTTTGCCCCATATGCCGTTGCACGCGCGTCGCTCCAGCCCCTCTCCAATTGCTTCCGTCATCCGTCCTACGCCGCCCCGCCGAGCTCGTCTCCAGTTACCGGGCACTGGAAAGGAACGAAAATGAAAAAACTCCTGGACTCGACGCCCACTGCCGAAATTATTGGGGTTGTCCTTAATGTTGTTTGTTTGTATTTTCTGGGTTCAATTACGGTGGTCAGGTAGGCCCCACAGCCGATGGGAACCGGCGGTTCGGGAGGCCTTGCGCGGCACGGGGTAGGGGTGGCGACGACAAGATCTCGCAGGCCATGCCATTTCACGCGGGGGGGCTTGGGATAGCCAACCCATGGTCATATGGCATGGCTCAAACGTGGCTTATATACTCTTAGGCGTTCTAAGCTAACGGATGCGATCATACCAACTCACATGCACCGGCGTTTGCTTTCCGTTTTCCGTCGTCTTATTCATCTGGCTGTCTTTGTTTTTCCACGGCCCCGGGCGCAGCGTGACAACCGGGGCAAACTATGACTAAATACTCCCAGGAAAGCCTAGGATTAATGAAGGAATTAAAATAGGAAAATAACACGGTTTCCCAAAACTTCAAAAACTGGATTTCGGGCTAGTAAACGATGTCGGATGCCCGAAAAAGCCCATGAGTCATGGCAGAGCAATGAGTTTTACTCGTGACGCCGTTCTCTTCAATCGACGGTTCATGGGCCCAGTTCTAGGTCGGAGACCAGATGCGCGGTTTGCCCGATATGCCGTTGCACGCGCGTCGCTCCAGCCCCTCTCCAATTGCTTCCGTCATCCGTCCTACGCCGCCCCCCGCCCAGCTCGTCTCCAGTTCGAACGGGCACTGGAAAGGAACGAAAATGAAAAAACTCCTGGACTCGACGCCCACTGCCGAAATTATTGGGGTTGTCCTTAATGTTGTTTGTTTGTATTTTCTGGGTTCAATTACGGTCAGGTAGGCCCCACAGCCGATGGGAACCGGCGGTTCGGAGGCCTGCGCGGCACGGGGTAGGGGTGGCGACGACAAGATCTCGCAGGCCATGCCATTTCATGCCTTGCGGGGGGCTTGGGATAGCCAACCCATGGTCATATGGCATGGCTCAAACGTGGCTTATATACTCTTAGGCGTTCTAAGCTAACGGATGCGATCATACCAACTCACATGCACCGGCGTTTGCTTTCCGTCGTCTTATTCATCTGGCTGTCTTTGTTTTTCCACGGCCCCGGGCGCAGCGTGACAACCGGGGCAAACTATGACTAAATACTCCCAGAAAGCCTAGGATTAATGAAGGAATTAAAATAGGAAAATAACACGGTTTCCCAAAACTTCAAAAACTGGATTTCGGGCTAGTAAACGATGTCGGATGCCCGAAAAAGCCCATGAGTCATGGCAGCGCAATGAGTTTTACTCGTGACGCCGTTCTCTTCAAATCGACGGTTCATGGGCCCAGTTCTGAGGTCGGAGACCAGATGCGCGGTTTGCCCGATATGCCGTTGCACGCGCGTCGCTCCAGCCCCTCTCCAATTGCTTCCGTCATCCGTCCTCCGCCGCCCCGCGGAGCTCGTCTCCAGTTAACCGGGCACTGGAAAGGAACGAAAATGAAAAAACTCCTGGACTCGACGCCCACTGCCGAAATTATTGGGGTTGTCCTTAATGTTGTTTGTTTGTATTTTCTGGGTTCAATTACGGTCAGGTAGGCCCCACAGCCGATGGGAACCGGCGGTTCGGGAGGCCTCGCGCGGCACGGGGTAGGGGTGGCGACGACAAGATCTGCGCATGCCATAGGCCATGCCATTTCACGGGGGGCTTGGGATAGCCAACCCATGGTCATATGGCATGGCTCAAACGTGGCTTATATACTCTTAGGCGTTCTAAGCTAACGGATGCGATCATACCAACTCACATGCACCGGCGTTTGCTTTCCGTCGTCTTATTCATCTGGCTGTCTTTGTTTTTCCACGGCCCCGGGCGCAGCGTGACAACCGGGGCAAACTATGACTAAATACTCCCAGGAAAGCCTAGGATTAATGAAGGAATTAAAATAGGAAAATAACACGGTTTCCCAAAACTTCAAAAACTGGATTTCGGGCTAGTAAACGATGTCGGATGCCCGAAAAAGCCCATGAGTCATGGCAGCGCAATGAGTTTTACTCGTGACGCCGTTCTCTTCAAATCGACGGTTCATGGGCCCAGTTCTGAGGTCGGAGACCAGATGCGCGGTTTGCCCGATATGCCGTTGCACGCGCGTCGCTCCAGCCCCTCTCCAATTGCTTCCGTCATCCGTCCTACGCCGCCCCCGCCGAGCTCGTCTCCAGTTCAACCGGGCACTGGAAAGGAACGAAAATGAAAAAACTCCTGGACTCGACGCCCACTGCCGAAATTATTGGGGTTGTCCTTAATGTTGTTTGTTTGTATTTTCTGGGTTCAATTACGGTCAGGTAGGCCCCACAGCCGATGGGAACCGGGGTTCGGAGGCCTTGCGCGCGGCACGGGGTAGGGGTGGCGACGACAAGTCTCGCAGGCCATGCCATTTCATGCGGGGGGGCTTGGGATAGCCAACCCATGGTCATATGGCATGGCTCAAACGTGGCTTATATACTCTTAGGCGTTCTGCGTTAAGCTAACGGATGCGATCATACCAACTCACATGCACCGGCGTTTGCTTTCCGTCGTCTTATTCATCTGGCTGTCTTTGTTTTTCCACGGCCCCGGGGCGCAGCGTGACAACCGGGGCAAACTATGACTAAATACTCCCAGAAAGCCTAGGATTAATGACGGAATTAAAATAGGAAAATAACACGGTTTCCCAAAACTTCAAAAACTGGATTTCGGGCTAGTAAACGATGTCGGATGCCCGAAAAAGCCCATGAGTCATGGCAGCGCAATGAGTTTTACTCGTGACGCCGTTCTCTTCAATCGACGGTTCATGGGCCCAGTTCTGAGGTCGGAGACCAGATGCGCGGTTTGCCCGATATGCCGTTGCACGCGCGCGCTCCTCAGCCCCTCTCCAATTGCTTCCGTCATCCGTCCTACGCCGCCCCCCGCCCAGCTCGTCTCCAGTGACCGGGCACCTGGAAAGGAACGAAAATGAAAAAACTCCTGGACTCGACGCCCACTGCCGAAATTATTGGGGTTGTCCTTAATGTTGTTTGTTTGTATTTTCTGGGTTCAATTACGGTCAGGTAGGCCCCACAGCCGATGGGAACCGCGGTTCGGCAGGCCTGCGCGCGGCACGGGGTAGGGGTGGCGACGACAAGATCTCGCAGGCCATGCCATTTCATGCGGGGGGGCTTGGGATAGCCAACCCATGGTCATATGGCATGGCTCAAACGTGGCTTATATACTCTTAGGCGTTCTAAGCTAACGGATGCGATCATACCAACTCACATGCACCGGCGTTTGCTTTCCGTCGTCTTATTCATCTGGCTGTCTTTGTTTTCCCACGGCCCCGGGGCGCAGCTGTGACAACCGGGGCAAACTATGACTAAATACTCCCAGGAAAGCCTAGGATTAATGAAGGAATTAAAATAGGAAAATAACACGGTTTCCCAAAACTTCAAAAACTGGATTTCGGGCTAGTAAACGATGTCGGATGCCCGAAAAAGCCCATGAGTCATGGCAGCGCAATGAGTTTTACTCGTGACGCCGTTCTCTTCAAATCGACGGTTCATGGGCCCAGTTCTGAGGTCGGAGACCAGATGCGCGGTTTGCCCGATATGCCGTTGCACGCGCGTCGCTCCAGCCCCTCTCCAATTGCTTCCGTCATCCGTCCTACGCCGCCCCCCGAGCTCGTCTCCAGTGAACCGGGCACTGGAAAGGAACGAAAATGAAAAAACTCCTGGACTCGACGCCCACTGCCGAAATTATTGGGGTTGTCCTTAATGTTGTTTGTTTGTATTTTCTGGGTTCAATTACGGTCAGGTAGGCCCCACAGCCGATGGGAACCGGCGGTTCGGCAGGCCTTGCGCGGCACGGGGTAGGGGTGGCGACGACAAGATCTCGCAGGCCATGCCATTTCACGCGGGGGGCTTGGGATAGCCAACCCATGGTCATATGGCATGGCTCAAACGTGGCTTATATACTCTTAGGCGTTCTAAGCTAACGGATGCGATCATACCAACTCACATGCACCGGCGTTTGCTTTCCGTCGTCTTATTCATCTGGCTGTCTTTGTTTTTCCACGGCCCCGGGCGCAGCGTGACAACCGGGGCAAACTATGACTAAATACTCCCAGAAAGCCTAGGATTAATGAAGGAATTAAAATAGGAAAATAACACGGTTTCCCAAAACTTCAAAAACTGGATTTCGGGCTAGTAAACGATGTCGGATGCCCGAAAAAGCCCATGAGTCATGGCAGCGCAATGAGTTTTACTCGTGACGCCGTTCTCTTCAAATCGACGGTTCATGGGCCCAGTTCTGAGGTCGGAGACCAGATGCGCGGTTTGCCCGATATGCCGTTGCACGCGCGTCGCTCCAGCCCCTCTCCAATTGCTTCCGTCATCCGTCCTACGCCGCCCCGCGGAGCTCGTCTCCAGTTAACCGGGCACTGGAAAGGAACGAAAATGAAAAAACTCCTGGACTCGACGCCCACTGCCGAAATTATTGGGGTTGTCCTTAATGTTGTTTGTTTGTATTTTCTGGGTTCAATTACGGTCAGGTAGGCCCCACAGCCGATGGGAACCGGCGGTTCGGCAGGCCTGCGCGCGGCACGGGGTAGGGGTGGCGACGACAAGATCTCGCAGGCCATGCCATTTCATGCGTTTGGGGGGCTTGGGATAGCCAACCCATGGTCATATGGCATGGCTCAAACGTGGCTTATATACTCTTAGGCGTTCTAAGCTAACGGATGCGATCATACCAACTCACATGCACCGGCGTTTGCTTTCCGTCGTCTTATTCATCTGGCTGTCTTTGTTTTTCCACGGCCCCGGGGCGCAGCTGTGACAACCGGGGCAAACTATGACTAAATACTCCCAGGAAAGCCTAGGATTAACGAAGGAATTAAAATAGGAAAATAACACGGTTTCCCAAAACTTCAAAAACTGGATTTCGGGCTAGTAAACGATGTCGGATGCCCGAAAAAGCCCATGAGTCATGGCAGCGCAATGAGTTTTACTCGTGACGCCGTTCTCTTCAAATCGACGGTTCATGGGCCCAGTTCTAGGTCGGAGACCAGATGCGCGGTTTGCCCGATATGCCGTTGCACGCGCGTCGCTCCAGCCCCTCTCCAATTGCTTCCGTCATCCGTCCTACGCCGCCCCGCCGAGCTCGTCTCCAGTTAACCGGGCACTGGAAAGGAACGAAAATGAAAAAACTCCTGGACTCGACGCCCACTGCCGAAATTATTGGGGTTGTCCTTAATGTTGTTTGTTTGTATTTTCTGGGTTCAATTACGGTCAGGTAGGCCCCACAGCCGATGGGAACCGGCGGTTCGGGAGGCCTGCGCGCGGCACGGGGTAGGGGTGGCGACGACAAGATCTGCAGGCCATGCCATTTAGGCCATGCCATTTCACGCGGGGGGCTTGGGATAGCCAACCCATGGTCATATGGCATGGCTCAAACGTGGCTTATATACTCTTAGGCGTTCTAAGCTAACGGATGCGATCATACCAACTCACATGCACCGGCGTTTGCTTTCCGTCGTCTTATTCATCTGGCTGTCTTTGTTTTTCCACGGCCCGGGGGCGCAGCGTGACAACCGGGGCAAACTATGACTAAATACTCCCAGGAAAGCCTAGGATTAATGAAGGAATTAAAATAGGAAAATAACACGGTTTCCCAAAACTTCAAAAACTGGATTTCGGGCTAGTAAACGATGTCGGATGCCCGAAAAAGCCCATGAGTCATGGCAGCGCAATGAGTTTTACTCGTGACGCCGTTCTCTTCAAATCGACGGTTCATGGGCCCAGTTCTGAGGTCGGAGACCAGATGCGCGGTTTGCCCGATATGCCGTTGCACGCGCGTCGCTCCAGCCCCTCTCCAATTGCTTCCGTCATCCGTCCTACGCCGCCCCCGCGAGCTCGTCTCCAGTTAACCGGGCACTGGAAAGGAACGAAAATGAAAAAACTCCTGGACTCGACGCCCACTGCCGAAATTATTGGGGTTGTCCTTAATGTTGTTTGTTTGTATTTTCTGGGTTCAATTACGGTCAGGTAGGCCCCACAGCCGATGGGAACCGGCGGTTCGGGAGGCCTTGCGCGGCACGGGGTAGGGGTGGCGACGACAAGATCTCGCAGGCCATGCCATTTCATGCCATTGCGGGGGGCTTGGGATAGCCAACCCATGGTCATATGGCATGGCTCAAACGTGGCTTATATACTCTTAGGCGTTCTAAGCTAACGGATGCGATCATACCAACTCACATGCACCGGCGTTTGCTTTCCGTCGTCTTATTCATCTGGCTGTCTTTGTTTTTGCCACGGCCCCGGGCGCAGCGTGACAACCGGGGCAAACTATGACTAAATACTCCCAGGAAAGCCTAGGATTAATGACGGAATTAAAATAGGAAAATAACACGGTTTCCCAAAACTTCAAAAACTGGATTTCGGGCTAGTAAACGATGTCGGATGCCCGAAAAAGCCCATGAGTCATGGCAGCGCAATGAGTTTTACTCGTGACGCCGTTCTCTTCAAATCGACGGTTCATGGGCCCAGTTCTAGGTCGGAGACCAGATGCGCGGTTTGCCCCATATGCCGTTGCACGCGCGTCGCTCCAGCCCCTCTCCAATTGCTTCCGTCATCCGTCCTACGCCGCCCCCGCCGAGCTCGTCTCCAGTTAACCGGGCACTGGAAAGGAACGAAAATGAAAAAACTCCTGGACTCGACGCCCACTGCCGAAATTATTGGGGTTGTCCTTAATGTTGTTTGTTTGTATTTTCTGGGTTCAATTACGGTCAGGTAGGCCCCCAGCCCGATGGGAACCGGCGGTTCGCAGGCCTTGCGCGGCACGGGGTAGGGGTGGCGACGACAAGATCTCGCAGGCCATGCCATTTCATGCGGGGGGGCTTGGGATAGCCAACCCATGGTCATATGGCATGGCTCAAACGTGGCTTATATACTCTTAGGCGTTCTAAGCTAACGGATGCGATCATACCAACTCACATGCACCGGCGTTTGCTTTCCGTCGTCTTATTCATCTGGCTGTCTTTGTTTTTCCACGGCCCGGGGCGCAGCGTGACAACCGGGGCAAACTATGACTAAATACTCCCAGAAAGCCTAGGATTAACGAAGGAATTAAAATAGGAAAATAACACGGTTTCCCAAAACTTCAAAAACTGGATTTCGGGCTAGTAAACGATGTCGGATGCCCGAAAAAGCCCATGAGTCATGGCAGCGCAATGAGTTTTACTCGTGACGCCGTTCTCTTCAAATCGACGGTTCATGGGCCCAGTTCTAGGTCGGAGACCAGATGCGCGGTTTGCCCGATATGCCGTTGCACGCGTCGCTCCAGCCCCTCTCCAATTGCTTCCGTCATCCGTCCTACGCCGCCCCGCGGAGCTCGTCTCCAGTTAACCGGGCACTGGAAAGGAACGAAAATGAAAAAACTCCTGGACTCGACGCCCACTGCCGAAATTATTGGGGTTGTCCTTAATGTTGTTTGTTTGTATTTTCTGGGTTCAATTACGGTCAGGTAGGCCCCAGCCGATGGGAACCGGCGGTTCGGCAGGCCTGCGCGCGGCACGGGGTAGGGGTGGCGACGACAAGATCTCGCAGGCCATGCCATTTCATGCGGGGGGGCTTGGGATAGCCAACCCATGGTCATATGGCATGGCTCAAACGTGGCTTATATACTCTTAGGCGTTCTAAGCTAACGGATGCGATCATACCAACTCACATGCACCGGCGTTTGCTTTCCGTCGTCTTATTCATCTGGCTGTCTTTGTTTTTCCACGGCCCCGGGGCGCAGCGTGACAACCGGGGCAAACTATGACTAAATACTCCCAGGAAAGCCTAGGATTAATGACGGAATTAAAATAGGAAAATAACACGGTTTCCCAAAACTTCAAAACCTGGATTTCGGGCTAGTAAACGATGTCGGATGCCCGAAAAAGCCCATGAGTCATGGCAGCGCAATGAGTTTTACTCGTGACGCCGTTCTCTTCAATCGACGGTTCATGGGCCCAGTTCTAGGTCGGAGACCAGATGCGCGGTTTGCCCCATATGCCGTTGCACGCGCGTCGCTCCAGCCCCTCTCCAATTGCTTCCGTCATCCGTCCTACGCCGCCCCCGCCGAGCTCGTCTCCAGTTAACCGGGCACTGGAAAGGAACGAAAATGAAAAAACTCCTGGACTCGACGCCCACTGCCGAAATTATTGGGGTTGTCCTTAATGTTGTTTGTTTGTATTTTCTGGGTTCAATTACGGTCAGGTAGGCCCCACAGCCGATGGGAACCGGCGGTTCGGCAGGCCTGCGCGCGGCACGGGGTAGGGGTGGCGACGACAAGATCTTCAGGCAGGCCATGCCATTTCATGCGGGGGGGCTTGGGATAGCCAACCCATGGTCATATGGCATGGCTCAAACGTGGCTTATATACTCTTAGGCGTTCTAAGCTAACGGATGCGATCATACCAACTCACATGCACCGGCGTTTGCTTTCCGTCGTCTTATTCATCTGGCTGTCTTTGTTTTCCCCGGCCCCGGGGGCGCAGCGTGACAACCGGGGCAAACTATGACTAAATACTCCCAGAAAGCCTAGGATTAATGAAGGAATTAAAATAGGAAAATAACACGGTTTCCCAAAACTTCAAAAACTGGATTTCGGGCTAGTAAACGATGTCGGATGCCCGAAAAAGCCCATGAGTCATGGCAGCGCAATGAGTTTTACTCGTGACGCCGTTCTCTTCAAATCGACGGTTCATGGGCCCAGTTCTGAGGTCGGAGACCAGATGCGCGGTTTGCCCCATATGCCGTTGCACGCGCGTCGCTCCAGCCCCTCTCCAATTGCTTCCGTCATCCGTCCTACGCCGCCCCCCGCCCAGCTCGTCTCCAGTTAACCGGGCACTGGAAAGGAACGAAAATGAAAAAACTCCTGGACTCGACGCCCACTGCCGAAATTATTGGGGTTGTCCTTAATGTTGTTTGTTTGTATTTTCTGGGTTCAATTACGGTCAGGTAGGCCCCACAGCCGATGGGAACCGGCGGTTCGGCAGGCTGCGCGCGGCACGGGGTAGGGGTGGCGACGACAAGATCTCGCAGGCCATGCCATTTCATGCATGCCATTTCACGCGGGGGGCTTGGGATAGCCAACCCATGGTCATATGGCATGGCTCAAACGTGGCTTATATACTCTTAGGCGTTCTAAGCTAACGGATGCGATCATACCAACTCACATGCACCGGCGTTTGCTTTCCGTCGTCTTATTCATCTGGCTGTCTTTGTTTTTCCACGGCCCGGGCGCAGCGTGACAACCGGGGCAAACTATGACTAAATACTCCCAGAAAGCCTAGGATTAATGAAGGAATTAAAATAGGAAAATAACACGGTTTCCCAAAACTTCAAAAACTGGATTTCGGGCTAGTAAACGATGTCGGATGCCCGAAAAAGCCCATGAGTCATGGCAGCGCAATGAGTTTTACTCGTGACGCCGTTCTCTTCAAATCGACGGTTCATGGGCCCAGTTCTGAGGTCGGAGACCAGATGCGCGGTTTGCCCGATATGCCGTTGCACGCGCGTCGCTCCAGCCCCTCTCCAATTGCTTCCGTCATCCGTCCTACGCCGCCCCCGCGGAGCTCGTCTCCAGTTAACCGGGCACTGGAAAGGAACGAAAATGAAAAAACTCCTGGACTCGACGCCCACTGCCGAAATTATTGGGGTTGTCCTTAATGTTGTTTGTTTGTATTTTCTGGGTTCAATTACGGTCAGGTAGGCCCCACAGCCGATGGGAACCGGCGGTTCGGCAGGCCTTGCGCGGCACGGGGTAGGGGTGGCGACGACAAGATCTCGCAGGCCATGCCATTTCATGCGGGGCGGGGGCTTGGGATAGCCAACCCATGGTCATATGGCATGGCTCAAACGTGGCTTATATACTCTTAGGCGTTCTAAGCTAACGGATGCGATCATACCAACTCACATGCACCGGCGTTTGCTTTCCGTCGTCTTATTCATCTGGCTGTCTTTGTTTTTCCACGGCCCGGGCGCAGCGTGACAACCGGGGCAAACTATGACTAAATACTCCCAGAAAGCCTAGGATTAATGAAGGAATTAAAATAGGAAAATAACACGGTTTCCCAAAACTTCAAAAACTGGATTTCGGGCTAGTAAACGATGTCGGATGCCCGAAAAAGCCCATGAGTCATGGCAGCGCAATGAGTTTTACTCGTGACGCCGTTCTCTTCAAATCGACGGTTCATGGGCCCAGTTCTGAGGTCGGAGACCAGATGCGCGGTTTGCCCCATATGCCGTTGCACGCGCGTCGCTCCAGCCCCTCTCCAATTGCTTCCGTCATCCGTCCCACGCCGCCCCGCGGAGCTCGTCTCCAGTTAACCGGGCACTGGAAAGGAACGAAAATGAAAAAACTCCTGGACTCGACGCCCACTGCCGAAATTATTGGGGTTGTCCTTAATGTTGTTTGTTTGTATTTTCTGGGTTCAATTATGGTCAGGTAGGCCCCACAGCCGATGGGAACCGGCGGTTCGGGAGGCCTGCGCGGCACGGGGTAGGGGTGGCGACGACAAGATCTCGCAGGCCATGCCATTTCATGCCATGCGGGGGGGCTTGGGATAGCCAACCCATGGTCATATGGCATGGCTCAAACGTGGCTTATATACTCTTAGGCGTTCTAAGCTAACGGATGCGATCATACCAACTCACATGCACCGGCGTTTGCTTTCCGTCGTCTTATTCATCTGGCTGTCTTTGTTTTTCCACGGCCCGGGCGCGCAGCGTGACAACCGGGGCAAACTATGACTAAATACTCCCAGAAAGCCTAGGATTAATGAAGGAATTAAAATAGGAAAATAACACGGTTTCCCAAAACTTCAAAAACTGGATTTCGGGCTAGTAAACGATGTCGGATGCCCGAAAAAGCCCATGAGTCATGGCAAGCAATGAGTTTTACTCGTGACGCCGTTCTCTTCAAATCGACGGTTCATGGGCCCAGTTCTGAGGTCGGAGACCAGATGCGCGGTTTGCCCGATATGCCGTTGCACGCGCGTCGCTCCAGCCCCTCTCCAATTGCTTCCGTCATCCGTCCTACGCCGCCCCGCGGAGCTCGTCTCCAGTTAACCGGGCACTGGAAAGGAACGAAAATGAAAAAACTCCTGGACTCGACGCCCACTGCCGAAATTATTGGGGTTGTCCTTAATGTTGTTTGTTTGTATTTTCTGGGTTCAATTATGGTCAGGTAGGCCCCACAGCCGATGGGAACCGGCGGTTCGGCAGGCCTGCGCGGCACCGGGGTAGGGGTGGCGACGACAAGTCTCGCAGGCCATGCCATTTCATGCGGGGGGGGCTTGGGATAGCCAACCCATGGTCATATGGCATGGCTCAAACGTGGCTTATATACTCTTAGGCGTTCTAAGCTAACGGATGCGATCATACCAACTCACATGCACCGGCGTTTGCTTTCCGTCGTCTTATTCATCTGGCTGTCTTTGTTTTTCCACGGCCCGGGCGCAGCGTGACAACCGGGGCAAACTATGACTAAATACTCCCAGAAAGCCTAGGATTAACGAAGGAATTAAAATAGGAAAATAACACGGTTTCCCAAAACTTCAAAAACTGGATTTCGGGCTAGTAAACGATGTCGGATGCCCGAAAAAGCCCATGAGTCATGGCAGCGCAATGAGTTTTACTCGTGACGCCGTTCTCTTCAAATCGACGGTTCATGGGCCCAGTTCTGAGGTCGGAGACCAGATGCGCGGTTTGCCCGATATGCCGTTGCACGCGCGTCGCTCGTCCAGCCCCTCTCCAATTGCTTCCGTCATCCGTCCTACGCCGCCCCCCCGAGCTCGTCTCCAGTTAACCGGGCACTGGAAAGGAACGAAAATGAAAAAACTCCTGGACTCGACGCCCACTGCCGAAATTATTGGGGTTGTCCTTAATGTTGTTTGTTTGTATTTTCTGGGTTCAATTACGGTCAGGTAGGCCCCACAGCCGATGGGAACCGGCGGTTCGGCAGGCCTGCGCGGCACGGGGTAGGGGTGGCGACGACAAGATCTCGCAGGCCATGCCATTTCATGCTGCGGGGGGCTTGGGATAGCCAACCCATGGTCATATGGCATGGCTCAAACGTGGCTTATATACTCTTAGGCGTTCTAAGCTAACGGATGCGATCATACCAACTCACATGCACCGGCGTTTGCTTTCCGTCGTCTTATTCATCTGGCTGTCTTTGTTTTTCCACGGCCCCGGGCGCAGCGTGACAACCGGGGCAAACTATGACTAAATACTCCCAGAAAGCCTAGGATTAACGAAGGAATTAAAATAGGAAAATAACACGGTTTCCCAAAACTTCAAAAACTGGATTTCGGGCTAGTAAACGATGTCGGATGCCCGAAAAAGCCCATGAGTCATGGCAAAGCAATGAGTTTTACTCGTGACGCCGTTCTCTTCAATCGACGGTTCATGGGCCCAGTTCTGAGGTCGGAGACCAGATGCGCGGTTTGCCCGATATGCCGTTGCACGCGCGTCGCTCCAGCCCCTCTCCAATTGCTTCCGTCATCCGTCCTACGCCGCCCCCCGCAGCTCGTCTCCAGTTGAACCGGGCACTGGAAAGGAACGAAAATGAAAAAACTCCTGGACTCGACGCCCACTGCCGAAATTATTGGGGTTGTCCTTAATGTTGTTTGTTTGTATTTTCTGGGTTCAATTATGGTCAGGTAGGCCCCACAGCCGATGGGAACCGGCGGTTCGGAGCCTGCGCGCGGCACGGGGTAGGGGTGGCGACGACAAGATCTCGCAGGCCATGCCATTTCATAGCGGGGGGCTTGGGATAGCCAACCCATGGTCATATGGCATGGCTCAAACGTGGCTTATATACTCTTAGGCGTTCTAAGCTAACGGATGCGATCATACCAACTCACATGCACCGGCGTTTGCTTTCCGTCGTCTTATTCATCTGGCTGTCTTTGTTTTTCCACGGCCCCGGGCGGCGCGCAACCCGGGCGCGAACAACCGGGGCAAACTATGACTAAATACTCCCAGGAAAGCCTAGGATTAATGAAGGAATTAAAATAGGAAAATAACACGGTTTCCCAAAACTTCAAAAACTGGATTTCGGGCTAGTAAACGATGTCGGATGCCCGAAAAAGCCCATGAGTCATGGCAGCGCAATGAGTTTTACTCGTGACGCCGTTCTCTTCAAATCGACGGTTCATGGGCCCAGTTCTGAGGTCGGAGACCAGATGCGCGGTTTGCCCGATATGCCGTTGCACGCGCGTCGCTCCAGCCCCCTCTCCAATTGCTTCCGTCATCCGTCCTACGCCGCCCCGCCGAGCTCGTCTCCAGTGAACCGGGCACTGGAAAGGAACGAAAATGAAAAAACTCCTGGACTCGACGCCCACTGCCGAAATTATTGGGGTTGTCCTTAATGTTGTTTGTTTGTATTTTCTGGGTTCAATTACGGTCAGGTAGGCCCCACAGCCGATGGGAACCGGCGGTTCGGGCAGGCCTGCGCGCGGCACGGGGTAGGGGTGGCGACGACAAGATCTCGCAGGCCATGCCATTTCATGCCTTGCGGGGGGCTTGGGATAGCCAACCCATGGTCATATGGCATGGCTCAAACGTGGCTTATATACTCTTAGGCGTTCTAAGCTAACGGATGCGATCATACCAACTCACATGCACCGGCGTTTGCTTTCCGTCGTCTTATTCATCTGGCTGTCTTTGTTTTTCCACGGCCCGGGGCGCAGCGTGACAACCGGGGCAAACTATGACTAAATACTCCCAGGAAAGCCTAGGATTAACGAAGGAATTAAAATAGGAAAATAACACGGTTTCCCAAAACTTCAAAAACTGGATTTCGGGCTAGTAAACGATGTCGGATGCCCGAAAAAGCCCATGAGTCATGGCAGCGCAATGAGTTTTACTCGTGACGCCGTTCTCTTCAAATCGACGGTTCATGGGCCCAGTTCTGAGGTCGGAGACCAGATGCGCGGTTTGCCCGATATGCCGTTGCACGCGCGTCGCTCCAGCCCCTCTCCAATTGCTTCCGTCATCCGTCCTACGCCGCCCCCGCCGAGCTCGTCTCCAGTTCACCGGGCACTGGAAAGGAACGAAAATGAAAAAACTCCTGGACTCGACGCCCACTGCCGAAATTATTGGGGTTGTCCTTAATGTTGTTTGTTTGTATTTTCTGGGTTCAATTATGGTCAGGTAGGCCCCACAGCCGATGGGAACCGGCGGTTCGGGAGGCCTTGCGCGGCACGGGGTAGGGGTGGCGACGACAAGATCTCGCAGGCCATGCCATTTCATGCGGCGGGGGCTTGGCTAGCCAACCCATGGTCATATGGCATGGCTCAAACGTGGCTTATATACTCTTAGGCGTTCTAAGCTAACGGATGCGATCATACCAACTCACATGCACCGGCGTTTGCTTTCCGTCGTCTTATTCATCTGGCTGTCTTTGTTTTTCCACGGCCCCCAGGGCGCAGCTGTGACAACCGGGGCAAACTATGACTAAATACTCCCAGGAAAGCCTAGGATTAACGAAGGAATTAAAATAGGAAAATAACACGGTTTCCCAAAACTTCAAAAACTGGATTTCGGGCTAGTAAACGATGTCGGATGCCCGAAAAAGCCCATGAGTCATGGCAAAGCGCAATGAGTTTTACTCGTGACGCCGTTCTCTTCAAATCGACGGTTCATGGGCCCAGTTCTCGAGGTCGGAGACCAGATGCGCGGTTTGCCCCATATGCCGTTGCACGCGCGTCGCTCCAGCCCCTCTCCAATTGCTTCCGTCATCCGTCCTACGCCGCCCCGCCCAGCTCGTCTCCAGTTAACCGGGCACTGGAAAGGAACGAAAATGAAAAAACTCCTGGACTCGACGCCCACTGCCGAAATTATTGGGGTTGTCCTTAATGTTGTTTGTTTGTATTTTCTGGGTTCAATTATGGTCAGGTAGGCCCCACAGCCGATGGGAACCGGCGGTTCGGCAGGCCCTGCGCGCGGCACGGGGTAGGGTGGGCGACGACAAGATCTCGCAGGCCATGCCATTTCATGCGGGGGCGCTTGGGATAGCCAACCCATGGTCATATGGCATGGCTCAAACGTGGCTTATATACTCTTAGGCGTTCTAAGCTAACGGATGCGATCATACCAACTCACATGCACCGGCGTTTGCTTTCCGTCGTCTTATTCATCTGGCTGTCTTTGTTTTTCCACGGCCCGGGGCGCAGCGTGACAACCGGGGCAAACTATGACTAAATACTCCCAGAAAGCCTAGGATTAATGAAGGAATTAAAATAGGAAAATAACACGGTTTCCCAAAACTTCAAAAACTGGATTTCGGGCTAGTAAACGATGTCGGATGCCCGAAAAAGCCCATGAGTCATGGCAGCGCAATGAGTTTTACTCGTGACGCCGTTCTCTTCAAATCGACGGTTCATGGGCCCAGTTCTGAGGTCGGAGACCAGATGCGCGGTTTGCCCCATATGCCGTTGCACGCGCGTCGCTCCAGCCCCTCTCCAATTGCTTCCGTCATCCGTCCTACGCCGCCCCGCCGAGCTCGTCTCCAGTTAACCGGGCACTGGAAAGGAACGAAAATGAAAAAACTCCTGGACTCGACGCCCACTGCCGAAATTATTGGGGTTGTCCTTAATGTTGTTTGTTTGTATTTTCTGGGTTCAATTACGGTCAGGTAGGCCCCCAGCCGATGGGAACCGGCGGTTCGGCAGGCCTGCGCGCGGCACGGGGTAGGGGTGGCGACGACAAGATCTGCAGGCCATGCCATTTCATGCTGGGGGGGCTTGGGATAGCCAACCCATGGTCATATGGCATGGCTCAAACGTGGCTTATATACTCTTAGGCGTTCTAAGCTAACGGATGCGATCATACCAACTCACATGCACCGGCGTTTGCTTTCCGTCGTCTTATTCGTCTTATTCATCTGGCTGTCTTTGTTTTTCCACGGCCCCGGGCGCAGCGTGACAACCGGGGCAAACTATGACTAAATACTCCCAGGAAAGCCTAGGATTAATGAAGGAATTAAAATAGGAAAATAACACGGTTTCCCAAAACTTCAAAAACTGGATTTCGGGCTAGTAAACGATGTCGGATGCCCGAAAAAGCCCATGAGTCATGGCAGCGCAATGAGTTTTACTCGTGACGCCGTTCTCTTCAAATCGACGGTTCATGGGCCCAGTTCTGAGGTCGGAGACCAGATGCGCGGTTTGCCCCATATGCCGTTGCACGCGCGCTCGCTCCAGCCCCTCTCCAATTGCTTCCGTCATCCGTCCTACGCCGCCCCCCGCCCAGCTCGTCTCCAGTTAACCGGGCACTGGAAAGGAACGAAAATGAGAAAAACTCCTGGACTCGACGCCCACTGCCGAAATTATTGGGGTTGTCCTTAATGTTGTTTGTTTGTATTTTCTGGGTTCAATTACGGTCAGGTAGGCCCCACAGCCGATGGGAACCGGCGGTTCGGGCAGGCCTGCGCGCGGCACGGGGTAGGGGTGGCGACGACAAGATCTCGCAGGCCATGCCATTTCATGCGGGGGCGGGGCTTGGGATAGCCAACCCATGGTCATATGGCATGGCTCAAACGTGGCTTATATACTCTTAGGCGTTCTAAGCTAACGGATGCGATCATACCAACTCACATGCTCATGGCGTTTGCTTTCCGTCGTCTTATTCATCTGGCTGTCTTTGTTTTTCCACGGCCCGGGCGCAGCGTGACAACCGGGGGGCAAACTATGACTAAATACTCCCAGAAAGCCTAGGATTAACGAAGGAATTAAAATAGGAAAATAACACGGTTTCCCAAAACTTCAAAAACTGGATTTCGGGCTAGTAAACGATGTCGGATGCCCGAAAAAGCCCATGAGTCATGGCAGCGCAATGAGTTTTACTCGTGACGCCGTTCTCTTCAAATCGACGGTTCATGGGCCCAGTTCTAGGGTCGGAGACCAGATGCGCGGTTTGCCCGATATGCCGTTGCACGCGCGTCGCTCCAGCCCCTCTCCAATTGCTTCCGTCATCCGTCCTACGCCGCCCCGCGGAGCTCGTCTCCAGTTAACCGGGCACTGGAAAGGAACGAAAATGAAAAAACTCCTGGACTCGACGCCCACTGCCGAAATTATTGGGGTTGTCCTTAATGTTGTTTGTTTGTATTTTCTGGGTTCAATTATGGTCAGGTAGGCCCCACAGCCGATGGGAACCGGCGGTTCGGGAGGCCTGCGCGCGGCACGGGGTAGGGGTGGCGACGACAAGATCTCGCAGGCCATGCCATTTCATGCGGCGGGGGGCTTGGGATAGCCAACCCATGGTCATATGGCATGGCTCAAACGTGGCTTATATACTCTTAGGCGTTCTAGCTAACGGATGCGATCATACCAACTCACATGCACCGGCGTTTGCTTTCCGTCGTCTTATTCATCTGGCTGTCTTTGTTTTTCCACGGCCCCGGGCGCAGCGTGACAACCGGGGCAAACTATGACTAAATACTCCCAGAAAGCCTAGGATTAATGAAGGAATTAAAATAGGAAAATAACACGGTTTCCCAAAACTTCAAAAACTGGATTTCGGGCTAGTAAACGATGTCGGATGCCCGAAAAAGCCCATGAGTCATGGCAACGCAATGAGTTTTACTCGTGACGCCGTTCTCTTCAAATCGACGGTTCATGGGCCCAGTTCTAGGTCGGAGACCAGATGCGCGGTTTGCCCGATATGCCGTTGCACGCGTCGCTCCAGCCCCTCTCCAATTGCTTCCGTCATCCGTCCTACGCCGCCCCGCCCAGCTCGTCTCCAGTTAACCGGGCACTGGAAAGGAACGAAAATGAAAAAACTCCTGGACTCGACGCCCACTGCCGAAATTATTGGGGTTGTCCTTAATGTTGTTTGTTTGTATTTTCTGGGTTCAATTATGGTCAGGTAGGCCCCACAGCCGATGGGAACCGGCGGTTCGGCAGGCCTTGCGCGGCACGGGGGGTAGGGGTGGCGACGACAAGATCTCGCAGGCCATGCCATTTCATGCCATGCCATTTCACGCGGGGGGCTTGGGATAGCCAACCCATGGTCATATGGCATGGCTCAAACGTGGCTTATATACTCTTAGGCGTTCTAAGCTAACGGATGCGATCATACCAACTCACATGCACCGGCGTTTGCTTTCCGTCGTCTTATTCATCTGGCTGTCTTTGTTTTTCCACGGCCCCGGGCGCAGCGTGACAACCGGGGCAAACTATGACTAAATACTCCCAGGAAAGCCTAGGATTAACGAAGGAATTAAAATAGGAAAATAACACGGTTTCCCAAAACTTCAAAAACTGGATTTCGGGCTAGTAAACGATGTCGGATGCCCGAAAAAGCCCATGAGTCATGGCAACGCAATGAGTTTTACTCGTGACGCCGTTCTCTTCAAATCGACGGTTCATGGGCCCAGTTCTGAGGTCGGAGACCAGATGCGCGGTTTGCCCGATATGCCGTTGCACGCGCGTCGCTCCAGCCCCTCTCCAATTGCTTCCGTCATCCGTCCTACGCCGCCCCCGCCGAGCTCGTCTCCAGTTAACCGGGCACTGGAAAGGAACGAAAATGAAAAAACTCCTGGACTCGACGCCCACTGCCGAAATTATTGGGGTTGTCCTTAATGTTGTTTGTTTGTATTTTCTGGGTTCAATTATGGTCAGGTAGGCCCCACAGCCGATGGGAACCGGCGGTTCGGAGCCCCTGCGCGGCACGGGGTAGGGGTGGCGACGACAAGATCTCGCAGGCCATGCCATTTCATGCCATGCCATTTCAGCGGGGGGGCTTGGGATAGCCAACCCATGGTCATATGGCATGGCTCAAACGTGGCTTATATACTCTTAGGCGTTCTAAGCTAACGGATGCGATCATACCAACTCACATGCACCGGCGTTTGCTTTCCGTCGTCTTATTCATCTGGCTGTCTTTGTTTTTCCACGGCCCCGGGCGCAGCGTGACAACCGGGGCAAACTATGACTAAATACTCCCAGAAAGCCTAGGATTAACGAAGGAATTAAAATAGGAAAATAACACGGTTTCCCAAAACTTCAAAAACTGGATTTCGGGCTAGTAAACGATGTCGGATGCCCGAAAAAGCCCATGAGTCATGGCAGCGCAATGAGTTTTACTCGTGACGCCGTTCTCTTCAAATCGACGGTTCATGGGCCCAGTTCTGAGGTCGGAGACCAGATGCGCGGTTTGCCCGATATGCCGTTGCACGCGCGCGCGCTCCAGCCCCTCTCCAATTGCTTCCGTCATCCGTCCTACGCCGCCCCGCGGAGCTCGTCTCCAGTTAACCGGGCACTGGAAAGGAACGAAAATGAAAAAACTCCTGGACTCGACGCCCACTGCCGAAATTATTGGGGTTGTCCTTAATGTTGTTTGTTTGTATTTTCTGGGTTCAATTATGGTCAGGTAGGCCCCACAGCCGATGGGAACCGGCGGTTCGGGAGGCCTGCGCGCGGCACGGGGTAGGGGTGGCGACGACAAGATCTCGCAGGCCATGCCATTTCATGCGGGGGGGGCTTGGGATAGCCAACCCATGGTCATATGGCATGGCTCAAACGTGGCTTATATACTCTTAGGCGTTCTAAGCTAACGGATGCGATCATACCAACTCACATGCACCGGCGTTTGCTTTCCGTCGTCTTATTCATCTGGCCCGTCTTTGTTTTCCCACGGCCCGGGCGCAGCTGTGACAACCGGGGCAAACTATGACTAAATACTCCCAGGAAAGCCTAGGATTAATGAAGGAATTAAAATAGGAAAATAACACGGTTTCCCAAAACTTCAAAAACTGGATTTCGGGCTAGTAAACGATGTCGGATGCCCGAAAAAGCCCATGAGTCATGGCAACGCAATGAGTTTTACTCGTGACGCCGTTCTCTTCAAATCGACGGTTCATGGGCCCAGTTCTGAGGTCGGAGACCAGATGCGCGGTTTGCCCGATATGCCGTTGCACGCGCGTCGCTCCAGCCCCTCTCCAATTGCTTCCGTCATCCGTCCTACGCCGCCCCCGCCGAGCTCGTCTCCAGTTAACCGGGCACTGGAAAGGAACGAAAATGAAAAAACTCCTGGACTCGACGCCCACTGCCGAAATTATTGGGGTTGTCCTTAATGTTGTTTGTTTGTATTTTCTGGGTTCAATTATGGTCAGGTAGGCCCCACAGCCGATGGGAACCGGCGGTTCGGAGGCCTGCGCGCGGCACGGGGTAGGGGTGGCGACGACAAGATCTCGCAGGCCATGCCATTTCATGCGGGGGGGCTTGGGATAGCCAACCCATGGTCATATGGCATGGCTCAAACGTGGCTTATATACTCTTAGGCGTTCTAAGCTAACGGATGCGATCATACCAACTCACATGCACCGGCGTTTGCTTTCCGTCGTCTTATTCATCTGGCTGTCTTTGTTTTTCCACGGCCCGGGCGCAGCGTGACAACCGGGGCAAACTATGACTAAATACTCCCAGAAAGCCTAGGATTAACGAAGGAATTAAAATAGGAAAATAACACGGTTTCCCAAAACTTCAAAAACTGGATTTCGGGCTAGTAAACGATGTCGGATGCCCGAAAAAGCCCATGAGTCATGGCAGCGCAATGAGTTTTACTCGTGACGCCGTTCTCTTCAAATCGACGGTTCATGGGCCCAGTTCTGAGGTCGGAGACCAGATGCGCGGTTTGCCCGATATGCCGTTGCACGCGTCGCTCTCCAGCCCCTCTCCAATTGCTTCCGTCATCCGTCCTACGCCGCCCCCGCCGAGCTCGTCTCCAGTTAACCGGGCACTGGAAAGGAACGAAAATGAAAAAACTCCTGGACTCGACGCCCACTGCCGAAATTATTGGGGTTGTCCTTAATGTTGTTTGTTTGTATTTTCTGGGTTCAATTATGGTCAGGTAGGCCCCCACAGCCGATGGGAACCGGCGGTTCGGGAGGCCTGCGCGCGGCACGGGGTAGGGGTGGCGACGACAAGATCTCGCAGGCCATGCCATTTCATGCCATGCCATTTCAGCGGGGGGGTTGGGATAGCCAACCCATGGTCATATGGCATGGCTCAAACGTGGCTTATATACTCTTAGGCGTTCTAAGCTAACGGATGCGATCATACCAACTCACATGCACCGGCGTTTGCTTTCCGTCGTCTTATTCATCTGGCTGTCTTTGTTTTCCACGGCCCACGGGGCGCTGTGACAACCGGGGCAAACTATGACTAAATACTCCCAGAAAGCCTAGGATTAACGAAGGAATTAAAATAGGAAAATAACACGGTTTCCCAAAACTTCAAAAACTGGATTTCGGGCTAGTAAACGATGTCGGATGCCCGAAAAAGCCCATGAGTCATGGCAGCGCAATGAGTTTTACTCGTGACGCCGTTCTCTTCAAATCGACGGTTCATGGGCCCAGTTCTAGGTCGGAGACCAGATGCGCGGTTTGCCCGATATGCCGTTGCACGCGCGTCGCTCCAGCCCCTCTCCAATTGCTTCCGTCATCCGTCCTACGCCGCCCCGCGGAGCTCGTCTCCAGTTCGAACCGGGCACTGGAAAGGAACGAAAATGAAAAAACTCCTGGACTCGACGCCCACTGCCGAAATTATTGGGGTTGTCCTTAATGTTGTTTGTTTGTATTTTCTGGGTTCAATTATGGTCAGGTAGGCCCCACAGCCGATGGGAACCGGCGGTTCGGCAGGCCTGCGCGCGGCACGGGGTAGGGTGGGCGACGACAAGATCTCGCAGGCCATGCCATTTCATGCGGGGCGGGGCTTGGGATAGCCAACCCATGGTCATATGGCATGGCTCAAACGTGGCTTATATACTCTTAGGCGTTCTAAGCTAACGGATGCGATCATACCAACTCACATGCACCGGCGTTTGCTTTCCGTCGTCTTATTCATCTGGCTGTCTTTGTTTTTCCACGGCCCGGGCGCAGCGTGACAACCGGGGCAAACTATGACTAAATACTCCCAGAAAGCCTAGGATTAATGAAGGAATTAAAATAGGAAAATAACACGGTTTCCCAAAACTTCAAAAACTGGATTTCGGGCTAGTAAACGATGTCGGATGCCCGAAAAAGCCCATGAGTCATGGCAGCGCAATGAGTTTTACTCGTGACGCCGTTCTCTTCAAATCGACGGTTCATGGGCCCAGTTCTGAGGTCGGAGACCAGATGCGCGGTTTGCCCGATATGCCGTTGCACGCGCGTCGCTCCAGCCCCTCTCTCCAATTGCTTCCGTCATCCGTCCTACGCCGCCCCGCCGAGCTCGTCTCCAGTTAACCGGGCACTGGAAAGGAACGAAAATGAAAAAACTCCTGGACTCGACGCCCACTGCCGAAATTATTGGGGTTGTCCTTAATGTTGTTTGTTTGTATTTTCTGGGTTCAATTATGGTCAGGTAGGCCCCACAGCCGATGGGAACCGGCGGTTCGGAGGCCTTGCGCGCGGCACGGGGTAGGGGTGGCGACGACAAGATCTCGCAGGCCATGCCATTTCATGCGGGGCTTGGGATAGCCAACCCATGGTCATATGGCATGGCTCAAACGTGGCTTATATACTCTTAGGCGTTCTAAGCTAACGGATGCGATCATACCAACTCACATGCACCGGCGTTTGCTTTCCGTCGTCTTATTCATCTGGCTGCTGTCTTTGTTTTTCCACGGCCCCGGGCGCAGCGTGACAACCGGGGCAAACTATGACTAAATACTCCCAGAAAGCCTAGGATTAACGAAGGAATTAAAATAGGAAAATAACACGGTTTCCCAAAACTTCAAAAACTGGATTTCGGGCTAGTAAACGATGTCGGATGCCCGAAAAAGCCCATGAGTCATGGCAGAGCAATGAGTTTTACTCGTGACGCCGTTCTCTTCAAATCGACGGTTCATGGGCCCAGTTCTGAGGTCGGAGACCAGATGCGCGGTTTGCCCGATATGCCGTTGCACGCGCGTCGCTCCAGCCCCTCTCCAATTGCTTCCGTCATCCGTCCTACGCCGCCCCCCCGCCCAGCTCGTCTCCAGTTAACCGGGCACTGGAAAAGGAACGAAAATGAAAAAACTCCTGGACTCGACGCCCACTGCCGAAATTATTGGGGTTGTCCTTAATGTTGTTTGTTTGTATTTTCTGGGTTCAATTATGGTCAGGTAGGCCCCACGCCGATGGGAACCGGCGGTTCGGGCAGGCCTGCGCGGCACGGGGTAGGGGTGGCGACGACAAGATCTCGCAGGCCATGCCATTTCATGCGGGGCGGGGCTTGGGATAGCCAACCCATGGTCATATGGCATGGCTCAAACGTGGCTTATATACTCTTAGGCGTTCTAAGCTAACGGATGCGATCATACCAACTCACATGCACCGGCGTTTGCTTTCCGTCGTCTTATTCATCTGGCCTGTCTTTGTTTTTCCACGGCCCGGGGCGGCGTGACAACCGGGGGGCAAACTATGACTAAATACTCCCAGAAAGCCTAGGATTAACGAAGGAATTAAAATAGGAAAATAACACGGTTTCCCAAAACTTCAAAAACTGGATTTCGGGCTAGTAAACGATGTCGGATGCCCGAAAAAGCCCATGAGTCATGGCAGCGCAATGAGTTTTACTCGTGACGCCGTTCTCTTCAAATCGACGGTTCATGGGCCCAGTTCTGAGGTCGGAGACCAGATGCGCGGTTTGCCCCGATATGCCGTTGCACGCGCGTCGCTCCAGCCCCTCTCCAATTGCTTCCGTCATCCGTCCTACGCCGCCCCCGCGGAGCTCGTCTCCAGTTAACCGGGCACTGGAAAGGAACGAAAATGAAAAAACTCCTGGACTCGACGCCCACTGCCGAAATTATTGGGGTTGTCCTTAATGTTGTTTGTTTGTATTTTCTGGGTTCAATTATGGTCAGGTAGGCCCCACAGCCGATGGGAACCGGCGGTTCGGAGGCCTGCGCGGCACGGGGTAGGGGTGGCGACGACAAGATCTCGCAGGCCATGCCATTTCATGCGGGGGGGCTTGGGATAGCCAACCCATGGTCATATGGCATGGCTCAAACGTGGCTTATATACTCTTAGGCGTTCTAAGCTAACGGATGCGATCATACCAACTCACATGCACCGGCGTTTGCTTTCCGTCGTCTTATTCATCTGGCTGTCTTTGTTTTTCCACGGCCCCGGGGCGCAGCGTGACAACCGGGGCAAACTATGACTAAATACTCCCAGAAAGCCTAGGATTAACGAAGGAATTAAAATAGGAAAATAACACGGTTTCCCAAAACTTCAAAAACTGGATTTCGGGCTAGTAAACGATGTCGGATGCCCGAAAAAGCCCATGAGTCATGGCAGCGCAATGAGTTTTACTCGTGACGCCGTTCTCTTCAAATCGACGGTTCATGGGCCCAGTTCTGAGGTCGGAGACCAGATGCGCGGTTTGCCCGATATGCCGTTGCACGCGCGTCGCTCCAGCCCCTCTCCAATTGCTTCCGTCATCCGTCCTACGCCGCCCCGCGGAGCTCGTCTCCAGTTAACCGGGCACTGGAAAGGAACGAAAATGAAAAAACTCCTGGACTCGACGCCCACTGCCGAAATTATTGGGGTTGTCCTTAATGTTGTTTGTTTGTATTTTCTGGGTTCAATTATGGTCAGGTAGGCCCCACAGCCGATGGGAACCGGCGGTTGGGCAGGCCCTGCGCGGCACGGGGTAGGGTGGGCGACGACAAGATCTCGCAGGCCATGCCATTTCATGCCATGGGGGGGGCTTGGGATAGCCAACCCATGGTCATATGGCATGGCTCAAACGTGGCTTATATACTCTTAGGCGTTCTAAGCTAACGGATGCGATCATACCAACTCACATGCACCGGCGTTTGCTTTCCGTCGTCTTATTCACTCTGGCTGTCTTTGTTTTCTCCACGGCCCGGGGCGCCGTGTCAACCACGGGGCCACCAAAAACTATGACTAAATACTCCCAGGAAAGCCTAGGATTAATGAAGGAATTAAAATAGGAAAATAACACGGTTTCCCAAAACTTCAAAAACTGGATTTCGGGCTAGTAAACGATGTCGGATGCCCGAAAAAGCCCATGAGTCATGGCAAAGCAATGAGTTTTACTCGTGACGCCGTTCTCTTCAAATCGACGGTTCATGGGCCCAGTTCTAGGTCGGAGACCAGATGCGCGGTTTGCCCGATATGCCGTTGCACGCGCGCTCGCTCCAGCCCCTCTCCAATTGCTTCCGTCATCCGTCCTACGCCGCCCCGCGCCCAGCTCGTCTCCAGTTAACCGGGCACTGGAAAGGAACGAAAATGAAAAAACTCCTGGACTCGACGCCCACTGCCGAAATTATTGGGGTTGTCCTTAATGTTGTTTGTTTGTATTTTCTGGGTTCAATTATGGTCAGGTAGGCCCCACAGCCGATGGGAACCGGCGGTTCGGGCAGGCCTTGCGCGCGGCACGGGGAGGGGTGGCGACGACAAGATCTCGCAGGCCATGCCATTTCATGCGGGGGGGGGGCTTGGGATAGCCAACCCATGGTCATATGGCATGGCTCAAACGTGGCTTATATACTCTTAGGCGTTCTAAGCTAACGGATGCGATCATACCAACTCACATGCACCGGCGTTTGCTTTCCGTCGTCTTATTCATCTGGCTGTCTTTGTTTTTCCACGGCCCCGGGGCGCAGCGTGACAACCGGGGCAAACTATGACTAAATACTCCCAGAAAGCCTAGGATTAACGAAGGAATTAAAATAGGAAAATAACACGGTTTCCCAAAACTTCAAAAACTGGATTTCGGGCTAGTAAACGATGTCGGATGCCCGAAAAAGCCCATGAGTCATGGCAGCGCAATGAGTTTTACTCGTGACGCCGTTCTCTTCAAATCGACGGTTCATGGGCCCAGTTCTGAGGTCGGAGACCAGATGCGCGGTTTGCCCCGATATGCCGTTTGCACGCGCGTCGCTCCAGCCCCTCTCCAATTGCTTCCGTCATCCGTCCTACGCCGCCCCCGCCGAGCTCGTCTCCAGTTAACCGGGCACTGGAAAGGAACGAAAATGAAAAAACTCCTGGACTCGACGCCCACTGCCGAAATTATTGGGGTTGTCCTTAATGTTGTTTGTTTGTATTTTCTGGGTTCAATTATGGTCAGGTAGGCCCCACAGCCGATGGGAACCGGCGGTTCGGGAGGCCTGCGCGCGGCACGGGGTAGGGGTGGCGACGACAAGATCTCGCAGGCCATGCCATTTCATGCGGGCGGGCTTGGGATAGCCAACCCATGGTCATATGGCATGGCTCAAACGTGGCTTATATACTCTTAGGCGTTCTAAGCTAACGGATGCGATCATACCAACTCACATGCACCGGCGCTTTGCTTTCCGTCGTCTTATTCATCTGGCTGTCTTTGTTTTTCCACGGCCCGGGCGCAGCGTGACACACCGGGGCAAACTATGACTAAATACTCCCAGAAAGCCTAGGATTAATGAAGGAATTAAAATAGGAAAATAACACGGTTTCCCAAAACTTCAAAAACTGGATTTCGGGCTAGTAAACGATGTCGGATGCCCGAAAAAGCCCATGAGTCATGGCAGCGCAATGAGTTTTACTCGTGACGCCGTTCTCTTCAAATCGACGGTTCATGGGCCCAGTTCTGAGGTCGGAGACCAGATGCGCGGTTTGCCCGATATGCCGTTGCACGCGCGTCGCTCCAGCCCCTCTCCAATTGCTTCCGTCATCCGTCCTACGCCGCCCCCCCAGCTCGCTCGTCTCCAGTTAACCGGGCACTGGAAAGGAACGAAAATGAAAAAACTCCTGGACTCGACGCCCACTGCCGAAATTATTGGGGTTGTCCTTAATGTTGTTTGTTTGTATTTTCTGGGTTCAATTATGGTCAGGTAGGCCCCACAGCCGATGGGAACCGGCGGTTCGGGCAGGCCCTGCGCGCGGCACGGGGTAGGGGTGGCGACGACAAGATCTCGCAGGCCATGCCATTTCATGCGGGGCGGGGGGCTTGGGATAGCCAACCCATGGTCATATGGCATGGCTCAAACGTGGCTTATATACTCTTAGGCGTTCTAAGCTAACGGATGCGATCATACCAACTCACATGCACCGGCGTTTCCGTCGTCTATTTCATCTGGCCGTCTTTGTTTTTCCACGGCCCGGGGCGCAGCGTGACAACCGGGGCAAACTATGACTAAATACTCCCAGAAAGCCTAGGATTAACGAAGGAATTAAAATAGGAAAATAACACGGTTTCCCAAAACTTCAAAAACTGGATTTCGGGCTAGTAAACGATGTCGGATGCCCGAAAAAGCCCATGAGTCATGGCAGCGCAATGAGTTTTACTCGTGACGCCGTTCTCTTCAATCGACGGTTCATGGGCCCAGTTCTGAGGTCGGAGACCAGATGCGCGGTTTGCCCGATATGCCGTTGCACGCGCGTCGCTCCAGCCCCTCTCCAATTGCTTCCGTCATCCGTCCTACGCCGCCCCCCGCCCAGCTCGTCTCCAGTTAACCCGGGCACTGGAAAGGAACGAAAATGAAAAAACTCCTGGACTCGACGCCACTGCCGAAATTATTGGGGTTGTCCTTAATGTTGTTTGTTTGTATTTTCTGGGTTCAATTATGGTCAGGTAGGCCCCACAGCCGATGGGAACCGGCGGTTCGGGCAGGCCTTGCGCGGCACGGGGTAGGGGTGGCGACGACAAGATCTCGCAGGCCATGCCATTTCATGCGGGGGGGCTTGGGATAGCCAACCCATGGTCATATGGCATGGCTCAAACGTGGCTTATATACTCTTAGGCGTTCTAAGCTAACGGATGCGATCATACCAACTCACATGCACCGGCGTTTGCTTTCCGTCGTCTTATTCATCTGGCTGTCTTTGTTTTTCCACGCCCGGGGCGCAGCGTGACAACCGGGGCAAACTATGACTAAATACTCCCAGAAAGCCTAGGATTAACGAAGGAATTAAAATAGGAAAATAACACGGTTTCCCAAAACTTCAAAAACTGGATTTCGGGCTAGTAAACGATGTCGGATGCCCGAAAAAGCCCATGAGTCATGGCAGCGCAATGAGTTTTACTCGTGACGCCGTTCTCTTCAAATCGACGGTTCATGGGCCCAGTTCTGAGGTCGGAGACCAGATGCGCGGTTTGCCCGATATGCCGTTGCACGCGCGTCGCTCCAGCCCCTCTCCAATTGCTTCCGTCATCCGTCCTACGCCGCCCCGCGCAGCTCGTCTCCAGTTAACCGGGCACTGGAAAGGAACGAAAATGAAAAAACTCCTGGACTCGACGCCCACTGCCGAAATTATTGGGGTTGTCCTTAATGTTGTTTGTTTGTATTTTCTGGGTTCAATTATGGTCAGGTAGGCCCCACAGCCGATGGGAACCGGCGGTCGGGCAGGCCTGCGCGCGGCACGGGGTAGGGGTGGCGACGACAAGATCTCGCAGGCCATGCCATTTCATGCGGCGGGGGCTTGGGATAGCCAACCCATGGTCATATGGCATGGCTCAAACGTGGCTTATATACTCTTAGGCGTTCTAAGCTAACGGATGCGATCATACCAACTCACATGCACCGGCGTTTGCTTTCCGTCGTCTTATTCATCTGGCTGTCTTTGTTTTTCCACGGCCCGGGGCGCAGCGTGACAACCGGGGCAAACTATGACTAAATACTCCCAGAAAGCCTAGGATTAACGAAGGAATTAAAATAGGAAAATAACACGGTTTCCCAAAACTTCAAAAACTGGATTTCGGGCTAGTAAACGATGTCGGATGCCCGAAAAAGCCCATGAGTCATGGCAGAGCAATGAGTTTTACTCGTGACGCCGTTCTCTTCAAATCGACGGTTCATGGGCCCAGTTCTGAGGTCGGAGACCAGATGCGCGGTTTGCCCGATATGCCGTTGCACGCGCGTCGCTCCAGCCCCTCTCCAATTGCTTCCGTCATCCGTCCTACGCCGCCCCGCCGAGCTCGTCTCCAGTTAACCGGGCACTGGAAAGGAACGAAAATGAAAAAACTCCTGGACTCGACGCCCACTGCCGAAATTATTGGGGTTGTCCTTAATGTTGTTTGTTTGTATTTTCTGGGTTCAATTATGGTCAGGTAGGCCCCACAGCCGATGGGAACCGGCGGTTCGGGAGGCCTGCGCGCGGCACGGGGTAGGGGTGGCGACGACAAGTCTCGCAGGCCATGCCATTTCATGCGGGGGGGGCTTGGGATAGCCAACCCATGGTCATATGGCATGGCTCAAACGTGGCTTATATACTCTTAGGCGTTCTAAGCTAACGGATGCGATCATACCAACTCACATGCACCGGCGTTTGCTTTCCGTCGTCCTTTTCATCTGGCGTTTCTTTGTTTTCCACGGCCCGGGGGCGCAGCGTGACAACCGGGGGGCAAACTATGACTAAATACTCCCAGAAAGCCTAGGATTAACGAAGGAATTAAAATAGGAAAATAACACGGTTTCCCAAAACTTCAAAAACTGGATTTCGGGCTAGTAAACGATGTCGGATGCCCGAAAAAGCCCATGAGTCATGGCAACGCAATGAGTTTTACTCGTGACGCCGTTCTCTTCAAATCGACGGTTCATGGGCCCAGTTCTAGGTCGGAGACCAGATGCGCGGTTTGCCCGATATGCCGTTGCACGCGTCGCTCCAGCCCCTCTCCAATTGCTTCCGTCATCCGTCCTACGCCGCCCCGCGGAGCTCGTCTCCAGTTAACCGGGCACTGGAAAGGAACGAAAATGAAAAAACTCCTGGACTCGACGCCCACTGCCGAAATTATTGGGGTTGTCCTTAATGTTGTTTGTTTGTATTTTCTGGGTTCAATTATGGTCAGGTAGGCCCCACAGCCGATGGGAACCGGCGGTTCGGAGGCCTGCGCGCGGCACGGGGTAGGGGTGGCGACGACAAGATCTCGCAGGCCATGCCATTTCATGCGGGGGGGGCTTGGGATAGCCAACCCATGGTCATATGGCATGGCTCAAACGTGGCTTATATACTCCTTCTACGTTCTAAGCTACGGATGCGATCATACCAACTCACATGCACCGGCGTTTGCCTTTCCGTCGTCTTATTCATCTGGCTGTCTTTGTTTTTCCACGGCCCCGGGGGCGCAGCGTGACAACCGGGGCAAACTATGACTAAATACTCCCAGGAAAGCCTAGGATTAACGAAGGAATTAAAATAGGAAAATAACACGGTTTCCCAAAACTTCAAAAACTGGATTTCGGGCTAGTAAACGATGTCGGATGCCCGAAAAAGCCCATGAGTCATGGCAACGCAATGAGTTTTACTCGTGACGCCGTTCTCTTCAAATCGACGGTTCATGGGCCCAGTTCTGAGGTCGGAGACCAGATGCGCGGTTTGCCCGATGCCGTTGCACGCGCGTCGCTCCAGCCCCTCTCCAATTGCTTCCGTCATCCGTCCTACGCCGCCCCGCCGAGCTCGTCTCCAGTTAACCGGGCACTGGAAAGGAACGAAAATGAAAAAACTCCTGGACTCGACGCCCACTGCCGAAATTATTGGGGTTGTCCTTAATGTTGTTTGTTTGTATTTTCTGGGTTCAATTATGGTCAGGTAGGCCCCACAGCCGATGGGAACCGGCGGTTCGGCAGGCCTTCGCGCGGCACGGGGTAGGGGTGGCGACGACAAGTCTCGCAGGCCATGCCATTTCATGCGGGGGGGGCTTGGGATAGCCAACCCATGGTCATATGGCATGGCTCAAACGTGGCTTATATACTCTTAGGCGTTCTAAGCTAACGGATGCGATCATACCAACTCACATGCACCGGCGTTTGCTTTCCGTCGTCTTATTCATCTGGCTGTCTTTGTTTTTCCACGGCCCGGGCGCAGCGTGACAACCGGGGCAAACTATGACTAAATACTCCCAGGAAAGCCTAGGATTAACGAAGGAATTAAAATAGGAAAATAACACGGTTTCCCAAAACTTCAAAAACTGGATTTCGGGCTAGTAAACGATGTCGGATGCCCGAAAAAGCCCATGAGTCATGGCAGCGCAATGAGTTTTACTCGTGACGCCGTTCTCTTCAATCGACGGTTCATGGGCCCAGTTCTGAGGTCGGAGACCAGATGCGCGGTTTGCCCGATATGCCGTTGCACGCGCGTCGCTCCAGCCCCTCTCCAATTGCTTCCGTCATCCGTCCTACGCCGCCCCCCGCCCAGCTCGTCTCCAGTTAACCCGGGCACTGGAAAGGAACGAAAATGAAAAAACTCCTGGACTCGACGCCCACTGCCGAAATTATTGGGGTTGTCCTTAATGTTGTTTGTTTGTATTTTCTGGGTTCAATTATGGTCAGGTAGGCCCCACAGCCGATGGGAACCGGCGGTTCGGGCAGGCCTTCGCGCGGCACGGGGTAGGGGTGGCGACGACAAGATCTCGCAGGCCATGCCATTTCATGCATGCTTTCACGCGGGGGGGCTTGGGATAGCCAACCCATGGTCATATGGCATGGCTCAAACGTGGCTTATATACTCTTAGGCGTTCTAAGCTAACGGATGCGATCATACCAACTCACATGCACCGGCGTTTGCTTTCCGTCGTCTTATTCATCTGGCTGCTCTTTGTTTTTCCACGGCCCCGGGCGAGCGGGTGACAACCGGGGCAAACTATGACTAAATACTCCCAGAAAGCCTAGGATTAACGAAGGAATTAAAATAGGAAAATAACACGGTTTCCCAAAACTTCAAAAACTGGATTTCGGGCTAGTAAACGATGTCGGATGCCCGAAAAAGCCCATGAGTCATGGCAGCGCAATGAGTTTTACTCGTGACGCCGTTCTCTTCAAATCGACGGTTCATGGGCCCAGTTCTGAGGTCGGAGACCAGATGCGCGGTTTGCCCGATATGCCGTTGCACGCGCGTCGCTCCAGCCCCTCTCCAATTGCTTCCGTCATCCGTCCTACGCCGCCCCCCGCCAGCTCGTCTCCAGTTAACCGGGCACTGGAAAGGAACGAAAATGAAAAAACTCCTGGACTCGACGCCCACTGCCGAAATTATTGGGGTTGTCCTTAATGTTGTTTGTTTGTATTTTCTGGGTTCAATTATGGTCAGGTAGGCCCCACAGCCGATGGGAACCGGCGGTTCGGGCAGGCCTGCGCGCGGCACGGGGTAGGGGTGGCGACGACAAGATCTCGCAGGCCATGCCATTTCATGCGGGGGGGCTTGGGATAGCCAACCCATGGTCATATGGCATGGCTCAAACGTGGCTTATATACTCTTAGGCGTTCTAAGCTAACGGATGCGATCATACCAACTCACATGCACCGGCGTTTGCTTTCCGTCGTCTTATTCATCTGGCTGTCTTTGTTTTTCCACGGCCCCGGGCGCAGCGTGACAACCGGGGCAAACTATGACTAAATACTCCCAGAAAGCCTAGGATTAACGAAGGAATTAAAATAGGAAAATAACACGGTTTCCCAAAACTTCAAAAACTGGATTTCGGGCTAGTAAACGATGTCGGATGCCCGAAAAAGCCCATGAGTCATGGCAACGCAATGAGTTTTACTCGTGACGCCGTTCTCTTCAAATCGACGGTTCATGGGCCCAGTTCTGAGGTCGGAGACCAGATGCGCGGTTTGCCCGATATGCCGTTGCACGCGCGTCGCTCCAGCCCCTCTCCAATTGCTTCCGTCATCCGTCCTACGCCGCCCCCCGCCCAGCTCGTCTCCAGTTAACCGGGCACTGGAAAGGAACGAAAATGAAAAAACTCCTGGACTCGACGCCCACTGCCGAAATTATTGGGGTTGTCCTTAATGTTGTTTGTTTGTATTTTCTGGGTTCAATTATGGTCAGGTAGGCCCCACAGCCGATGGGAACCGCGCTTTGGGCAGGCCTTGCGCGGCACGGGGTAGGGGTAGGGTGGCGACGACAAGATCTCGCAGGCCATGCCATTTCATGCGGGGCGGGGGGGCTTGGGATAGCCAACCCATGGTCATATGGCATGGCTCAAACGTGGCTTATATACTCTTAGGCGTTCTAAGCTAACGGATGCGATCATACCAACTCACATGCACCGGCGTTCTTTTTCCGTCTTCTTATTCATCTGTCTTTGTTTTTCCACGGGGGCGCAGCGTGACAACCGGGGCAAACTATGACTAAATACTCCCAGAAAGCCTAGGATTAACGAAGGAATTAAAATAGGAAAATAACACGGTTTCCCAAAACTTCAAAAACTGGATTTCGGGCTAGTAAACGATGTCGGATGCCCGAAAAAGCCCATGAGTCATGGCAGCGCAATGAGTTTTACTCGTGACGCCGTTCTCTTCAATCGACGGTTCATGGGCCCAGTTCTAGGTCGGAGACCAGATGCGCGGTTTGCCCGATATGCCGTTGCACGCGCGTCGCTCCAGCCCCTCTCCAATTGCTTCCGTCATCCGTCCTACGCCGCCCCGCCGAGCTCGTCTCCAGTTAACCGGGCACTGGAAAGGAACGAAAATGAAAAAACTCCTGGACTCGACGCCCACTGCCGAAATTATTGGGGTTGTCCTTAATGTTGTTTGTTTGTATTTTCTGGGTTCAATTATGGTCAGGTAGGCCCCACAGCCGATGGGAACCGGCGGTTCGGCAGGCCTTGCGCGGCACGGGGTAGGGGTGGCGACGACAAGATCTCGCAGGCCATGCCATTTCATGCGTGCTTTAGGGGGGGCTTGGGATAGCCAACCCATGGTCATATGGCATGGCTCAAACGTGGCTTATATACTCTTAGGCGTTCTAAGCTAACGGATGCGATCATACCAACTCACATGCACCGGCGTTTGCTTTCCGTCGTCTTATTCATCTGGCTGTCTTTGTTTTTCCACGGCCCCGGGCGCAGCGTGACAACCGGGGCAAACTATGACTAAATACTCCCAGAAAGCCTAGGATTAACGAAGGAATTAAAATAGGAAAATAACACGGTTTCCCAAAACTTCAAAAACTGGATTTCGGGCTAGTAAACGATGTCGGATGCCCGAAAAAGCCCATGAGTCATGGCAGCGCAATGAGTTTTACTCGTGACGCCGTTCTCTTCAAATCGACGGTTCATGGGCCCAGTTCTAGGGTCGGAGACCAGATGCGCGGTTTGCCCGATATGCCGTTGCACGCGCGTCGCTCCAGCCCCTCTCCAATTGCTTCCGTCATCCGTCCTACGCCGCCCCCGCGAGCTCGTCTCCAGTTAACCGGGCACTGGAAAGGAACGAAAATGAAAAAACTCCTGGACTCGACGCCACTGCCGAAATTATTGGGGTTGTCCTTAATGTTGTTTGTTTGTATTTTCTGGGTTCAATTATGGTCAGGTAGGCCCCACAGCCGATGGGAACCGGCGGTTGGGGCAGGCCTGCGCGGCACGGGGTAGGGGTGGCGACGACAAGTCTCGCAGGCCATGCCATTTCATGCGGGGGGGCTTGGGATAGCCAACCCATGGTCATATGGCATGGCTCAAACGTGGCTTATATACTCTTAGGCGTTCTAAGCTAACGGATGCGATCATACCAACTCACATGCACCGGCGTTTGTCTTTGCTTTCCGTCGTCTTATTCATCTGGCTGTCTTTGTTTTTCCACGGCCCGGGGCGCAGCTGTGACAACCGGGGCAAACTATGACTAAATACTCCCAGGAAAGCCTAGGATTAACGACGGAATTAAAATAGGAAAATAACACGGTTTCCCAAAACTTCAAAACCTGGATTTCGGGCTAGTAAACGATGTCGGATGCCCGAAAAAGCCCATGAGTCATGGCAGCGCAATGAGTTTTACTCGTGACGCCGTTCTCTTCAAATCGACGGTTCATGGGCCCAGTTCTGAGGTCGGAGACCAGATGCGCGGTTTGCCCGATATGCCGTTGCACGCGCGTCGCTCCAGCCCCTCTCCAATTGCTTCCGTCATCCGTCCTACGCCGCCCCCCCGCGGAGCTCGTCTCCAGTTAACCGGGCACTGGAAAGGAACGAAAATGAAAAAACTCCTGGACTCGACGCCCACTGCCGAAATTATTGGGGTTGTCCTTAATGTTGTTTGTTTGTATTTTCTGGGTTCAATTATGGTCAGGTAGGCCCCACAGCCGATGGGAACCGGCGGTTCGGGGGCCTGCGCGGCACGGGGTAGGGGTGGCGACGACAAGTCTCGCAGGCCATGCCATTTCATGCGGGGCTGCTTGGGGGGGCTTGGGATAGCCAACCCATGGTCATATGGCATGGCTCAAACGTGGCTTATATACTCTTAGGCGTTCTAAGCTAACGGATGCGATCATACCAACTCACATGCACCGGCGTTTGCTTTCCGTCGTCTTATTCATCTGGCTGTCTTTGTTTTTCCACGGCCCCGGCAGCGCGTGACAACCGGGGCAAACTATGACTAAATACTCCCAGGAAAGCCTAGGATTAACGAAGGAATTAAAATAGGAAAATAACACGGTTTCCCAAAACTTCAAAAACTGGATTTCGGGCTAGTAAACGATGTCGGATGCCCGAAAAAGCCCATGAGTCATGGCAGCGCAATGAGTTTTACTCGTGACGCCGTTCTCTTCAAATCGACGGTTCATGGGCCCAGTTCTGAGGTCGGAGACCAGATGCGCGGTTTGCCCGATATGCCGTTGCACGCGCGTCGCTCCAGCCCCTCTCCAATTGCTTCCGTCATCCGTCCTACGCCGCCCCGCGGAGCTCGTCTCCAGTGACCGGGCACTGGAAAGGAACGAAAATGAAAAAACTCCTGGACTCGACGCCCACTGCCGAAATTATTGGGGTTGTCCTTAATGTTGTTTGTTTGTATTTTCTGGGTTCAATTATGGTCAGGTAGGCCCCACAGCCGATGGGAACCGGCGTTCGGGCAGGCCTGCGCGGCACGGGGTAGGGGTGGCGACGACAAGATCTCGCAGGCCATGCCATTTCATGCGGGGCGGCTTGGGATAGCCAACCCATGGTCATATGGCATGGCTCAAACGTGGCTTATATACTCTTAGGCGTTCTAAGCTAACGGATGCGATCATACCAACTCACATGCACCGGCGTGTTTGCTTTCCGTCGTCTTATTCATCTGGCTGTCTTTGTTTTTCCACGGCCCCGGGCGCAGCGTGACAACCGGGGCAAACTATGACTAAATACTCCCAGGAAAGCCTAGGATTAACGAAGGAATTAAAATAGGAAAATAACACGGTTTCCCAAAACTTCAAAACTGGATTTCGGGCTAGTAAACGATGTCGGATGCCCGAAAAAGCCCATGAGTCATGGCAGCGCAATGAGTTTTACTCGTGACGCCGTTCTCTTCAAATCGACGGTTCATGGGCCCAGTTCTGAGGTCGGAGACCAGATGCGCGGTTTGCCCGATATGCCGTTGCACGCGCGTCGCTCCAGCCCCTCTCCAATTGCTTCCGTCATCCGTCCTACGCCGCCCCGCCGAGCTCGTCTCCAGTGACCGGGCACTGGAAAGGAACGAAAATGAAAAAACTCCTGGACTCGACGCCCACTGCCGAAATTATTGGGGTTGTCCTTAATGTTGTTTGTTTGTATTTTCTGGGTTCAATTATGGTCAGGTAGGCCCCACAGCCGATGGGAACCGCGGTTCGGCAGGCCCTGCGCGCGGCACGGGGTAGGGGTGGCGACGACAAGTCTCGCAGGCCATGCCATTTCATGCGGGGGCGGCTTGGGATAGCCAACCCATGGTCATATGGCATGGCTCAAACGTGGCTTATATACTCTTAGGCGTTCTAAGCTAACGGATGCGATCATACCAACTCACATGCACCGGCGTTTGCTTTCCGTCGTCTTTCCTATTCCTCTCTGGCGTGTCTTTGTTTTTCCACGGCCCCGGGGCGCAGCGTGACAACCGGGGCAAACTATGACTAAATACTCCCAGAAAGCCTAGGATTAACGAAGGAATTAAAATAGGAAAATAACACGGTTTCCCAAAACTTCAAAAACTGGATTTCGGGCTAGTAAACGATGTCGGATGCCCGAAAAAGCCCATGAGTCATGGCAGCGCAATGAGTTTTACTCGTGACGCCGTTCTCTTCAAATCGACGGTTCATGGGCCCAGTTCTAGGTCGGAGACCAGATGCGCGGTTTGCCCGATATGCCGTTGCACGCGCGTCGCTCCAGCCCCTCTCCAATTGCTTCCGTCATCCGTCCTACGCCGCCCCGCGCCCAGCTCGTCTCCAGTCACCGGGCACTGGAAAGGAACGAAAATGAAAAAACTCCTGGACTCGACGCCCACTGCCGAAATTATTGGGGTTGTCCTTAATGTTGTTTGTTTGTATTTTCTGGGTTCAATTATGGTCAGGTAGGCCCCACAGCCGATGGGAACCGGCGGTCGGGAGGCCCTGCGCGGCACGGGGTAGGGGTGGCGACGACAAGATCTCGCAGGCCATGCCATTTCATGCGGCTAGCGGGGGGCTTGGGATAGCCAACCCATGGTCATATGGCATGGCTCAAACGTGGCTTATATACTCTTAGGCGTTCTAGGCTACGGGCGATCATACCAACTCACATGCACCGGCGTTTGCTTTTCCGTCGTCTTATTCATTCTGGCTGTCTTTGTTTTTCCACGGCCCCGGGCGCGCAGCGTGACAACCGGGGCAAACTATGACTAAATACTCCCAGAAAGCCTAGGATTAACGAAGGAATTAAAATAGGAAAATAACACGGTTTCCCAAAACTTCAAAAACTGGATTTCGGGCTAGTAAACGATGTCGGATGCCCGAAAAAGCCCATGAGTCATGGCAGCGCAATGAGTTTTACTCGTGACGCCGTTCTCTTCAAATCGACGGTTCATGGGCCCAGTTCTAGGTCGGAGACCAGATGCGCGGTTTGCCCGATATGCCGTTGCACGCGCGTCGCTCCAGCCCCTCTCCAATTGCTTCCGTCATCCGTCCTACGCCGCCCCGCGGAGCTCGTCTCCAGTTCAACCGGGCACTGGAAAGGAACGAAAATGAAAAAACTCCTGGACTCGACGCCCACTGCCGAAATTATTGGGGTTGTCCTTAATGTTGTTTGTTTGTATTTTCTGGGTTCAATTATGGTCAGGTAGGCCCCACAGCCGATGGGAACCGGGCGGTTCGGGCAGGCCTTGCGCGGCACGGGGTAGGGGTGGCGACGACAAGTCTCGCAGGCCATGCCATTTCATGCCATGCCATTTCAGCGGGGGGGCTTGGGATAGCCAACCCATGGTCATATGGCATGGCTCAAACGTGGCTTATATACTCTTAGGCGTTCTAAGCTAACGGATGCGATCATACCAACTCACATGCACCGGCGTTTGCTTTTGTCTTTTTCATTCGGCCGTCTTTGTTTTTCCACGGCCCCGGGCGCAGCGTGACAACCGGGGCAAACTATGACTAAATACTCCCAGAAAGCCTAGGATTAACGAAGGAATTAAAATAGGAAAATAACACGGTTTCCCAAAACTTCAAAAACTGGATTTCGGGCTAGTAAACGATGTCGGATGCCCGAAAAAGCCCATGAGTCATGGCAGCGCAATGAGTTTTACTCGTGACGCCGTTCTCTTCAAATCGACGGTTCATGGGCCCAGTTCTGAGGTCGGAGACCAGATGCGCGGTTTGCCCGATATGCCGTTGCACGCGCGTCGCTCCAGCCCCTCTCCAATTGCTTCCGTCATCCGTCCTACGCCGCCCCCGCCGAGCTCGTCTCCAGTTAACCGGGCACTGGAAAGGAACGAAAATGAAAAAACTCCTGGACTCGACGCCACTGCCGAAATTATTGGGGTTGTCCTTAATGTTGTTTGTTTGTATTTTCTGGGTTCAATTATGGTCAGGTAGGCCCCACAGCCGATGGGAACCGGCGGTTGGGGGGCCTGCGCGCGGCACGGGGTAGGGGTGGCGACGACAAGATCTCGCAGGGCCATGCCATTTCACGCGGGGGGCTTGGGATAGCCAACCCATGGTCATATGGCATGGCTCAAACGTGGCTTATATACTCTTAGGCGTTCTAAGCTAACGGATGCGATCATACCAACTCACATGCACCGGCGTTTGCTTTCCGTCGTCTTATTCATTCTGGGCGTTCTTTGTTTTTCCACGGCCCCGGGCGCAGCGTGACAACCGGGGCAAACTATGACTAAATACTCCCAGAAAGCCTAGGATTAACGAAGGAATTAAAATAGGAAAATAACACGGTTTCCCAAAACTTCAAAAACTGGATTTCGGGCTAGTAAACGATGTCGGATGCCCGAAAAAGCCCATGAGTCATGGCAGCGCAATGAGTTTTACTCGTGACGCCGTTCTCTTCAAATCGACGGTTCATGGGCCCAGTTCTGAGGTCGGAGACCAGATGCGCGGTTTGCCCGATATGCCGTTGCACGCGCGTCGCTCCAGCCCCTCTCCAATTGCTTCCGTCATCCGTCCTACGCCGCCCCGCCGAGCTCGTCTCCAGTTAACCGGGCACTGGAAAGGAACGAAAATGAAAAAACTCCTGGACTCGACGCCCACTGCCGAAATTATTGGGGTTGTCCTTAATGTTGTTTGTTTGTATTTTCTGGGTTCAATTATGGTCAGGTAGGCCCCACAGCCGATGGGAACCGGCGGTTCGGCAGGCCTTGCGCGGCACGGGGTAGGGGTGGCGACGACAAGATCTCGCAGGCCATGCCATTTCATGCGGGGGCGGGGCTTGGGATAGCCAACCCATGGTCATATGGCATGGCTCAAACGTGGCTTATATACTCTGGCGTTCTAAGCTAACGGATGCGATCATACCAACTCACATGCACCGGCGTGCTTTGCTTTCCGTCGTCTTATTCATCTGGCTGTCTTTGTTTTTCCACGGCCCCGGGCGCAGCGTGACAACCGGGGCAAACTATGACTAAATACTCCCAGAAAGCCTAGGATTAACGAAGGAATTAAAATAGGAAAATAACACGGTTTCCCAAAACTTCAAAAACTGGATTTCGGGCTAGTAAACGATGTCGGATGCCCGAAAAAGCCCATGAGTCATGGCAACGCAATGAGTTTTACTCGTGACGCCGTTCTCTTCAAATCGACGGTTCATGGGCCCAGTTCTGAGGTCGGAGACCAGATGCGCGGTTTGCCCGATATGCCGTTGCACGCGCGTCGCTCCAGCCCCTCTCCAATTGCTTCCGTCATCCGTCCTACGCCGCCCCGCGGAGCTCGTCTCCAGTTAACCGGGCACTGGAAAGGAACGAAAATGAAAAAACTCCTGGACTCGACGCCCACTGCCGAAATTATTGGGGTTGTCCTTAATGTTGTTTGTTTGTATTTTCTGGGTTCAATTATGGTCAGGTAGGCCCCACAGCCGATGGGAACCGGCGGTTCGGCAGGCCTGCGCGGCACGGGGGTAGGGGTGGCGACGACAAGTCTCGCAGGCCATGCCATTTCATGCGGCTCCTTTAGGGGGGGCTTGGGATAGCCAACCCATGGTCATATGGCATGGCTCAAACGTGGCTTATATACTCTTAGGCGTTCTAAGCTAACGGATGCGATCATACCAACTCACATGCACCGGCGTTTGCTTTCGTCGTCTTATTCATCTGGCTGTCTTTGTTTTTCCACGGCCCTTTCCTCCCTTATTCATCTCCCACCCCCCGGCGCAGCGTGACAACCGGGGCAAACTATGACTAAATACTCCCAGGAAAGCCTAGGATTAATGAAGGAATTAAAATAGGAAAATAACACGGTTTCCCAAAACTTCAAAAACTGGATTTCGGGCTAGTAAACGATGTCGGATGCCCGAAAAAGCCCATGAGTCATGGCAACGCAATGAGTTTTACTCGTGACGCCGTTCTCTTCCAAATCGACGGTTCATGGGCCCAGTTCTGAGGTCGGAGACCAGATGCGCGCGGTTTGCCCGATATGCCGTTGCACGCGCGTCGCTCCAGCCCCTCTCCAATTGCTTCCGTCATCCGTCCTACGCCGCCCCGCCCGCCCAGCTCGTCTCCAGTTACCGGGCACTGGAAAGGAACGAAAATGAAAAAACTCCTGGACTCGACGCCCACTGCCGAAATTATTGGGGTTGTCCTTAATGTTGTTTGTTTGTATTTTCTGGGTTCAATTATGGTCAGGTAGGCCCCACAGCCGATGGGAACCGGCGGTTGGGCAGGCCTGCGCGGCACGGGGTAGGGTGGGCGACGACAAGATCTCGCAGGCCATGCCATTTCATGCGGCTCTAGGGGGGCTTGGGATAGCCAACCCATGGTCATATGGCATGGCTCAAACGTGGCTTATATACTCTTAGGCGTTCTAAGCTAACGGATGCGATCATACCAACTCACATGCACCGGGCGTTTGCTTTCCGTCGTCTTATCTCTTGTCTTTTTTTTCCACGGCCCCGGGCGCAGCGTGACAACCGGGGCAAACTATGACTAAATACTCCCAGAAAGCCTAGGATTAACGAAGGAATTAAAATAGGAAAATAACACGGTTTCCCAAAACTTCAAAAACTGGATTTCGGGCTAGTAAACGATGTCGGATGCCCGAAAAAGCCCATGAGTCATGGCAACGCAATGAGTTTTACTCGTGACGCCGTTCTCTTCAAATCGACGGTTCATGGGCCCAGTTCTGAGGTCGGAGACCAGATGCGCGGTTTGCCCGATATGCCGTTGCACGCGCGTCGCTCCAGCCCCTCTCCAATTGCTTCCGTCATCCGTCCTACGCCGCCCCGCGGAGCTCGTCTCCAGTGAACCGGGCACTGGAAAGGAACGAAAATGAAAAAACTCCTGGACTCGACGCCCACTGCCGAAATTATTGGGGTTGTCCTTAATGTTGTTTGTTTGTATTTTCTGGGTTCAATTATGGTCAGGTAGGCCCCACAGCCGATGGGAACCGGCGGTTGGGCAGGCCTGCGCGCGGCACGGGGTAGGGGTGGCGACGACAAAATCGCAGGCCATGCCATTTCATGCGGCATGCCATTTCACGCGGGGGGCTTGGGATAGCCAACCCATGGTCATATGGCATGGCTCAAACGTGGCTTATATACTCTTAGGCGTTCTAAGCTAACGGATGCGATCATACCAACTCACATGCACCGGCGTTTGCTTTTTGTCGTTTCAATTGGCGTCTTTGTTTTCCCACGGCCCCTTTGTTTTTCCACGGCCCGGGCGCAGCGTGACAACCGGGGCAAACTATGACTAAATACTCCCAGGAAAGCCTAGGATTAACGAAGGAATTAAAATAGGAAAATAACACGGTTTCCCAAAACTTCAAAAACTGGATTTCGGGCTAGTAAACGATGTCGGATGCCCGAAAAAGCCCATGAGTCATGGCAACGCAATGAGTTTTACTCGTGACGCCGTTCTCTTCAAATCGACGGTTCATGGGCCCAGTTCTGAGGTCGGAGACCAGATGCGCGGTTTGCCCGATATGCCGTTGCACGCGCGTCGCTCCAGCCCCTCTCCAATTGCTTCCGTCATCCGTCCTACGCCGCCCCCGCGGAGCTCGTCTCCAGTTAACCGGGCACTGGAAAGGAACGAAAATGAAAAAACTCCTGGACTCGACGCCACTGCCGAAATTATTGGGGTTGTCCTTAATGTTGTTTGTTTGTATTTTCTGGGTTCAATTATGGTCAGGTAGGCCCCACAGCCGATGGGAACCGGCGGTTCGGGCAGGCCTTGCGCGCGGCACGGGGTAGGGGTGGCGACGACAAGAGTCTCGCAGGCCATGCCATTTCATGCGCATGCCATTTCACGCGGGGGGCTTGGGATAGCCAACCCATGGTCATATGGCATGGCTCAAACGTGGCTTATATACTCTTAGGCGTTCTAAGCTAACGGATGCGATCATACCAACTCACATGCACCGGCGTTTGCTTTCCGTCGGATTCCTCTTTCCTTTCCGTCGTCTTATTCATCTGGCCTTTTTTTCCACGGCCCCGGGCGCAGCGTGACAACCGGGGCAAACTATGACTAAATACTCCCAGAAAGCCTAGGATTAACGAAGGAATTAAAATAGGAAAATAACACGGTTTCCCAAAACTTCAAAAACTGGATTTCGGGCTAGTAAACGATGTCGGATGCCCGAAAAAGCCCATGAGTCATGGCAACGCAATGAGTTTTACTCGTGACGCCGTTCTCTTCAAATCGACGGTTCATGGGCCCAGTTCTGAGGTCGGAGACCAGATGCGCGGTTTGCCCGATATGCCGTTGCACGCGCGCTCGCTCCAGCCCCTCTCCAATTGCTTCCGTCATCCGTCCTACGCCGCCCCGCGGAGCTCGTCTCCAGTTCAACCGGGCACTGGAAAGGAACGAAAATGAAAAAACTCCTGGACTCGACGCCACTGCCGAAATTATTGGGGTTGTCCTTAATGTTGTTTGTTTGTATTTTCTGGGTTCAATTATGGTCAGGTAGGCCCCACAGCCGATGGGAACCGGCGGTTGGGGCAGGCCTGCGCGCGGCACGGGGTAGGGGTGGCGACGACAAGTCTCTCAGGCCATGCCATTTCATGCGGCGGCATGCCTTTCAGGGGGGGCTTGGGATAGCCAACCCATGGTCATATGGCATGGCTCAAACGTGGCTTATATACTCTTAGGCGTTCTAAGCTAACGGATGCGATCATACCAACTCACATGCACCGGCGTTTGCTTTCCGTCGTTTGCTTTCCGTTTCATCTGGCTGTCTTTGTTTTTCCACGGCCCGGGCGCAGCGTGACAACCGGGGCAAACTATGACTAAATACTCCCAGAAAGCCTAGGATTAACGAAGGAATTAAAATAGGAAAATAACACGGTTTCCCAAAACTTCAAAAACTGGATTTCGGGCTAGTAAACGATGTCGGATGCCCGAAAAAGCCCATGAGTCATGGCAACGCAATGAGTTTTACTCGTGACGCCGTTCTCTTCAAATCGACGGTTCATGGGCCCAGTTCTGAGGTCGGAGACCAGATGCGCGGTTTGCCCGATATGCCGTTGCACGCGCGTCGCTCCAGCCCCTCTCCAATTGCTTCCGTCATCCGTCCTACGCCGCCCCGCCGAGCTCGTCTCCAGTTAACCGGGCACTGGAAAGGAACGAAAATGAAAAAACTCCTGGACTCGACGCCACTGCCGAAATTATTGGGGTTGTCCTTAATGTTGTTTGTTTGTATTTTCTGGGTTCAATTATGGTCAGGTAGGCCCCACAGCCGATGGGAACCGGCGGTTCGGGAGGCCTTGCGCGCGGCACGGGGTAGGGGTGGCGACGACAAGTCTCGCAGGCCATGCCATTTCATGCGGCTGCCTTTAGGGGGGGGCTTGGGATAGCCAACCCATGGTCATATGGCATGGCTCAAACGTGGCTTATATACTCTTAGGCGTTCTAAGCTAACGGATGCGATCATACCAACTCACATGCACCGGCGTTTGCTTTCCGTCTGTCTTATTCATTCTGGCGTGTTCTTTGTTTTTCCACGGCCCGGGGCGCAGCGTGACAACCGGGGCAAACTATGACTAAATACTCCCAGAAAGCCTAGGATTAACGAAGGAATTAAAATAGGAAAATAACACGGTTTCCCAAAACTTCAAAAACTGGATTTCGGGCTAGTAAACGATGTCGGATGCCCGAAAAAGCCCATGAGTCATGGCAACGCAATGAGTTTTACTCGTGACGCCGTTCTCTTCAAATCGACGGTTCATGGGCCCAGTTCTGAGGTCGGAGACCAGATGCGCGGTTTGCCCCATATGCCGTTGCACGCGCGTCGCTCCAGCCCCTCTCCAATTGCTTCCGTCATCCGTCCTACGCCGCCCCCCCCAGCTCGTCTCCAGTTACCGGGCACTGGAAAGGAACGAAAATGAAAAAACTCCTGGACTCGACGCCCACTGCCGAAATTATTGGGGTTGTCCTTAATGTTGTTTGTTTGTATTTTCTGGGTTCAATTATGGTCAGGTAGGCCCCACAGCCGATGGGAACCGGCGGTTCGGGCAGGCCTTGCGCGCGGCACGGGGTAGGGGTGGCGACGACAAGTCTCGCAGGCCATGCCATTTCATGCGGCGGCATGCCACGCGGGGGGGCTTGGGATAGCCAACCCATGGTCATATGGCATGGCTCAAACGTGGCTTATATACTCTTAGGCGTTCTAAGCTAACGGATGCGATCATACCAACTCACATGCACCGGCGTTTGCTTTTCCTCCGTCGTCATTTCTTTATTTCATTGCTGGGCGTTGTTCTTTGTTTTTCCCACGGCCCCGGGCGCAGCGTGACAACCGGGGCAAACTATGACTAAATACTCCCAGAAAGCCTAGGATTAACGAAGGAATTAAAATAGGAAAATAACACGGTTTCCCAAAACTTCAAAAACTGGATTTCGGGCTAGTAAACGATGTCGGATGCCCGAAAAAGCCCATGAGTCATGGCAACGCAATGAGTTTTACTCGTGACGCCGTTCTCTTCAAATCGACGGTTCATGGGCCCAGTTCTGAGGTCGGAGACCAGATGCGCGGTTTGCCCGATATGCCGTTGCACGCGCGTCGCTCCAGCCCCTCTCTCCAATTGCTTCCGTCATCCGTCCTACGCCGCCCCGCGGAGCTCGTCTCCAGTGAACCGGGCACTGGAAAGGAACGAAAATGAAAAAACTCCTGGACTCGACGCCCACTGCCGAAATTATTGGGGTTGTCCTTAATGTTGTTTGTTTGTATTTTCTGGGTTCAATTATGGTCAGGTAGGCCCCACAGCCGATGGGAACCGGCGGTTCGGGCAGGCCTTGCGCGCGGCACGGGGTAGGGGTGGCGACGACAAGTCTCGCAGGCCATGCCATTTCATGCGGGGGGGGCTTGGGATAGCCAACCCATGGTCATATGGCATGGCTCAAACGTGGCTTATATACTCTTAGGCGTTCTAAGCTAACGGATGCGATCATACCAACTCACATGCACCGGGGCGTTTGCTTTCCGTCGTCTTATTCATCTGGCTGTCTTTGTTTTCCCACGGCCCGGGCGCAGCGTGACAACCGGGGCAAACTATGACTAAATACTCCCAGAAAGCCTAGGATTAACGAAGGAATTAAAATAGGAAAATAACACGGTTTCCCAAAACTTCAAAAACTGGATTTCGGGCTAGTAAACGATGTCGGATGCCCGAAAAAGCCCATGAGTCATGGCAACGCAATGAGTTTTACTCGTGACGCCGTTCTCTTCAAATCGACGGTTCATGGGCCCAGTTCTAGAGGTCGGAGACCAGATGCGCGGTTTGCCCGATATGCCGTTGCACGCGCGTCGCTCCAGCCCCTCTCCAATTGCTTCCGTCATCCGTCCTACGCCGCCCCGCGGAGCTCGTCTCCAGTTAACCGGGCACTGGAAAGGAACGAAAATGAAAAAACTCCTGGACTCGACGCCCACTGCCGAAATTATTGGGGTTGTCCTTAATGTTGTTTGTTTGTATTTTCTGGGTTCAATTATGGTCAGGTAGGCCCCACAGCCGATGGGAACCGGCGGTTCGGGCAGGCCTTGCGCGGCACGGGGTAGGGGTGGCGACGACAAGATCTCGCAGGCCATGCCATTTCATGCGGGGCGGGGGCTTGGGATAGCCAACCCATGGTCATATGGCATGGCTCAAACGTGGCTTATATACTCTTAGGCGTTCTAAGCTAACGGATGCGATCATACCAACTCACATGCACCGGCCGGGGTTTTGCTTTCCGTCGTCTTATTCATCTGGCTGTCTTTTTTTTTCCACGGCCCCGGGCGCAGCGTGACAACCGGGGCAAACTATGACTAAATACTCCCAGAAAGCCTAGGATTAACGAAGGAATTAAAATAGGAAAATAACACGGTTTCCCAAAACTTCAAAAACTGGATTTCGGGCTAGTAAACGATGTCGGATGCCCGAAAAAGCCCATGAGTCATGGCAGCGCAATGAGTTTTACTCGTGACGCCGTTCTCTTCAAATCGACGGTTCATGGGCCCAGTTCTGAGGTCGGAGACCAGATGCGCGGTTTGCCCGATATGCCGTTGCACGCGCGTCGCTCCAGCCCCTCTCCAATTGCTTCCGTCATCCGTCCTACGCCGCCCCGCCGAGCTCGTCTCCAGTGAACCGGGCACTGGAAAGGAACGAAAATGAAAAAACTCCTGGACTCGACGCCCACTGCCGAAATTATTGGGGTTGTCCTTAATGTTGTTTGTTTGTATTTTCTGGGTTCAATTATGGTCAGGTAGGCCCCACAGCCGATGGGAACCGGCGGTTCGGCAGGCCTTGCGCGCGGCACGGGGTAGGGGTGGCGACGACAAGATCTCGCAGGCCATGCCATTTCATGCGGGCTGCCTAGCGGGGGGGCTTGGGATAGCCAACCCATGGTCATATGGCATGGCTCAAACGTGGCTTATATACTCTTAGGCGTTCTAAGCTAACGGATGCGATCCATCACCAACTCACATGCACGCGGCGTTTGCTTTCCGTCGTCTTATTCATCTGGCTGTCTTTGTTTTTCCACGGCCCCGGGCGCAGCGTGACAACCGGGGCAAACTATGACTAAATACTCCCAGAAAGCCTAGGATTAACGAAGGAATTAAAATAGGAAAATAACACGGTTTCCCAAAACTTCAAAAACTGGATTTCGGGCTAGTAAACGATGTCGGATGCCCGAAAAAGCCCATGAGTCATGGCAACGCAATGAGTTTTACTCGTGACGCCGTTCTCTTCAAATCGACGGTTCATGGGCCCAGTTCTGAGGTCGGAGACCAGATGCGCGGTTTGCCCGATATGCCGTTGCACGCGCGTCGCTCCAGCCCCTCTCCAATTGCTTCCGTCATCCGTCCTACGCCGCCCCGCCAGCTCGTCTCCAGTTAACCGGGCACTGGAAAGGAACGAAAATGAAAAAACTCCTGGACTCGACGCCCACTGCCGAAATTATTGGGGTTGTCCTTAATGTTGTTTGTTTGTATTTTCTGGGTTCAATTATGGTCAGGTAGGCCCCACAGCCGATGGGAACCGGGCGGTTGGGCAGGCCTTGCGCGCGGCACGGGGTAGGGGTGGCGACGACAAGTCTCGCAGGCCATGCCATTTCATGCGGCATGCCATTTACGCGGGGGGGCTTGGGATAGCCAACCCATGGTCATATGGCATGGCTCAAACGTGGCTTATATACTTTAGGCGTTCTAAGCTAACGGATGCGATCATACCAACTCACATGCACCGGCGTGTTGGGCGTTTGCTTTCCGTCGCCTTATTCATCTGGGCTGTCTTTGTTTTCCCACGGCCCGGGCGCGGGCGTGACAACCGGGGCAAACTATGACTAAATACTCCCAGAAAGCCTAGGATTAACGAAGGAATTAAAATAGGAAAATAACACGGTTTCCCAAAACTTCAAAAACTGGATTTCGGGCTAGTAAACGATGTCGGATGCCCGAAAAAGCCCATGAGTCATGGCAACGCAATGAGTTTTACTCGTGACGCCGTTCTCTTCAATCGACGGTTCATGGGCCCAGTTCTGAGGTCGGAGACCAGATGCGCGGTTTGCCCGACATGCCGTTGCACGCGCGTCGCTCCAGCCCCTCTCCAATTGCTTCCGTCATCCGTCCTACGCCGCCCCGCCGAGCTCGTCTCCAGTTAACCGGGCACTGGAAAGGAACGAAAATGAAAAAACTCCTGGACTCGACGCCACTGCCGAAATTATTGGGGTTGTCCTTAATGTTGTTTGTTTGTATTTTCTGGGTTCAATTATGGTCAGGTAGGCCCCACAGCCGATGGGAACCGGCGGTTCGGGCAGGCCTGCGCGGCACGGGGTAGGGGTGGCGACGACAAGATCTCGCAGGCCATGCCATTTCATGCGGGCTGCTTTCGGGGGGCTTGGGATAGCCAACCCATGGTCATATGGCATGGCTCAAACGTGGCTTATATACTCTTAGGCGTTCTAAGCTAACGGATGCGATCATACCAACTCACATGCACCGGTGTGGGCGTTTGCTTTCCGTCGTCTTATTCATCTGGCTGTCTTTGTTTTTCCACGGCGCCCGGGCGCAGCGTGACAACCGGGGCAAACTATGACTAAATACTCCCAGAAAGCCTAGGATTAACGAAGGAATTAAAATAGGAAAATAACACGGTTTCCCAAAACTTCAAAAACTGGATTTCGGGCTAGTAAACGATGTCGGATGCCCGAAAAAGCCCATGAGTCATGGCAACGCAATGAGTTTTACTCGTGACGCCGTTCTCTTCAAATCGACGGTTCATGGGCCCAGTTCTGAGGTCGGAGACCAGATGCGCGGTTTGCCCGACATGCCGTTGCACGCGCGTCGCTCCAGCCCCTCTCCAATTGCTTCCGTCATCCGTCCTACGCCGCCCCGCCGAGCTCGTCTCCAGTGAACCGGGCACTGGAAAGGAACGAAAATGAAAAAACTCCTGGACTCGACGCCCACTGCCGAAATTATTGGGGTTGTCCTTAATGTTGTTTGTTTGTATTTTCTGGGTTCAATTATGGTCAGGTAGGCCCCACAGCCGATGGGAACCGGCGGTTGGGCAGGCCTGCGCGGCACGGGGTAGGGGTGGCGACGACAAGTCTCGCAGGCCATGCCATTTCATGCGGCGGCATGCCATTTCACGCGGGGGGCTTGGGATAGCCAACCCATGGTCATATGGCATGGCTCAAACGTGGCTTATATACTCTTAGGCGTTCTAAGCTAACGGATGCGATCATACCAACTCACATGCACCGATCCCAAATCGAAGTTAGGAGTTAGAATGGAGGCGTTTGCTTTCCGTCGTCTTATTCATCTGGCTGTCTTTGTTTTTCCACGGCCCCGGGCGCAGCGTGACAACCGGGGCAAACTATGACTAAATACTCCCAGAAAGCCTAGGATTAACGAAGGAATTAAAATAGGAAAATAACACGGTTTCCCAAAACTTCAAAAACTGGATTTCGGGCTAGTAAACGATGTCGGATGCCCGAAAAAGCCCATGAGTCATGGCAACGCAATGAGTTTTACTCGTGACGCCGTTCTCTTCAAATCGACGGTTCATGGGCCCAGTTCTGAGGTCGGAGACCAGATGCGCGGTTTGCCCGACATGCCGTTGCACGCGCGTCGCTCCAGCCCCTCTCCAATTGCTTCCGTCATCCGTCCTACGCCGCCCCGCGGCAGCTCGTCTCCAGTTAACCGGGCACTGGAAAGGAACGAAAATGAAAAAACTCCTGGACTCGACGCCCACTGCCGAAATTATTGGGGTTGTCCTTAATGTTGTTTGTTTGTATTTTCTGGGTTCAATTATGGTCAGGTAGGCCCCACAGCCGATGGGAACCGGCGGTTCGGCAGGCCTGCGCGGCACGGGGTAGGGGTGGCGACGACAAGATCTCGCAGGCCATGCCATTTCATGCGGGGCCTTGGGGGGGCTTGGGATAGCCAACCCATGGTCATATGGCATGGCTCAAACGTGGCTTATATACTCTTAGGCGTTCTAAGCTAACGGATGCGATCATACCAACTCACATGCACCGGTGGGGCGTTTGCTTTCCGTCGTCTTATTCATCTGGCTGTCTTTGTTTTTCCACGGCCCCCGGGCGCAGCGTGACAACCGGGGCAAACTATGACTAAATACTCCCAGAAAGCCTAGGATTAACGAAGGAATTAAAATAGGAAAATAACACGGTTTCCCAAAACTTCAAAAACTGGATTTCGGGCTAGTAAACGATGTCGGATGCCCGAAAAAGCCCATGAGTCATGGCAACGCAATGAGTTTTACTCGTGACGCCGTTCTCTTCAAATCGACGGTTCATGGGCCCAGTTCTAGGTCGGAGACCAGATGCGCGGTTTGCCCGACATGCCGTTGCACGCGCGTCGCTCCAGCCCCTCTCCAATTGCTTCCGTCATCCGTCCTACGCCGCCCCGCCGAGCTCGTCTCCAGTTCAACGGGCACTGGAAAGGAACGAAAATGAAAAAACTCCTGGACTCGACGCCCACTGCCGAAATTATTGGGGTTGTCCTTAATGTTGTTTGTTTGTATTTTCTGGGTTCAATTATGGTCAGGTAGGCCCCACAGCCGATGGGAACCGGCGGTTGGGCAGGCCCTTGCGCGGCACGGGGTAGGGGTGGCGACGACAAGATCTCGCAGGCCATGCCATTTCATGCGGCGGCATCATTGGGGGGGCTTGGGATAGCCAACCCATGGTCATATGGCATGGCTCAAACGTGGCTTATATACTCTTAGGCGTTCTAAGCTAACGGATGCGATCATACCAACTCACATGCACCGGGTGGCGGTGTTGTTGTGGCGTTTGCTTTCCGTCGCCTTTCATCTGGCTGTCTTTGTTTTTCCACGGCCCCGGGCGCAGCGTGACAACCGGGGCAAACTATGACTAAATACTCCCAGAAAGCCTAGGATTAACGAAGGAATTAAAATAGGAAAATAACACGGTTTCCCAAAACTTCAAAAACTGGATTTCGGGCTAGTAAACGATGTCGGATGCCCGAAAAAGCCCATGAGTCATGGCAACGCAATGAGTTTTACTCGTGACGCCGTTCTCTTCAAATCGACGGTTCATGGGCCCAGTTCTGAGGTCGGAGACCAGATGCGCGGTTTGCCCGACATGCCGTTGCACGCGCGTCGCTCCAGCCCCTCTCCAATTGCTTCCGTCATCCGTCCTACGCCGCCCCGCGGAGCTCGTCTCCAGTTCAACCGGGCACTGGAAAGGAACGAAAATGAAAAAACTCCTGGACTCGACGCCCACTGCCGAAATTATTGGGGTTGTCCTTAATGTTGTTTGTTTGTATTTTCTGGGTTCAATTATGGTCAGGTAGGCCCCACAGCCGATGGGAACCGGCGGTTGGGCAGGGCCGCGCGCGGCACGGGGTAGGGGTGGCGACGACAAGATCTCGCAGGCCATGCCATTTCATGCGGCGGGGGGGGCTTGGGATAGCCAACCCATGGTCATATGGCATGGCTCAAACGTGGCTTATACACTCTTAGGCGTTCTAAGCTAACGGATGCGATCATACCAACTCACATGCACCGGCGTTGGTTGTTTGCGGGTGTCTGGTGGGTTGTTGCGTTTGCTTTCCGTCGCCTTATTCATCTGGCTGTCTTTGTTTTTCCACCGCCCGGGCGCAGCGTGACAACCGGGGCAAACTATGACTAAATACTCCCAGAAAGCCTAGGATTAACGAAGGAATTAAAATAGGAAAATAACACGGTTTCCCAAAACTTCAAAAACTGGATTTCGGGCTAGTAAACGATGTCGGATGCCCGAAAAAGCCCATGAGTCATGGCAACGCAATGAGTTTTACTCGTGACGCCGTTCTCTTCAAATCGACGGTTCATGGGCCCAGTTCTGAGGTCGGAGACCAGATGCGCGGTTTGCCCGACATGCCGTTGCACGCGCGTCGCTCCAGCCCCTCTCCAATTGCTTCCGTCATCCGTCCTACGCCGCCCCCGCGTAGCTCGTCTCCAGTTAACCGGGCACTGGAAAGGAACGAAAATGAAAAAACTCCTGGACTCGACGCCACTGCCGAAATTATTGGGGTTGTCCTTAATGTTGTTTGTTTGTATTTTCTGGGTTCAATTATGGTCAGGTAGGCCCCACAGCCGATGGGAACCGGCGGTTGGGCAGGCCTTGCGCGCGGCACGGGGTAGGGGTGGCGACGACAAGATCTCGCAGGCCATGCCATTTCATGCGGCGCTGGGGGGGGCTTGGGATAGCCAACCCATGGTCATATGGCATGGCTCAAACGTGGCTTATACACTCTTAGGCGTTCTAAGCTAACGGATGCGATCATACCAACTCACATGCACCGGCGTTTGTTGGGGGGTGGTTTGGGCGTTTGCTTTCCGTCGTCTTATTCATCTGGCTGTCTTTGTTTTTCCACGGCCCGGGCGCAGCGTGACAACCGGGGCAAACTATGACTAAATACTCCCAGAAAGCCTAGGATTAACGAAGGAATTAAAATAGGAAAATAACACGGTTTCCCAAAACTTCAAAAACTGGATTTCGGGCTAGTAAACGATGTCGGATGCCCGAAAAAGCCCATGAGTCATGGCAACGCAATGAGTTTTACTCGTGACGCCGTTCTCTTCAAATCGACGGTTCATGGGCCCAGTTCTGAGGTCGGAGACCAGATGCGCGGTTTGCCCGACATGCCGTTGCACGCGCGTCGCTCCAGCCCCTCTCCAATTGCTTCCGTCATCCGTCCTACGCCGCCCCGCGGAGCTCGTCTCCAGTTAACCGGGCACTGGAAAGGAACGAAAATGAAAAAACTCCTGGACTCGACGCCCACTGCCGAAATTATTGGGGTTGTCCTTAATGTTGTTTGTTTGTATTTTCTGGGTTCAATTATGGTCAGGTAGGCCCCACAGCCGATGGGAACCGGCGGTTCGGGCAGGCCTGCCGCGGCACGGGGTAGGGGTGGCGACGACAAGATCTCGCAGGCCATGCCATTTCATGCGGCGGCATGGGGGGGCTTGGGATAGCCAACCCATGGACATATGGCATGGCTCAAACGTGGCTTATACACTCTTAGGCGTTCTAAGCTAACGGATGATCTCACATGCACCGCTCCCAACAGCTCTTGGGGATGGTGCTTGGAACTCCTGTCCGCCTTTTTTTCAATTGTCGTGGGCGTTTGCTTTCCGTCGCCTTATTCATCTGGCTGTCTTTGTTTTTCCACGGCCCGGGCGCAGCGTGACAACCGGGGCAAACTATGACTAAATACTCCCAGAAAGCCTAGGATTAACGAAGGAATTAAAATAGGAAAATAACACGGTTTCCCAAAACTTCAAAACTGGATTTCGGGCTAGTAAACGATGTCGGATGCCCGAAAAAGCCCATGAGTCATGGCAACGCAATGAGTTTTACTCGTGACGCCGTTCTCTTCAAATCGACGGTTCATGGGCCCAGTTCTAGGTCGGAGACCAGATGCGCGGTTTGCCCGACATGCCGTTGCACGCGCGTCGCTCCAGCCCCTCTCCAATTGCTTCCGTCATCCGTCCTACGCCGCCCCCGCGTAGCTCTTCTCCAGTTAACCGGGCACTGGAAAGGAACGAAAATGAAAAAACTCCTGGACTCGACGCCCACTGCCGAAATTATTGGGGTTGTCCTTAATGTTGTTTGTTTGTATTTTCTGGGTTCAATTATGGTCAGGTAGGCCCCACAGCCGATGGGAACCGGCGGTTGGGCAGGCCTTCGCGCGGCACGGGGTAGGGGTGGCGACGACAAGATCTCGCAGGCCATGCCATTTCATGCGGCGGCATGCCGTTTCACGCGGGGGGCTTGGGATAGCCAACCCATGGACATATGGCATGGCTCAAACGTGGCTTATACACTTTTAGGCGTTCTAAGCTAACGGATGCGATCATACCAACTCACATGCACCGGCAGTTTAAGTTGCGGTTGGGTGTGTTGGTTTTCCCTTTTTTTTTCGTGGCGTTTGCTTTCCGTCCCTTATTCATCTGGCTGTCTTTGTTTTTCCACGACCCCGGGCGCAGCGTGACAACCGGGGCAAACTATGACTAAATACTCCCAGAAAGCCTAGGATTAACGAAGGAATTAAAATAGGAAAATAACACGGTTTCCCAAAACTTCAAAAACTGGATTTCGGGCTAGTAAACGATGTCGGATGCCCGAAAAAGCCCATGAGTCATGGCAACGCAATGAGTTTTACTCGTGACGCCGTTCTCTTCAATCGACGGTTCATGGGCCCAGTTCTGAGGTCGGAGACCAGATGCGCGGTTTGCCCGACATGCCGTTGCACGCGCGTCGCTCCAACCCCTCTCCAATTGCTTCCGTCATCCGTCCTACGCCGCCCCGCGGAGCTCTTCTCCAGTTAACCGGGCACTGGAAAGGAACGAAAATGAAAAAACTCCTGGACTCGACGCCCACTGCCGAAATTATTGGGGTTGTCCTTAATGTTGTTTGTTTGTATTTTCTGGGTTCAATTATGGTCAGGTAGGCCCATACAGCCGATGGGAACCGGCGGTTGGGCAGGCCTTGCGCGCGGCACGGGGTAGGGGTGGCGACGACAAGATCTCGCAGGCCATGCCATTTCATGCGGCGGCATGCCATTTCACGCGGGGGGCTTGGGATAGCCAACCCATGGACATATGGCATGGCTCAAACGTGGCTTATACACTTTAGGCGTTCTAAGCTAACGGATGCGATCATACCAACTCACATGCCGATCCCCGCTGAGTTGGTTGGGCGAGTGTAGGATGGGTGACTTGGAGTTGTGTACCTTCTTTGAGTTTCAATTGTCGTGGGCGTTTGCTTTCCGTCGTCTTATTCATCTGGCTGTCTTTGTTTTCCACGACCCCGGGCGCAGCGTGACAACCGGGGCAAACTATGATTAAATACTCCCAGAAAGCCTAGGATTAACGAAGGAATTAAAATAGGAAAATAACACGGTTTCCCAAAACTTCAAAAACTGGATTTCGGGCTAGTAAACGATGTCGGATGCCCGAAAAAGCCCATGAGTCATGGCAACGCAATGAGTTTTACTCGTGACGCCGTTCTCTTCAAATCGACGGTTCATGGGCCCAGTTCTGAGGTCGGAGACCAGATGCGCGGTTTGCCCGACATGCCGTTGCACGCGCGTCGCTCCAGCCCCTCTCCAATTGCTTCCGTCATCCGTCCTACGCCGCCCCGCCGAGCTCTTCTCCAGTTAACCGGGCACTGGAAAGGAACGAAAATGAAAAAACTCCTGGACTCGACGCCCACTGCCGAAATTATTGGGGTTGTCCTTAATGTTGTTTGTTTGTATTTTCTGGGTTCAATTATGGTCAGGTAGGCCCCACAGCCGATGGGAACCGGCGGTTGGGGAGGCCTGCGCGGCACGGGGTAGGGGGGCGACGACAAGATCTCGCAGGCCATGCCATTTCATGCGGCGGCATGCCATTTCACGCGGGGGGCTTGGGATAGCCAACCCATGGACATATGGCATGGCTCAAACGTGGCTTATACACTTTTAGGCGTTCTAAGCTAACGGATGCGATCATACCAACTCACATGCACCGATCCCAACAGCTCGAAGTTAAGCGGTTGGGCGAGAGTGTCTAGGATGGGTGACCTTGGAAGTCTCGTGCAGCCCTTCTTTTTTCAATTGTCGTGGGCGTTTGCTTTCCGTCGCCTTATTCATCTGGCTGTCTTTGTTTTTCCACCACCCCGGGCGCAGCGTGACAACCGGGGCAAACTATGATTAAATACTCCCAGAAAGCCTAGGATTAACGAAGGAATTAAAATAGGAAAATAACACGGTTTCCCAAAACTTCAAAAACTGGATTTCGGGCTAGTAAACGATGTCGGATGCCCGAAAAAGCCCATGAGTCATGGCAACGCAATGAGTTTTACTCGTGACGCCGTTCTCTTCAAATCGACGGTTCATGGGCCCAGTTCTGAGGTCGGAGACCAGATGCGCGGTTTGCCCGACATGCCGTTGCACGCGCGTCGCTCCAGCCCCTCTCCAATTGCTTCCGTCATCCGTCCTACGCCGCCCCGCGGAGCTCGTCTCCAGTTAACCGGGCACTGGAAAGGAACGAAAATGAAAAAACTCCTGGACTCGACGCCCACTGCCGAAATTATTGGGGTTGTCCTTAATGTTGTTTGTTTGTATTTTCTGGGTTCAATTATGGTCAGGTAGGCCCCACAGCCGATGGGAACCGGCGGTTGGGCAGGCCCTTGCGCGGCACGGGGTAGGGGTGGCGACGACAAGATCTCGCAGGCCATGCCATTTCATGCGGCGGCATGCCATTTCACGCGGGGGGCTTGGGATAGCCAACCCATGGACATATGGCATGGCTCAAACGTGGCTTATACACTTTTAGGCGTTCTAAGCTAACGGATGCGATCATACCAACTCACATGCACCGAATCCCACAGAACTCCGAGTTAGCGAGTTTGGCGAGGTAGTCTAGGATGGGTGACCTCTGGAGTCCTCGTGTCAGCCCTTCTTTTGACGTTTCAATTGTCGTGGGCGTTTGCTTTCCGTCGCCTTATTCATCTGGCTGTCTTTGTTTTTCCACCACCCCGGGCGCAGCGTGACAACCGGGGCAAACTATGATTAAATACTCCCAGAAAGCCTAGGATTAACGAAGGAATTAAAATAGGAAAATAACACGGTTTCCCAAAACTTCAAAAACTGGATTTCGGGCTAGTAAACGATGTCGGATGCCCGAAAAAGCCCATGAGTCATGGCAACGCAATGAGTTTTACTCGTGACGCCGTTCTCTTCAAATCGACGGTTCATGGGCCCAGTTCTAGGTCGGAGACCAGAGATGCGCGGTTTGCCCGACATGCCGTTGCACGCGCGTCGCTCCAGCCCCTCTCCAATTGCTTCCGTCATCCGTCCTACGCCGCCCCGCGGAGCTCGTCTCCAGTTAACCGGGCACTGGAAAGGAACGAAAATGAAAAAACTCCTGGACTCGACGCCACTGCCGAAATTATTGGGGTTGTCCTTAATGTTGTTTGTTTGTATTTTCTGGGTTCAATTATGGTCAGGTAGGCCCCACAGCCGATGGGAACCGGGGTTCGGGAGGCCTTGCGCGGCACGGGGTAGGGTGGCGACGACAAGATCTCGCAGGCCATGCCATTTCATGCGGCGGCATGCCATTTCACGCGGGGGGCTTGGGATAGCCAACCCATGGACATATGGCATGGCTCAAACGTGGCTTATATACTTTTAGGCGTTCTAAGCTAACGGATGCGATCATACCAACTCACATGCACCGGATCCCATCAGTCAGTGAAGCGATTTGGGCGAGAGGTACTAGGATGGGTGACCTCTGAGGAAGTCCTCGTTTTCAGCCCTTCTTTACGTTTCAATTGTCGTGGGCGTTTGCTTTCCGTCGTCTTATTCATCTGGCTGTCTTTGTTTTTCCACGACCCCGGGCGCAGCGTGACAACCGGGGCAAACTATGATTAAATACTCCCAGGAAAGCCTAGGATTAACGAAGGAATTAAAATAGGAAAATAACACGGTTTCCCAAAACTTCAAAAACTGGATTTCGGGCTAGTAAACGATGTCGGATGCCACAAAAAGCCCATGAGTCATGGCAACGCAATGAGTTTTACTCGTGACGCCGTTCTCTTCAAATCGACGGTTCATGGGCCCAGTTCTAGGTCGGAGACCAGATGCGCGGTTTGCCCGACATGCCGTTGCACGCGCGTCGCTCCAGCCCCTCTCCAATTGCTTCCGTCATCCGTCCTACGCCGCCCCCCGCCAGCTCGTCTCCAGTGAACCGGGCACTGGAAAGGAACGAAAATGAAAAAACTCCTGGACTCGACGCCGACCGTCGAAATTATTGGGGTTGTCCTTAATGTTGTTTGTTTGTATTTTCTGGGTTCAATTATGGTCAGGTAGGCCCCACAGCCGATGGGAACCGGCGGTTCGGCAGGCCTGCGCGGCACGGGGTCGGGGTGGCGACGACAAGATCTCGCAGGCCATGCAATTTCATGCGGCGACATGCCATTTCACGCGGGGGGCTTGGGATAGCCAACCCATGGCCATATGGCATGGCTCAAACGTGGCTTATATACTTTTAGGCGTTCTAAGCTAACGGATGCGATCATACCAACTCACATGCACCGGACGTGAAGTGAAGCGAATTTGGGCGAGAGTAGTACTAGGATGGGTGACCTCTGGAAGTCCTCGTGTTGCAGCCCTTCTTTTGACGTTTCAATTGTCGTGGGCGTTTGCTTTCCTTCGTCTTATTCATCTGGCTGTCTTTTGTTTTTCCACGACCCGGGCGCAGCGTGACAACCGGGGCAAACTATGATTAAATACTCCCAGAAAGCCTAGGATTAACGAAGGAATTAAAATAGGAAAATAACACGGTTTCCCAAAACTTCAAAAACTGGATTTCGGGCTAGTAAACGATGTCGGATGCCCGAAAAAGCCCATGAGTCATGGCAGCGCAATGAGTTTTACTCGTGACGCCGTTCTCTTCAAATGGACGGTTCATGGGCCCAGTTCTGAGGTCGGAGACCAGATCGCGGTTTGCCCGATACTGCCGTTGCACGCGCGTCGCTCCAGCCCCTCTCCAATTGCTTCCGTCATCCGTCCTACGCCGCCCCGCCCAGCTCGTCTCCAGTGAACCGGGCACTGGAAAGGAACGAAAATGAAAAAACTCCTGGACTCGACGCCCACTGCCGAAATTATTGGGGTTGTCCTTAATGTTGTTTGTTTGTATTTTCTGGGTTCAATTATGGTCAGGTAGGCCCCACAGCCGATGGGAACCGGCGGTTCGGAGGCCTTGCCGGCACGGGGTCGGGGTGGCGACGACAAGATCTCGCAGGCCATCCCATTTCATGCGGCGACATGCCATTTCACGCGGGGGCTTGGGATAGCCAACCCATGGCCATATGGCATGGCTCAAACGTGGCTTATATACTTTTAGGCGTTCTAAGCTAACGGATGCGATCATACCAACTCACATGCACCGGATCCCATCAGGACTCCGAAGTGAAGCGAATTTGGAGCGACTAGGATGGGTGACCTCCTGGGAAGTCCTCGTGTTGCAGCCCTTCTTTTGACGTTTCAATTGTCGTGGGCGTTTGCTTTCCGTCGTCTTATTCATCTGGCTGTCTTTGTTTTTCCACGACCCGGGCGCAGCGTGACAACCGGGGCAAACTATGATTAAATACTCCCAGAAAGCCTAGGATTAACGAAGGAATTAAAATAGGAAAATAACACGGTTTCCCAAAACTTCAAAAACTGGATTTCGGGCTAGTAAACGATGTCGGATGCCACAAAAAGCCCATGAGTATTGGCAACGCAATGAGTTTTACTCGTGACGCCGTTCTCTTCGAATCGACGGTTCATGGGCCCAGTTCTGAGGTCGGAGACCAGATCCGCGGTTTGCCCGACATGCCGTTGCACGCGCGTCGCTCCAGCCCCTCTCCAATTGCTTCCGTCATCCGTCCTACGCCGCCCCGCCCAGCTCGTCTCCAGTGAACCGGGCACTGGAAAGGAACGAAAATGAAAAAACTCCTGGACTCGACGCCCACTGTTGTGTCGGATTCACTTGCACCAAAATGGATTCAGCTGCATCCTCAACTTGTGATACTCGCAAGTGCACGAACCGTTCGGTAGTATAGCATATGTAAGTGCGAGGTCGATCCCACGAGGATTGGTGATTGAATGATCCAATTCATTTCCCTACAAAAAAAAACAGAAATGGAAAATAAAATAAATAAAACAAGAAAAAGGAAATAACTCAAGCAAATAAGTTCCCAAGTTCAATTAGATTAACGGATTGATTCTAGCTAAAGTATGATTAGGCCATGGTGTCTGGTTCTAACCTTGTGTTCCTAATTCCCTAATTTGATCATTTGTTGTCTAACCTAAAACTAAGCATTAGGAACCCATTAAGCATAGAAGAACAATTTAAACAACCAAGCATGTATCTAATCCCTGTTGTCGAATGTCCATACATACTCTTCCTATTCATAGTTCAATTCGAATTAAAGCATGGTGTCTACTCTTAATTCAAACCAAGATAGCTAACATGCAAGCCTAAATGGTGATCAATCATTCAAACTAGCATATTAACTTATAAGCATAATGAATAAGAACATGAACCATAATTGAAACTTGGAAACTAATCAAACTTGAAACTAAAGAAAAGAATTTACATAAGGAAAAGTAAAGTAGAATTTGGAAAGACTTAAAGAAAATTTCAGCACAAAAGATTTCATTACAACAATTGAAAACTAGAAAGAGAAACTAAGAGAATTTGAGGGAGAGAAGGGAAGGGAGCTCTAGAGAAGTGTTTGAGAGCTCCCCCCCTTGGGGTGTTTTTACAAGCTTAGAGACCTTCCCTATTTATAGGCCTAGGGGAAGTGAAAATCTGAATTCAATATGGCTAATGCATACAACACTTGAATTATAAAATCTGAAATGGTTGATGCACTAGTATTAGAAAATCTGAAATGGGTGATGCACTTGTATTAGAAAATCTTGAATGGTTGATGCACTTCCCCACTAAATCCCACCACCAGCCCTAGCTCATCTTCATGTCACCATGACCAAGCTTCCAACCAGAAATGATAGCTCATACCTAGCTCACCATGACCAAGCATCCAACCAGCACATGCTGAGGTCAGCATGACCATCAACTTCAAGGGCTTACAACTTGGGCTAGGCTGAATCAAATGAAGACTTTAAGATGTCTATTTTGAAGTTCCGAATGTCATTGATCCAACCACACAAGTATTGGCCCAATCCAAGGTTGGAGGAAGAAGTTCAGGCCGAAACAATTTGCTAACTCATTTTCCGCGCTGATAAGATCCATCCTGAGCATGGTTCGGTGTTTGCTAGGTAACGGACTCCAGATTTATCCAATGGAGCTGAATTTTGGATATGTTATAGTAGACACCCATTGGAACAAGTTTCATGAAGATCTTCACTTCATTCGAGCCCCATAGCATGCTTATCCAAGGCCAAGAAGTTGACCTACGAAACTGGGCTGGAAATGGACTGTAGCCAAAATGTGTTTGTCTTTGGGCTCATATTCCTCATATGCCAATCAGCCCCTAACATGTATGGATTGCATCAAATGTTATCTCTTGCTATCTTAACCTACAAAACACACAAACAAAGGTAAGTGACTCAAAATAAAGAGAAACTAAGCAAAATCACTAAGTAAAGAAGGCATGCAAGTGTATGAAATTATGGACTTATCAAAACAGAAAATGAATTAAAAGCACAGTTTAACTCAATAACATAACCAAATCATAAGCTAGAAGGGTACAAAATGATATACAATTATAAACCGATCAAATACCCCCAAACCTAGATTTTGCTAGTCCTCGAGCAAAACAACACAAAACAAAGTTAAAAACAAAACAAGAAGTTAACTAAACCACTTTCGTAGGTAACTCGATTGCATTGAGCATATGCAACAAGCCTTTAAACCTCTAGGCATCCCTAGTAGGAGGAGTTGTGTCTCCAGAGGGTTTAACAGAAACGATACCCACAAACGTTTGACTAATTCTACAAAATAAAGTAGTTAGAAAAATTATTAGATTTGTTAGTCCTTAAGCAAAACAAAAGAAACACAAAAACCAAAAAAAATAATAATTACAAAACAAAAAAAATAAATAAATAAATAAATAAAAACTCAAAAAATCATTCCGAACATTTTCTAAAGAGAAGTGACTCATGCACATGACTCAAAAGTCTTAACAATAAAAACTCAATTTTTGACATTATTTATAAGGTGGCAAAGTTCAAAACACAACATGCTCAAAGTGTAGTAGTGTGATAGCCAAATGCAACAAATTCCCCAATCTTAGTTTTCACACAATTTCAAAAATCATACCAAGCACAAAAGCAACTTCAAATCTCACCAAAGTTGTCCTCTCACAAATGAATCACTCAGAAGAGGGCTACAATGCAACACTCAGTTATAAACATGAGATTAGAGTTAAACCATAAGGGACTTAACTCAAAATAGGAAGATGAAGAACTTGCATTAATATGATCTCAAGAAGGATGCCAAACACTTAAAAGTAGAAAAATGAATGCAATTCAACCACATGATATTTTAGATCAATTTAGGTCTTTATTATAGGTTGTAATGGGGCCAAGGGTGTAAGGTGAGTGAGAAATGAAAGGTATGGATAATACAAAGTCCAAGGAACTCAAAATGTAAGAGCATAAAATAAATTGTTTACAAGACTTCGAATCATCACGATTAGATTTTTTCTTTTTTCTTTTAAATGATCAAAACTCCTTATACCTTCATTTGAACAAACGCCTATTTATTTTGAAGGCCCAAAGATAAATTTCAATCAACCACCACTTTTCTCTTTTCTTTCACCAATTGATGAACCTTTTTTTTTTTTTTTTTTTTTTTTTTGAAATATCCCTTCCCAAACTTAGCATGAAAAACACATCCGATTTAGAGCTCATGAGTTCCTTAGAAAGGTAAATATTTGTTTTTCGGGCTAAGGCGAGGAAATATAGTTGGTAAATGAAAGAAAAGGTTTACATGTATGCTCAAAATGGTTAACAATGGAAAGTCATGCATAAGCATGCATAAGGTTAGCTTGAAAGGCACAAACGATCCAAAGAGGGACTTAATATCATTTCTTAAATGTCATGAAATCAAATTGCAAAAGAATGAATGACTTTTAAGTGTTCAACCAAATCAAAGAATAATGAGATCAAACAACAACTTTGATGACAAGAAAATAGGAGTATGTGTATAACACTCATGAAATGAAGCACAAGGCTCAAAAGCTCACATTATATGGTTATGTAAGTCTAATTTATGCTTGATACAATTCTTTGGGTCATGCAAATCCTTTAATTGAAAAATTATGAAACAAATGGCAAGTGCAAAGAAGGTTTCAAACATATCATGCTAGAACGATGCCAAATTTTATTTTATTTTTTTCATTTTTTCAAATAAAAATTTACAAGGATAAAAAAAATAATAAATAAAATAATAAATAAATATAATTCAATTTTCATTTAAGTCATGCAAACATTTATCACAATCTCATCATAAGTGTTCGGAAAGTGACTCAAAACAAAACAAGACTCAAAATATAGAAAAAGAAAAACAAGCAAGAAATTAATTAAATTTTTTTTTTTTTTTTTGGAAAATTAAATTTACTTGGTAAACTCCAATACCCCCAAACCTAGAAATGAGCATTGTCCTCAATGTTTAAAAATTAGGAACAAGCAATGTCATAACAAGAAATGAAAGGTACTAAAGTAAATATAAAATCACAAAACACACAAGAATTAAAATACAAAAATAAAATAATTACAAAATAAAAATTACAAAACAAACAAACAAATTTAAAAAAAAAACGAAATAGTAAAACACTCGAAACAAAAAGCCCTAAACAAACAGTCTTACGCAAACCAAAACCCAAACGATTGAAAACCCAACCCAAAAGATGTTAACACACTTTGAAACCTAACAACGGTGAAAACCCGACCCGCAAAGAAATCCGAAGCCCACATGTTTGTTATTATTTTTATTTTTAATTTTTTTTTTTAATTTAATGAAACGTGAAGTGGGAGTGCAAAGGCGGGATTTATGGAAAGAAAGAGTGTGGTCCCTACTGCCTCGGTTCCTAGGAAGTGACAGGCAAAAGGAGTGAGGGACGTGTCGGCGCACAGAGGCCGCTTTCACATCCCCCAAGCCAGAATTATTGGCCTCTTGGGTGAAGCGGGACGACTTTTTCACTTTGAAGGTGGTGAAAGGTGAAAATGCAATTAAGGGGAGTTGGGAAACGGGTGCGGCGACATAGAGAGATAACCGTAAGGGCCACACAGAACTCAGAACCGCAACGGCTAGGGTTTAGCAAACTAAGTCTATAAAAGGTAAAAAGAAAGGGTAAAAAAAAACACATAAACTCAGAAACACACAAAATAGAAAAGAAGGAAAGAAGAAAAACGAGTGAGAAATCAAATGGCCTCTTCCTACCCATTTTCGTTGGATCTCAACCTAGCTCCACCGACTCAGACACGAGGCCAAGCAGCGGCACCAGGTATGGATGCCCTACTTTGCCTCCGCAAGGGGGCCTGTGAGGTCAGCTGACTCATACTCCTGGACAACGATGTTGCCATTGGAGTGGGCAGAAATCTAGTGACTCCTAAAGATATACGTGTGTTTGGGACAAGGGATGACAACCGGGTCACGAGTGATGCCATTGCACTGAGCGTGCAGAGTACAGCATGTGTCGCAAGTTTGGGACATCGCCTACTTGCGAAGTCCCATGAGGTAGAGGTGCTGAAAGGTCAGTTGGCGGCGGAGCGAAGTATGGTTGAAGAGTGTCAGACTGCTATAAAAAGCTTGAAAAGGGAGAGGTCAAAGATAGTGGAGGTGAATCGACACCAGCTAGAGGTATTGCGGGACGAGAATAAAAACCTATCAAAAATGGTAGAGTTGTACTCTCGCGACATGCGAAAGCAGCTGGAGGACCTAGACCGACCGGGTAAACGCAAGCAACCAGATCGCGAGAGTAGTTACGCTCAAGCTAAGATTGCGATCTTTGGGAGCTCAAGTGGTGAGCCCCAAGAGGCTGTGCAAGAAGCCCAGGAAGAGGACAGCCATAGGGCCAAACTCAAAGCTCCAATGGTCGAGACACCGAGCACTGTGAAGAAATGATTTCTACTGCATTATTGTTGTTTTTAAGTTACTTTATTTTTTTGGTTGTTTTTGTTTTTGTTATTTTGTTTTGGGAATAAAAGAGTGAATTTGCATAAGGAAAAAGAAAACGGAAAAGAAGCACACTTCCCGAACTTAAATCAAACGAAGACGACAAACGGAAATGGAAGCACAGTTCCCTAACTAAAATAAAATAAAGATGATAGCCGAAAGGGAAAAGCAGAAACACAAAGCTCTAGAAAATGAAAGTAACGGGCAAAAATATTAAACACCAGAAAAACACGGAAAAAAGAAAAGTAAAGTGAAAGTAAAGGTGCTCCCCCTTGAAGCGATCAGGTCGAGCATGCCCGGGAAATCCGAAGTGGTGCTGGCTCTCTCTATCAGCATATGTCTATTTAAACCACGCCTCTAAACAGATGATACCCAGCATTTCTTCCTGCAAACTCAAAGAAAAACATCAAAAAATTCGTAAGCAAAACAAATGGCATCCTCATGCACTCACCTTGATGATCTCAACCTTGAACTGTCCCTTGCACCACCAAATGCCCAGAAAAGGGCTCCTCCAACCCCTGTCTTCCCCAAACTTTGCCGAGGTAATACCAAACTTTGCTGAGGCAAGGCCGAAGAGAGGCAGTGCTGCTGGGAGGCATGATTGGAAGCAAACTCACACCGGCAGATCATTGGCATATAGCACAGAGGTCAGACAAGGTGGCAGTGGACGAGTCCCACAGTATACAGCGCTCCAAGCGGTCTCGGCCACAAATTTGGGCTTGCGCCTACTAGCAAGAACACGAGAGTGTGGAGCCCTGAGCGAGGAGGTGGCTTCCTTGAAAGCTCAGGTGGCGGATTTGCAGAAGCGGTTTTACTGTGCCAATCAGGATGTGGAAGCTCTGGAGAAAAGAAATGAGGACCATGTAGAGCTTCTGGAGATTCTACAAGTGCGAGACAATAGAGGCAAGCCATGATGATGATGAAGATGAAGAAGATGATGAAGATGATGATGATGATGATGAATGATGAAGAAGAAGAAGTTTTTTATTGTTTTTGTTTTTATTTTGTTTTTGTTGTTTTTTTTTTTTTTTTTTTTTTTATGCAATGGTTGAAATAAAAATGTGTTTTAACACTCAGAAATAAACTAACCAAACAAACCACGTAAATAAAAACATAAACTAACTTAACAAAACAAAAACAAAAACAAATCAAAAACAAAGACTCAACAGAAAAGAAAACAAAGAAAAAAAAAAAACTTAATTTAAACACACGAATATACAAGCAACTCACGGATGACCAGTTAAGGGCCTCAGAAAAACACAGCCAGGGGATCCGGGAAGGTTGGAGGGGTCACAATGGTCCCGCTTAAAACCCAAACTTCTTAGACACCGAAGGTGTCGCCTATAGAACTCCTAGACACTGGATTGACGAAGGTGCTCACTGGAGTTACCATAAGTTAGCTCATATGAAAAATAATTTTTTTTTTATAAAGATAAGAAACAAAAACAAATTAAGATAAAATGAAACAACAAACCATAAACGAAAATGAACTAAGTACTCTAAACAAATTCAAACAAACAACATAAATTGTTGTACTAAAAGAAACAAACCAATAAACCAAAGAAAAACACAAACAGCACTTTCTATCACCTATTTATCACCCTTTTATCACCATTTGGACAGATTCGTTTCTCTGTTTTCCAGCTTCGACCTGTGTTCAGTGTTTAGCTCATAACTTTCGAACCGTAAGTCCGAATTTTACGTTCTTTATATGGTTGGATTCAGCACAGAAAAACAAAGAATCCAACGCGGACCAAAAGGCAAAAACAATTACGGAATTAAACATAATTCAAAGAAAATAAAGGATTGAAATGCTTCCCCTTGAAGCGATTAGGTCGATCATGGATGCACTTGGAGGTCGCGACTTCTCCCATTGCTCCACACTTCCCATTCTTATGATTGAAGTTGCCATCTCTCTCCATTTTTATTAAGCTATCATAAATTGCTAAAACAAACACACAAACTTGAAATGGAATTAAAAGGATTAGGAAATAAAAACTAAAATGAAAAGGAAAATCAACACCATCCAATTCCATGCTTCAAATCATCAAGCACCAATGGGTTGTGTAAGCTGGGACTTAAACCCAGTTCTCTTGCTTGTTAGGCAATTGTCCTTTTCTGTTGGACTACAAACACAACTTGTCCATTAACGCCATTCACTCAGGAAACTGTCTAGAAAAAGATGAAACTGAAAAATAAAAATAAAACAAGTAGGGAAAAGAAATAGAACCAAACTATGTTGCCAATCCCCGGCAATGGCGCCAAAAACTTGTTGTGTCGGATTCACTTGCACCAAAATGGATTCAGCTGCATCCTCAACTTGTGATACTCGCAAGTGCACGAACCGTTCGGTAGTATAGCATATGTAAGTGCGAGGTCGATCCCACGAGGATTGGTGATTGAATGATCCAATTCATTTCCCTACAAAAAAAACAGAAATGGAAAAGAAAATAAATAAAACAAGAAAAAGGAAATAACTCAAGCAAATAAGTTCCCAAGTTCAATTAAAACTAAGCATTAGGAACCCATTAAGCATAGAAGAACAATTTAAACAACCAAGCATGTATCTAATCCCTGTAGTCCGATTTTGTTTCAAGCCCAATTTGGGTTCCTTCGAGGCCCAAATTATTTCACGGTTTTGACGCTTTCGGGCCTCCACCGTTTTGGGTCGAGTTATAGCCTTGGCCTGTTTGTTTGTTGACGGGCTGAGTGCGTCAAATTTAGGCCCAAACAATGCCCCCTAAGTCTGAATCATTTTTTGAACGGTTCCAGACTTAATGACTTTGGCCATTTAATTTGAGCGCGCCAGTTACTTCCGTTAGCCCATGTCTGCCACGTCTGCCTACCACGAACTAGACTTCGTGGGAAATTGGTCAGTTACTCGCTAGTCACTAGCTAGTCTTATCAGGTGGCGTCTTGTCTTCTCCTTCCCATGATTACGAGCTCTTTTTAAATAAATTTGAAAAACTCCAGTTCCTGTTCATTTCAAAACACCAGCTTCCTCATACCTCGGTTTTTCTCTAGATTTCCCAGAATCTTTCCTCTTTTTGTCTGATCAACCCTTAGTTGTTTCCTTGTTCTAGCTTGAAACCAAAAATGTCTTCTCCGAAAACTCGTGCCCAGGGCTCTTCCTCTTCAGTTCCTCCTAATTATATCACTTGGGACTGGATTGATAACCATGCCATGGAGGTTCGAAGCAGGCTCCACCCTTTCACCAAGAAAGAGCTAGATGAGAACGTTCTCCATTTATTCGAGAGTACTCTAACCCTGGGACCTTGCTGGTTTGGTTCTCTCTCGACTAAGATAGCGGAGCTGATAGAAAAAGATGCTGAAGCACCTCTGTGTTTCCAAGGCACTTCTGCCCTGGCCTCTTATTCTTGGGTCAGCAAGAATTTAGAGTCGTTCGTTCCCATCCAGTGAGGTGAGGAATAGTCCTGTGAAATGGGCAGACTGGATTGATAGACGTCTTCCAAAGTATGAAGCTTACTGGAGGAGGGCAGGTATTTACGACTCAATCCTGCTATCTAAACAGTCTATTAACAGGGATGAGAGTCTAAACAGTTCACAAGGTCCTTCACAACCTACCCAAAGAATATTTGCTCATCAAGATTCAAGTTCACAACCTCAACCAATGGTAACTTCTCCAAAAAGGCCTAGGTTAAAATCTCCAGCAAAACGATTAAGGCCATGGAGAGTTTAGTCAGCAATTTTAAGTCAATGGTTGAAGAGTTGTGATGTTTATTTTGGTGTTCTGGATAATTTTGGTTTGCAATCTATTTGCTAGTATATTGTTGAACTTATTTTTATTTGAAGTGAATGGATGAAGATGTATTTTTGAAACTGAATTTGGACAAGCTTTGATGTAATCACAAGTGAATTCAAATGTTGTATTTTGGCATACTTTGTAATGCAGTTCATTTGGTGTGATAGTTACTGTTTCAATGGTCAAAATGACAGCTTGCATTTTCATTCACCAAAACAATTCTTACAGTGATTACAATGGTCACAACACTCAGAATTGCCAATTACACACTATTTCTTACCCTTACAAAAAGCCAATCACTCATCTCTTTCTAACCATTACAAATTGCCAATTACCCATCTATTTCTACCCCAAACACCCATCCCTTTCTAACCATTACAAAATGCCAACCACCCATCCCTTTCTAACCCTTACAAAAACTTACAAAATGCCAAGCAGTGCACCCATCCCTTTATAACCCTAAACCAAAATGCCAACTACCCATCCCTTTCTACACCTGCCCATTGCTACCTTTATCTTCATTTGAAATCAAGCACATAATAATCCCAAACATGCACAATGACACCCAAAACCATGGGTTTTTCAGCTTCGAATTCCCTTTATTTTTTTCTGCTTCCAACTTGTTAATTCTCCTTAGCAGTCCTGGAATTATTTGCTTAGATCTATTGCACATAACAGGGTCACCCCACTCCCACATTTGACAACGTTTATGCAAACACAGAGTTTTAAAAGGTGGAAACTCAAAATTGAAAATTTGAAACCCAAACTTCAAAATTCAACTCACCTCCGCACAAACATAAAATCTTCGTCCTAGATGTGAAGAGGTCCAAGAAGTCTGAATTTTTGCAACCTTCCCACAATAGCAGGTCGGTGATGGCAACATCCATGAATTGCCATCTTCCAACTCTGAGCTCCCCTGTGTGACCCATCAACGCTGCCAGATAAGTTCATCCTCATCTCTCTCTCTCTCTCTCTCTCTCTCTCTCTCTCTCTCCCCTCTCTCTCTCTCTCTCACCAACCTTCGATATCGTCCCTCTCCAACCTTCGATTTCGTCCTTTTTTTTTTCCCGCCCTCGATTTGGTACCTTTCTAACCCTAAACCCCAATTGAAAGCGATGTGCGAAGTGTGTGAGAGAGGTTGAGAGAGGTTGCTAATTCAATCCGTGTTGAATGACGAAAATAACCCTAAAAAAAGAGTCAACGTGGGTCAAAAGACGGATTAATGGATGAAATGTTCGAATTTTGACGGTGGGGGGAACATTGATAATAAAATTTAATTCAAGCCTGTAATTGGCTAAAAAAAAAAGGTCAGGGGGTAAATTAAGAGTTATGTACAAGTTCAGGGGGCAATTCGGCAGTATACCCTTTTATATTAAGATAAATTAATAATTCAATAAATAGTTTGGTAGTAAGATGTACCCCAATTAAGTTAATGACCTAAATGGTGTTCGGTTCATTTTTACACATGATTTTTCATGTTATTCTCCCACTTTTTTGAGTTAGTTCTTGACATTTTATAGGTTTTTACTTCCTTTTTGTGTTTTCTTAGATTTTACCTTGGTTGGGATGAAAATGAGCCAAAAGTGCATTATTAGTTATAATTTTTGTTTTTGTTCATTTTCGTAGGTCAACTTCTTGGCCTGGGATCAACATGCTCTGGTGCTCGGATGAGGTCATGATCTTCATGAGACTTGTTCCAATGGATGTTAACTACAACATATCCAAATTTGAGCTCCATTGGACAAGTATTGCCTATCCAACCAATCCAGCATGTTACCACAGCTCTGGAAATCCGGAATTGGCCAGCTTTTACCTCCATTGTGTTATCTTGATTCTTCTTGTTACCATAACTCTTGGTAACAAGAAATTACCTTTGTAAATGAGATATTTTCTGAAGCAATTGGCATCTTTAGGAAGACAAGGCTTCATCATGGCAAAGGGGACAAGAGCAAAGGCTTTAAGGAAAGTATGAGTTTTATATTATATTTGTGAGCTGGAAATTGATGGGCAATGGAAAGTTAATTGCAATCTGAAGTGGGAGAGCTTTTGAACGTGGGAAATGAAGTCATTCCATCATTCTACATATTGGGAGCAGATTTTGGAGAGTTTGGAGCTAAGGGAAAGCCAAGGTGCAGCCAAGCAAAGTGGAGAAGAAAGCTTCCACCATTGATGACCTTGAAGCTTTCATCATTTTCTCAAAATCTGTAAACTCTTTCTAATTTTATTTTGAGTTTGTATTTGGAATAAGTATGAGCAACTAAACTCCATAGCTAGGGCTTAGGTTGAAGCCCTAAACATGAATACCTTATTATTTTGATGCTTGAGTGTATGAATTTCTAGATATTGTTGATGAATTCCAATTCACCAAATTAATCTATCCTTGATGTATGTTCTTCTTTGATTGATCACCTTTGAAAGCATGCTTCTTGAGGTTGTTGGGATTATGTGTATCTTCATGTTTTCCTAAGAAATAAATGGATGGAGTAAGAACCATCCATGTGAATTGGTTTCTTGAATACCTAATGTAAACACCATGCTATTAGGATTCTTGTGATGTTCATATTCTCTTTGAACTTAATGGGTTTTCCTTGTAATTGAATCGAAGTACGAACCATACCTAGGTTCGGTTATGAGGAGAGCACAAGTATTGTAGCACGAACCATGCACTTTACGTATATTAGAGAGAATCAATGCGTCTTGAGCCACGACCCATGGTCTTGATTGCGAACGTTTTCATCAACACGTTTAGAGTTCATCACTTGAGTATTCATGAACTTGGGTAGAATTGTTTAGGGTGGATTCGAAACCCTAGTGTTTGTTACATTTTAATTCCACTCTTTGATATTTCATCTCTGCAATTCTCATTTAAATTCAAAGTCCATTTACTTTCTTGCAATAGAAATAGGTCACTTGAAACAAATCAAACCCCCCCCCCCCAATGTGTGTGTGAGTTGCGTGTTTGACACGTTTTGTGTCTTTGTTACTGAATTTTATTTGTTTCTGTAATTGTTTTGGACTTTTGGTCCGCGTTGTGTTCTTGCATTTTCTGTGCTGAATCCAACCGTATAAAGAACGTGAATTTTGGACAAACGGTTGGAAAGTTATAGGTCAAAAACTGGACAGAGGTCGAAACTGAAAAGCAGAGAAACGACTCTGTGAAAAACGACCGGTCGCTCTTACCTGACGACCGGTCGCTTTTGCCTGACGACCGGTCGCTCATCACGTCAAAAATTTGAATTTCGACTCTGTGAAAAACGACCGGTCGCTCTTACCTGACGACCGGTCGCTTGTTACTGTTCACAGCACTATTCCTTTGTGATAAATAGGTGATAGAAGGGTGATAGAAAGTGTTGTTTGTGTCTTTCTTTAGTTTTCTTTTGTTGTTTCATTTCTTTTACACTTCTTTACTGATTTTTAGTTTCCATTTTGCATTTGTGCATTTGTGGTGTGTCAAGTAAGTGTTCTTTACGTACTCAAATTAGAACTTATAGGAAGCCGACAAGTTCTTCGTGGGATCGACCCCGTACTTACATAATCTTTACTTCTTTAGATTCGTGCACTTGCGGGTATTTTTAATTGGTTGTTTGCACATTAATTTGTGTCCTTTTAGGAATGCAACAAATGGTCCTCCAACTATTGCCCTAGTATCATTTTGGTCCACCAACTAAAATTTTCAATTCAAACGTCCTTAAACTTTTTATTTTGTACCAAGATGGTCCATCCGTCAAAGTTTGTGTATTATTCCGTGAAATCAAGGGATAAAACCGTATTTTTAGGTGAGTATCCTCCTCTAAAAGGGTTATTAATCATAATGGTCCCCCAACTATTGCTCTAGTATCATTTTGGTCCACCAACTAAAATTTTCATTTGAACCGTCCTTCAACTCTTATTTTTGCTATCAAGATGGTCCTATTGTTAAAGTCCTGTCAATTTTATTGTTAAATTAAGGGGTAAAAATTTCTGTATGAATTAAAATAGTAATATATAATTAAAAATTAAAGGAAACTATTATAAAACTTTAAAAAAATTTAAAAATTGAATCTCACCAGCCACATGGCTTCTTTTTTTTTGATAGACTGACCTAACAATTAATAATAAAAAATAAAATCACATAAATATGAAAATAAAATAATAATTTTTTTAAAAGAGTAAACAATAATTAATAATTAAAGGAAACTATTATAGGAACTTGTACCTAATTTTAAAATTGAAAAAATTGAATCTCACCACCAATATGGCTTTTTTTGCTAACATGGACTTAAAAAGTAAAAAAAAAAATCTCTATTGTTTAAATTAATTAAAAATTTTAAAATCAGATAAATACAAAAATAAATAACAATAAAATTGACGGACTTTGACGGTAGGACCATCTTGATACAAAAAAAAAGAGCTGAAGAACGGTTCAAATGAAAATTTTAGTTGGTGGACCAAAATGATACTAGAGCAATAGTTGAGGGACCGAAGGTATTTTGGTTTTGAACGATAGAGCTTCTCAAAAAGTTGCATATACCTTTCAAAACTCAGTCACGTGGCCATCGCGTAATTAAGAAAGTAACCAAATCTGGAAAATATGGACCATCTTAATACCATATAAAAAGTTTAAGGACGTTTAAATTGAAAATTTTAGTTAGTGAACTAAAATGATAATGGGGCAATACTTTGGGACCATTTAGGTCATTAACTGTTTTAGAATTTATTTAGCAGCACTGCACTCCATCTTGCGGAGTCTCTGTTTCTTCCGCCTTTTTGTACTTTCTCCCGGTCAAGTTGTGATCTCCCTCCCTCGCACAGACAGATAGAGAGAGGAGAAACCACAATCCTCTCTCCTTCTCTCCAAACCAAGCTCGCTCGCTCTCTCTCTCTCTCTCTCACTACGCAGTCCGCAATTCACACAACAGTCAACCCCAAAGCCAAGTCAAAGTTATGGACTTCCACCGAAACCACCACAGCACCACCTCCCCCACGTCCTCTGCCTCCTCCACCACCACCACCCCCATTCCCAATCCTAACCCTAACCCTAATCCCTCCTCCAACTGCATCTCTACCGACGACCCAATGCACTCCTGGTGGGAGTCCATCTCCAAAGCCCGCTCTCGCATCCACTCCTTGTCCTCTCTCCTACCCCCTTCTCTCTCCTCCTGTCTCTCCTCCCTCGCCGACTCCGACCGCCCTGCCCTCTCCCTTCTGTCCTCCCTTGAGTCCTACGACGCCGTTTCTTCCGCCCTATCCTCCCCTCTGTCCGGTTCAGGATCCGACCCCCTCTGCCACTGGCTCTACGATACCTTCCTCTCCTCTGACCCCCATCTACGACTCGTCGTTTTCTCCTTCCTCCCTGTCCTCTCTGGCCTCTACCTCTCCCGGGTCCATTCTCTCTCCTCTGACTCTCCCTCTCTTCCCTCCCTCGCCGCTTTCGAAGCTGTTCTCCTCGCCCTCTACGCCGCCGAGACCAAGGCTCGAAACGGCAAGCCTGTTGTCGTTTCGATCCCAGATCTCTCTCAGCCCTCTCTCTACCACACCCCTCGAGTTCACAAGCCCAACCCCCTCGCAGCCGCCATTTCCCCCCACCAGTCAATTGGGGTTTTGTCGCCGCCTCTGGAGCCCCAGATCGCGGTCAAGTCCACCAAACGTGCCTGCATTGTCGGCGTTGCCCTCGATTCCTATTACAAGCACATTTCCCAGATGCCCTCTTGGTCCAAGATTGACTTTTGTCGATTCCTAGCTTCCTGGGCCGGCCAGGATTGCCATTGTCTGCACCAAGTCGGTGACGATGATACCAATGAGCCCGACATTACTCCGGCATTGTTCTTGGAGGGCGGCAATGAGATTGACGATGTGACTGAAGAAATGGATCAGTTAATGAGATTTGAGAAGAAAAATGTTTGCAATGGTGTAGTTTTGGAGTCAAAGGGGTCAATAATTCCATTACCTTGGGAGCTTTTGCAGCCAGCGTTGCGAATAGTGGGGCATTGTCTGTTGGCCCCATTGAATTCTCAGGACATTAAGGACGCGGCTTCTGTTGCAGTGAAGCGATTGTATGCTCGGGCATCTCATGATTTGGTGCCACAGGCGATTTTAGCTACTCAGAGCCTAATTCAGCTAGATAAGAGGGCACGGGAGTCTGCCAAGGCTACTGCGGCTGCTAATTCGTCTTCAAACGCTAACACCCCAAGCAAAGCTAAGAACCCCGAAGTACTTTTGGTCTCAAAATGAGTAAGTGGTTGGTTGGTTTGTATTCTATTTGGTTTTGCAGATTGCAGGTACTGGATGTTGTATAGCTATATATTCGACAGTTAGCAGTTGCTATAGGTTACTGTTTTATGCATGTCAATCGGTTTTTGTTTGTAGATCCTAGTGTCATGTAACTTCTAATTAAAGGTTTGCTTGTGGCTAGTTTAATTTATGAACTATGTCCTTGTGTATTTTCTTCCAAGTGTTTCTTTAGTAATTATTGTTTTTCATTCATCTTGTACTCGCAAAACATGATGAAGGAAAGTTACAGATTTATGGTAATTTATACTGTTTGCCATTTACTTGTGTGTTGTGTTTGCATTCTGGTTTTGTCTTTTCATTGCAATGCATTCTGCAAATTTTCTGAGTGAATGTAGCTTTGTACAATTGATGATCATTTACTTGTAATTGAGCTTTATATCATATGATTCTGTTATGCTCCATTTACTTTGTTATTTGTTGTTCATTTCACTGATCCCGTATTCTTGTGCCTTCTGATCTTTGTTTGAAATTTCAGTAATTGTATATATAGTATGCGTTTTATAGTATTAGTTCATATTGGTTTGTCTGTGTAATCATTGGGAATCCATGAATAAGTGGTGTCTGGATATGTTTGTCCCTAGTATTTGTTCATTTTACCACTCAGTTTGATAGTTGGGCATTGCTCCTGTGACTCCAAAGTCCTTTTAGCTCTATATCAGTTTCATTTTATGATTATTCTTAGAGCGCCCAAGAGTAAAATTTCTCTGTTTTTCTGATTAGCCATTGTTTTGTTTCCTACTTGAAGCATTTTTTTTTGGCTTGTGCTTGGTAAGGGGTTACGGTTCTACATCAACTGGCTCCTAGGTTTAACCATCTCCATTATTGGCCACATTTTGCTGATCTAAATAAGTTCTGTTTTGTACGTACACTTTCAACTTTGTTTTGGACTGAGAAAATTATCCTACTTCTTTTTGTCTGTCAATATACTGGGGTAAGTATCTGTAGGTGATGTAGGGTTTAGTAAATGCAATTCCCTATTTTTGGGATGGAGGGTCCAGTGAAGCTTTATTTTTATTTTTATTTTGGGTTTTTTCTGTGGGACGCATGTGAAGTAGATTGTTAGGAGTGCTGAGAGTTGGATAGATGCATATTTTTACAATAATGCTTTTGATTCAGGTGAAATATGGTGTCCTTATCTGAGGAAAAGGGTGGTTTGGGTTTGGCAATGTAATTAAAAGAAATGAGGTACCACTTGGGAATGGTTGTGGAAATTTCGCTTGACAAGGATTCTTCTCTGTCCTCGCAAGAAAATATTAGACGTTGATGGTTTTGTCAAAGCCCTGAGATGTTGCCAATGGAAAGACAGTTCTATCCATCCTTTCATTCTCGTCTTGCCAGCGTTTTTTGGTGTGAAATGGGGAAAAGGTCAATCTTTTGGGAGTGATTTGGGAAACGCCTTTTCGTATTTCTTTCCCTTACTTATGTAACTTTCGGCCTATACCTATGGCTAGAATGTTTGTAAGTTATTTTCTTCCAGTAAGTTGGGATTTTGGTTTCTGTAGAAATCTAGGGAATTCTCTTGCCATTACTCTGCCGCAGAGTTATGATACAAGTTCTTGCTTGGATTAGGTTCAACACCTATTATATGGTTTAGGGGAGAAGCCTACGGTTCGTCTTTCTCCCTGATGGGGTACTATGAGTAGAAAAAGTGTTTAGAGAGCTGATCATTTTTTTCTTCATTGCCCTACTGCATTAAGTTTTAGGGAGCTTTAGTTTTAAACCATAATATAGTTTACTAATTTAGTAGAAAGAAAATACAATTTAGTCTAATTAGGAAAAGTCCAAACACCAAAATGTAACAAAAATACCATTACAAAATATGAAAATTACAACATATGCCATTTTCAGGATTTAGTTTTAAACCAAAGCTAAAAAACGACATCAAACCAAAACAACATCAACCGAAACTGAAATTGAATCACAACCCATCCGCGCGATCTTTCAACTTCACCTCCAGAAACCTCCAGACCACCAATGATCATCGAAGACCACCAACGATTTCGAAGCCACCAACGATCATCGAAGAACACCAACCCATTCACGCGACCATCATCGAAGACCACCAACGATCTAAAGCCGATTCTTCATCTCAGTTTCTGGTTTTGGTTTTCTGCATCTCAGCTTCTGGTTTTGGTTTTTTGCATCTCAGTTCTGTTTTGGTTTTCTGCATCTCAGCTTTCTCCAGTTTCTGCATCTCATTTTCTGTTTTGGTTTTCTGCATCTCATTTTCTGGTTTTTTTTTTTTTGTTCAATCTCATTTTCTGGTTTTGGTAGAAAGAAATACAATTTGGTTTTCTGCATCTCAGTTCTGGTTTTCATTTTCGTTTTCTGCATTGCAGTTTCTGTGTAACTACATCCTGTCAAATAACCGGTTTTCGACAATTACTTGATGGATGTCCTCCTCAAGTACCTCATGGAAACACTTCGATCTTGAACTCAGCAAGATAGCGATCGTAATTGCTCTTCATCTTGAGCTAGAAGACCTTGGAGTTACATGTGAAGGCCGAAGGGATGAGCAGTTTGAGAATTCCATTGCGAGAGAGAGAGAGAGAGAGAGAGAGAGAGAGAGAGAGAGAGAGAGAGAGAGAGAGAGAGAGATGAGCAGTTGGAGTTACCGGTGGTCGTCGTTGCTGCGAGAGAGAGAGAGAGTTGTCGTTCCTCCTGAAGAGAGAGAGAGATCTAATCTGATCAAAAAGGGAGACCAACCCTAAATATTTTAATAAAAATGGTATAATTGTCTTCTCAGTGATTAATATAAAGTGGGCCAACGAATTCTAGCCTCTTTGGCCTAATCCAAAATAACAATTCTTTTATAGGTATTAAAACCCAAACTAAAATACCTAATGTCTCAAATACTAATTAATAAAGTTAATTATGTCTAATACCTAATTTTCCTTAAGTTTTATGGTGGTCATTGTTTAGGTAATTAGACCCTTACCAGAAAAAAGTAGATATTGTTTAGGTAAGCTGATTTGCTTTAGCTGACTCCCAGCATATTCGTAGCGCTGAGCTGATCATTTTTTTCTTCATTGCCCTACTACATTAAATTTTATGGTGGTCATTGTTTAGGTAATAAGACCCTTACCAGAAACAAATAGATATTGTTTTTTTTTTTTTTTTTTTGGTCTGAACAAATAGATATTGTTAGGTAAGCTGATTTGCATTAGATGATTCCAGCACGTGCACCTCGGTTTTTTATGAGCACAAGGTATTTGCGGTGGGTGGGAATCTGCTGGCTTTCTTTTCGGTAGTGGATTGAAAATAAAATAGGAAGGATCTCAAAACCTGTTTACGGGTTTGGGTTTCTTCCTAGTTCCCATTACCATGTTTTTCAATTTCTGCGGTGATGTAGGATATGGGGAATTGAGTATTTAGGTAGTTTAGCGGAAGCAAAAACAATGGAAAACTGAAAATAGAACGAACAATGATAGGTCTGGAATCACTCTAGGGGTTTGGCTTCACCTCAAGGAGTCTCCAATCTCTGGAAAATAAAATTTTCTTAATATCTCAACAACTGAATTTTAAAAAACTACATGGGGTATTTATTGCAAATTAAAACCTAGAGACAATAGGATAAAAATCCCTTACTAAAATAGAAATCCTAATCCACCGAGGAACTAATTCACATAAACTAGGAAACTTAAATAAAATCCTACTAAAACACTCAACCCCAAAACCCTCAATAGGGCATCAAAGTAATTTAATAATCAAAATTAAATTCAATAGGGCCAGTTAATCATTTTTTGGGTTTGTTTATAGAAATTAAATGGTATATGGTTTATTTATAGTTTTAGTGCTAAGAATGGGTATATAACTAAATATTTCTAAAGGTTATTTGCGGGGAGAGAAATTCTATAGGTACACTATGTGAAAAAAGTTTAGTTAATAAGTTGGAACCAAATAGTCCTGCATTTCTAGAAAATACCTGGTTTTACCTGGCTGCGAGACTCAAGTAGTTGTGAACTTTTTCTATTTGACTGTAACACCACCATGCGGTGCGATCGTAGAACTAGTCCTTGGTTAAGGAAAGGGAAAACTATAGATTTATGCCGCTATATTTTCTAATTAATTAACGAATAAAGCAGTCACTTGAAGTGACATAAGAAACCAAATATAAAGATTTAGAAGGGAAACAATATCAGATGGTCACCAGTTTGTAAATATACGACCTAATAACTACTACTAATATTCAAAGCAGCCACAAGCGTAGTCCATCCTTTATATAAATCTAGTGTGATCTCCATCTCCCCCAACGGGGTCTAATACAGTAAAAAAGGGTTTGGACTTGTAGACCATTGGCCTCAAGTTCAAATCCCCATGTACTTAATCACCTGTTTAATTGAACTTTTATTCCAAAATTCTTGTTCTTCATCATAGACTTGAGTTGCGAGTGATTGTTATTTGATATGGAATGTGTGTGTTCGACATAGCAGCATATCTCTTTTAAGTATTTCGCGATTAAGAGCTGTGAATTGAATTGCAAAGCTTGGACATAGCCTGTGATTGATTTACATGAATTTCCTGTTCTTGGTTGCTTACTTGATTTCTAAATATTTTATTTTATGCCTTAACTAGGATGACTAAAGTATCTAGGAGTAACTGGCTGTGTGACATGTACTTGAGAGAACATGACAACATATGTGCGATAACTCAAACATTTGTCTTGGAAATCTTCCTCATTCATATGGTAATCTATAAATTAACAATTAGAAACTATGGTTAGGAATGGTAGTGGTGGATTCTTAGTGTTTCATCATAATGGTTTCTTTATAATATATATTTTAAAAAAATAGACTTGGTTGATTATTTGTTTACAATTTTAGTTGATTCATTCTATAATATTCAAATCAGTTAGGGCTCTTTTGGTTCACAAATTTAACTTTCTGGGAATGAAATTTCCGTGTCTAATCCCACGAGATGAGAATAGAAGATGTTCGTTCTCATGTTAGGGAATGCTAGGAAATGAGGACTAGGAAGGTCCATTATCTCCCATTTTGTGTTTGATTTGTGTATTAGGAATGAAAATTTTTTAGTTTTCCAACAATACTTTTGATTTTTTATTATTAAAAGTTATTATTATGAAGAGTTTTTTTATGCTCAAAATTCAAAAATTATAACAGGGGTAAGTTAGTCCAAAATAAATGAATTAAACGTGTTCAAGATCGAACAATCCATAATTGGCGATAGTCCGACCGTCCATCAAATAATTAAATCTCGCCAATTCGGGTATACCGTAATGCTTGAGACAATGTGCGGATAATTTTGGGTTGACAACAGGTCACCAATTGCCGGCTACGCGCAGCCACCAATGACGGTGGTTCATGGAATTTTCCAACGACTATGAAACTCAAAATCAACGGTCGACACTTATGCCAAAAGATCAAGCACGATGATAGGAGAAGATTTTGTCCTCGGATCGAAGTGACGGCGGGATTGGCCTGAAAGCCTCGGTGGCCTTGAAACTTCTCGACTACGATTCTCTTCGACAACGAGTCAACGACGGTAAGGCTAGGTGAGTTCAACTCCTTAGAGGATGGGGAACAACACCCACCCAACTTGGCCAACGATGGTGGCCGAAAATGGCGGCGGTGCCAACTCACGAAGGCATCTAGCTGCTTTTTCCAAAAAAAATTCAACTTGAATCGGCGTCATTTGGTAGTTAATCGGAGAAGGGATTGTGGGTAAAGTGTAGGGCTGCCTGCCTGGCAGGAACAAAACCCGACCAAAATCGTGGCCGAAGGTTGTCGCTGGGAAGTCAAACTGTTGTGGGTTTCACTGTGCAGCCATTGAGTGAGGAATGGAGAGAAGGGAGGGGAAGAGATGGAGAGAATTGTCTAATCATGCTAAAATTTCAAAATTTTAAAGAAAATTTACATAGACTTTAAAGAGGTCGTCCCCTTGTTGAACCAAATTTAGGCATCAACGCATTGTTCATTGTTGACGCCAAAAGTGGTTTCCTGACTTTGAGGGTCAACTTAGTAATTTTATGCCTTCGGTATCCTTGATGCCTCAGCGTCTGTGTGATCCGCAAGATAAGCAAACGCACGGTAAGACCTAGGGCACCGGTGTGGTATCGGCCGAAGGCTCTCCGATGCTTAAGTAAGTTCAGGAATAGAAAGTTTAACTGGAGGATCAATAGGCTTGTATGCCGTTAGTTCTGATTACCTCTATTCTGGGATAGTTGGTCTCCTTTTATAGGCCTTGGGAGGTGTGCATTTGTTGATAATTTCGATGTGGGACTGTGGACGTCGCTTGGGAGCGTGCCACGCGTCCCAGGAGGGGGGCGTTGCCCTAATGGTGCGATCGGTAGGTAGAGTGCCGAGGGCGCCTTTGACCAGGCCCAATTTTCTCCACATGTCTTGCCCTTATTGGCTGTTTATTTTGGGTGTAAACAGGAGTCCCCCAGTTCTCGAGCGAGATTTCTCTCGGGGGACTTGTTTGTTCTTCGGTAGCCACTAGGTCATCCTACCGTTCGGTAGGTTATCCAGGAGGCACGCTGGGGCTTTGTCTCGGTGCCGACTTGTTCAGAAAGTTTGCCTGGGAGCTCAAGAGTCGCCACTTCGGGGGTTACCGTTCGGCAGCATTTGATACGTTAAGGGGTTCCAAGAGATTCTTGCCGATTGCTTGTTAACTTTAGCGAGTTTGATCTTTTCTCTTGTGACTCACGCACAGGGGCGGTGATGGGACATGGTGATGCTTCGTCTTCTGTACCCAGCGTGCCTGCAGAGGTTCCATTCGTTGCGCGACACGTGGAGTGTCAAATCACGCGAGAGACGCCATTAATGCGCCGTTTGGTTTCTCGAGGTGTACCGTTGGAACCCCAGCCCTATAAATGGGAGTGGTTTCTGAAGCATTTGTTCACTTTGCGTTTGTGAGTGAGGCGGAAGCTCTGTCCAGGCGATTTCCGGCGAGTGCTATCGGTAACAGAGGCGATTTCTGGTGAAGGCAAACGGTAACAGAAGCGATTTCCGGCGAGAGCAAACGGTAATTCAAGCGACTTTCGCCTTCCCCAACCAGCCGACATAAGGTACCGTTCGGCACCTCATCTTATTTCTTTATTTTTATGCATACGTCCTTCCTTGGTTCAAACTAGACTAGAACTTTATGCAAGTGGGGTGTGGTTCGGTAGTCTAGTTGCCATAGGTAGAGGCGTAGGCATCGGTAGGATAGTCTCCCGGCATAGCCCTTAGCTTTCTTCCCTTACTTTTGTAGATGTCTGATAGTGAGTCTGGGTTCGAGAGTGAGCCTAACGCATTCGAGGGGAGTCCCCGGGCAGAGGAAGGGATACCGAGAGTGAAGAGTCGAGTCCTGATCCGAGAGCGACAGTGGCTCCGACGTTGAAGTCGTCGGTGAGAGGGTTAGGCCGGCACCTACCCACGGGATCGGTAAGGGGCTTACGACCAGTCGAGCCGATGCCGTTGTCCGTTGTGTACAGCGACAGTAGGCAATTTGGCATGGGCGAGCACATTGGGCCTTTGGAAGAGGACGTCCGAGCTCCAGAGGCGGCAAGGAGGTGACCGATCGGAAGCTTCTACATCTGGCCGAGAGAGTGCCGCGGCCGGTACCTCTTCCTTGCCGAAGGTCACGATAGTCCATCATGGGAACCCTAGGGTAGCAATAGGGGTCCCGAAGGAATTTTTGTTTGCGGTGGACTACTTGGAGCCGAACAAAATGACTCATCGGGAGCTGGCCAGGATTCGGGCGGAGTGCTTGATACCCCATTCGGTAGGGATGAGGATCCCAGGCCCTACCGAATCTCTGAGCAAACCGAAGGACGGGGAAGTCGTTTCTTTACCGACGTCCTTCTCCAGGGGGTTAGGTTGCCGTTGTAGCCCTGCGTTCAGAGGATTCTGGCCCAGATCGGGTATGCTCCAGGCCAGTTCAACCCCAACTTCTGGGTGGCTCTGATGGGAGTAGTAACCGCCTTCGGTATGGCTGGCGAGGGGGAGCCTACGTACAAGCAGTTCTCGTACCTTCCAGCGTCACGAAGTCAAAGAGTGCCGATCGTGGTGGCTGGGTCCACGCCAACTGCCTCTAGGGCCTTCGAGCGAGGCCATTTCGTGAGCGCCGTGCCGACTTCCCAGAAGTAGTGGAGGAATCGGCGGGTTATCTCATCGGAGACTGGGAGTCTCCCCCTGGGTTCCCGTTCGATTCCACATCCCCAACACATTCCAGATCACCGGTAGGTCCCGAGCATACCTATCGGTAGGCGAGTTTTTCTTTTTCTTTTGTTGCCTTACCGTTTTGATTTGTCTTCTGTAGGTAAGCTGGAGCAGCCGGTCCCCACCCGGACCGAGATTCGGCAGATGGACAGGGGTGAGGCAACGAGTCCTCGCCGATTCCAGAGTCTACCCGCAGTTTCTGTTTACCGAGAACCTGATTAGAGCCAGACTCGTCGACCCTGCCGAGAGTGAGTGCACTAGCTTTCTTCTCTCTGTTTTTGTTTGTTTTTGTTTTTGTTTTTGTTTTTTTATATATTACCAAATCCTCCTTTCCTTGTGCGGTGACCGAGGAGAGGGTTGCCGCCGAGGCCAAGAGGATGAACGAGTCCTCAAAAGGCGGCTCGCGATGGGCCTACAGGGAAAGAAAAGGCTCGGCAGGCTGGGACCGTCTCGTTCAATCGTCATCGCCACTGACCCTGACAACCAGACCCTTGCCGATCGGCAGAGGGAGTTGGCTGCCGAAGCGCCAGCTGGGCGTGCGCCTCCTGGCCAGTCTGCATCCAAAAGCGGGGCACGAGTGCTGAGGTCATGACCTCCAAGGCTTCTGGGAAACGGCCTATGACCGTGGACCTCGGATGTCGAGGCGCGCCTGAAACGAGTCGGCAGCAGACCTACCGAAGGCTACCTTTGCCTTCGAGGAGGAAGGCGGTCCAGCGGAGCCCGTCACCCTTGCTTGTCCGTCGAAGACGGTCCAATTGCGAACCACATGATCCTCAGTTCGCAGATGGAGCTGTCCGAGATCGACGAGCTCCCGAAGAGGCAGCTCCGGGATGAGGCGGGACGTGCCTTCCGTTTGCAGGCTGCCGTAAGTCTCCCTTCTCTCTCTCCTCTAATTTCCGTTTCCTTTATTACTTGGTTGCTAATCAATTCCTGTGCAGGCATCCATGGACATGTGGCTCTGCATGAAGCGGGCCATTAATGTTGCCGAGCGCTTGAGAAGGCTGTATGAGGACGGCAAGACCAGGGTTGCCGATGCGGCCAAAGCCGTTCAGGATCGCGACAACCTCCAGCTGGATATGCAAGCTGCCGAACGGCAGGTCAAGGCTCAGGAGTCCAAAATTGCAGAGCTGGGTGTCGGCGCTCAGGGCTGCCGAAACTACGGCGAGGGATGCCGAGGCCGCAAAGGAGGCAGTCCAGGTCGCGCTGGAGGAGTCCGAGCGGGCTAAGGCTTCCGAGATTGAGGCTGCCGTTCGGGAGGCGGTGAGGTCCTATCGATTGTCTACCGAGTTCTCCACACTCTTGGATAAAGAGGTGGGCGCGGAGATGGCGGACCTCGTCTACGTTTAAAGCGGTACAATCCCGGCCGGAAGCTCAACCTCAACTTCATCGCCGATCCTCCTCCCTTTCCCGAAGGCATAACAGAAGAGATGATCGAGGACTACGAGGGGGAGGAGGAGCCTTCGGAAGCCGTTCCTTTGCTGCCGAGGGAGGCCCGGCCGCTGAAGAAAACCATGCCGCCGATGACGTCCAGGAGGGTCCTGCCGTTTGATTTCGGACTTGTAATTTTTAACTTTTATTTTGTAGTCTGTAGTTGCCGTTTAAGGCCTTTCCGAATACATTGATGTCGTGGGCATCTTTATAATTTTAAGTAGTATTTGCTTTTATCACTAGTGCTTTCTGTTTGGATTTTACCCACGTTTGTTACCTCCGTAGGCGCATAACTGTTTAGGTTGATTACCGATTGGGTCGTTGGCCACTTAGTTGTTTATTTGCTTTGGATTTAGCCAAGTGCCTCCACTTTCACGCGCATTGGTAGGAACAAGGCCCCAATAGCCTTTCGACCATATAGATGCCGTGGGCAAGTCTAGGGTACCGAGAGCGATGAGAATACCGTAGGTAATTCTGAGGCATTGTACTGCCGTTGGCTGGTTGGCTCGTCCTTAATGCATTAATTTTGAAAAAATTTGACAAGCTAAGTTGGAATCGGTAGTAATTATGTAGTGGTGTAGCCTTTGATTGCCGTAGGCAATGTTGCTTGTCGTGGCTCGTAAATAGTGAGCTAATAGTGAGCCCTACCGAAACATTTTTTTTTTTTTTGAAAAAGATGCTGAGGGCTAAGATATTCCAAACACGTACGACTGAATAATCTCATTTTATGTATAAGTGCCGTAGGCAAAAATACAAATTCCTCCCTTCCGTTGGCTAGGGGGCTTCACTTAAAATAACTCTTGAGATGATTCACATTCCATGGGTGACCGAGGGTCTTCCCATCTGTGCCTTCCGAGCCTGTAGATGCCGGATTGGAGGATACCGATGACTTCGTAGGGTCCTTCCCAGGAAGGTCCAGGGGTTCCTTCCGTTGGGTTCTTGGTTGCAAGCGAAACCTTGCGCATAACCCAGTCCCCGACTTCTGAAGGAGCGGGGTTTGACCCTTGAGTCGTAGTACCAGAGAGACGCGCTGTTTGTATGCTTCATTCCGAAGGTTGGCTACCGTTCGGCGTTCTCGATTAAATCCAGGCTCAACACGAGCGCAGCCTCGTTTGCCTTCGGCTCGAAGCTTTCCGTTCGGTAGGAGACTCCCCGATCTCAACTGGAACAACGGCTTCCGAGCCGAATGCAAGACTGAAGGGAGTTTCCCCTGTGGAGGTTCGGTAGATGTCCTTATGGCCCACAGAGCTTCGGGAAGCTCTCCGGCCAGGCGCCTTGGCACTGTTGAGTTGCCGTTTCAAGAGCTTCTTGATAATCTTGTTTACGGCCTCTACCTGACCGTTCGACTGAGGGTGAGCTGGGGAGGCGAAGAATAGGTTGATCTTGAGGCGGGTGAGAACCCCCTGAGAGCTCCGAGTCAAACTGCCTGCCGTTCTCAGTGATGATGGCGTAGGGGATGCCGAAGCGGCAACAGGATATTGGTCCAGACGAATTCTTCGACCCTTGCTGCTCTTATGGTGGCCAGGGCTTCAGCCTCAACCCATTTCGTGAAGTAGTCCACGGCAACGATTGCATATTTGACCTGTCCTTTACCTTGCGGCATGGGCCCAATTAGGTCGAGTCCCCACTGGGCGAATGGCCATGGGCTTACGATCGGCGTGAGGGGTTCGCAGGGTAAGTGCGGAATGTTGCCGAACCTCTGGCATTTGTCGCATTTCTTCACCATCGCTATTGCATCCCGATGCATTGACGACCAATAGTATCCCTGCCAGAAGGCTTTGTGGGCCAGGGGTCTGGAACCAGAATGGTCGCCGCAGACACCACTGTGGATCTCTCGGAGGACATATTCACCCTGCCCTGCTCTTTGTCCAGAACATCGTTGATGACAATGTACCTTGCCGATCGGTAACGTAGCTGTCTTGCCTTGGCCTTGTCTTCAGGGAGGGTGCCGTTCGTCAGGGTAAGCATGAATGGGCGACATCCATGTGTTGTTGTACTCTATAGAGCATATCTCGGCAACGGAGGTGCTCGGAGGGGCCAGGTGTCTCGACGGGGATCTTTCCACCCACCTTGTCGTTGATTGCCGAAGCCAGCCTGGCGAGGGCGTCGGCATGGCTGTTCTCGTTTCTTGGTATCTGCCGAATTTCGTACGCTTGAAATTTGTTTAGCAGTTGGTGTGCCGCCGTGAGATATGCCGTCATTGACGCGTCCTTGGCTGCGAAATCGGCAGTCACCTAGTTCACTATCAGCTGCGAGTTGCTGTAGATGCTGATCTGAATTGCCCCCATGCTTCGTTGTTGGACGTTCGGAAGCCGAACCTGATGGCATATTCAATTTTGGCTCCGCATCCTTGTTGGTTTGCCGAGCCATCAACGTGTAGGATCCAGAAAGGAGTTGACTGGTCGAGACGACTGCCGTTCGGTAGGCCTTCCTGTGGAGGGGTTTTTTCAGGTTCTGAAGCCTCCGAAGGTATGAGTTCAACGATGAAGTCTGCCACGGCTTGTCCTTTTCGGTAGGCCTAGGTTTGAACTGTACATTTAATTCTCCCAACTCGATCGCCCATTTCACCAGCCTCCGGATGTTTCTGGTTTTTGTAAAACCTGCCGAAGGGGCTGGTTGGTGAGAACGATGATGGTGTGGGCCTGGAAATAGGGCCTCAACCATTGGGCGAAAACGACAGAGCCAAAGCCAGCTGCTCGAGTGGGGGGTACCGAGACTCTGCCCCCTGTAGGGCCTTACCTGACGTAGAAGATCGGTAGTTCTGCCTTCTCCGGATTCGTATTAACATCAGCTGACGGCGTGTTGGATACCGATAAATATAGGGAGAGTATTTCTCCAGGTAGGGGCTTTGACAACAGTGGAGCTCTGCCCATGTAGTCCTTCAAGTCTTGAAACGCCTTATCGCATTCGGCAGTCCACTCTATATTGCGTTTGGCCCCTTTCAAGGCTTTGAAGAACGGTGCACACCTGCTGTGGCTTTTGAGATGAAGCGAGTGAGGGCTGCCACTCGTCCGGAAGGCTCTGGATGTCCTTCTGTGTCTTCGGTACCTTCATGTCGATTATGGCCTTCATTTTGTCGGGGTTAGCCTCGATTCCCTCCTGGCTGATCATGAAACCGAGGAATCTTCCAGAAGATACGCCGAAGGCGCACTTCGTCGGGTTGAGTCTCATTCGGTAGTCCTTCAAGATGCCGAACATGAGGGATAGGTTTGCCAGGTGTTCACCTGCCGTTCGGCTCTTTACTAGCATGTCATCCACGTAGACCTCCATTGTGCTACCGATCTGCTCGGCGAAGATTCGGTTGACCAGTCTCTGATAGGTCGCCCCGCATTCTTCAGCCGAACGGCATGACGTTATAACAATACAGGCCTTTATCTGTTATGAACGCCGTGTGTTCGCTGTCGCAGGGTGCATGAAGATCTGGTTGTATCCAGAAATATGCGTCCATGAAGCTCAGCAGTTCGTGACCGCAGTGGCGTCAACCAGCTGATCGATGCGCGGTAACGGGAAGCTGTCCTTCGGACAGGCCTTGTTCAGATCGGTGTAGTCTTGGCACATTCGCCATCCACCCTTTGCTTTCCGAACCATGACAGAGTTTGCCAACCAGTTCGGGTATACAGCCTCCGGATGAAGCCTATGGTCATGAGTTTATCTACTTCGTTCTTCATAGCCTCATACCGCTCGGCATCATAGGATCGGCACTTCTGCCTCGATGGGTTTGAAGGCTGGTGAGATGCTCAGCTTGTGGCTGATGACATCGGGGGATATGCCCGGCATGTCGTTGTAAGACCAGGCGAAGACTTCCGAATTCTGTCGAAGGAACTGGATGAATTCGGCACGGAGGGTGGCGTTTAGCATGGTGCCGATCCGTACGCACCGGTCAGGCTAACCTTCGTCTAGCGCCACGATTTAGAGATCCTCGGCAGGCTGTGCTCCCCGAGTAGGCGTTTCCTCCCTTGGATCGACTCCTGGTTCATTACCGTTCGGTAAGTCTACGACAGTCCAAGTTTCTTTTTGTTTCTGGGGGGCTGCCGATTTCAGTGTCGTGGCGTAGCAGTTCCGAGCGCTCAACTGGTCGCCCCTCATTGCTCCCGTGCCGTAGCAGGTTGGGAACTTCATGAGTAGCATGTGGGGGGCAGGTGGGCTTTGATTGCCGTGAGCGCCGTTCTTCCGATGATGACGTTGTAGGCCGTCAGGCAGTCCACTACAAGGAATTGGTCGTAGACCATGGTCCTCCGTGGGGCCACGCCGAAGGCGATTGGCAAGCTAACACTGCCGACCGGTTGGACCAAGTCTCCCGAAAAGCTAAGGAGAGGCGAGAGCTGGCGGTTGACCTGGCCGTCGTCTATTCAGAGTTCCCTGAATGCGTCGGCGAAGATGACATTTACGAGCTGCCAGTGTCGAATCAGAATTCGTCAAACATCGAATTCGGCAATCTCAGCTGGATGATCATAGGGTCGTCATGTGGGTACATGATCCCTTCTTCTTCTTCCTCGGAGAAGGTGATGGGTTCCCACCTGAGCTTCGGCATCTTGGTGTGCCTGCTACTTTCAATGCCGAGGACTTGGGGGTCCTGAGCCGCCCTGACATACCTGCTTTACCTGACCGGTTAGATGCCCCGGCGAGGGTTGGACCTCCGTTGATCGTCCTGATCATGTTGATTTGCCGATTGGCGTTCGGCACTGGCGCCTGTTGCAGCTTGGCTATGTCCTGATCCAGTTTACCTTCTCGAATCAGCCGCTCGACAATCTTTCGCATGCTTATGCAGTCCTCAGTGTTGTGGCTGTTCTCCTTGATGATATCGGCAGAATTTCCCTGTATCCCGGCCATCCTGCCTGCCCGCCGCGCAAATCTCACGGCCTCGAGTGCCGGGCCGAGGGGATGTGCGTTGACACGCGGTTTCCTGCTTTTGGGTGCGGTGCGGTTGTGCGCGGGCGTGCCAGCACGGTCTCCGTGCGTCGAGATGTTTGAAGTGGGTGAAAGTGTTTAAGTGGTGCGCCTGTTTGAACTCGTCTTCTAATCAAACGATTGTAGCCGAGAGAGGAACTAGTCTCGGCTGTTAGTTCACGGCCTGAACTACAAGGCCGTTCAATGGTGGTGTTGGTGGGTTTAGGGTGGTGCTCCGCGCGCTGCTCGATGAGCGGCGGTCGTATGATATATGGGGTGAGTGAGCGAATAACAAGGATGGTGCTCCGGCGCCTTGAAAATCAAGGGTCGTATGATATATTGATGAATGGATTTTCCTTACAAACTAACACTACTCCTAGGAAAGCAAGTAAAATATTGAAAGTGCATGACAGGAAAATATAAGTTGCTCCGATGGGAGGCTTTTGTTTGGTGTTTGAACCCTTTGAAAGTGGTCCTGAGTCTTGTATTTATAGGCATAGTTTCTGGAGGAGTAATCGAGGCTGAAAATCCGCATGGTGGAGCCTGATTAGCGCAAGTGGGTAGTCCAATCGACATTTGGGATCGTGAAGTATGGTGGTGTGACCCCATGAATCCCGGTGAATCTCGCTGCCGCCCTGAACGTGGGTTCTGCGCTTCTGGCCGTGGAGACGCATTTATTGCTCTGGTGGCTAGTCACCTAATCTCTCAAGCTGCAAAGAGCTTTGTGAGAATGTTGGCGTCTAATCACTCTGATCCCTGTCACCAAATCCTGACTCCAATCACTTCCCACCATCCCTCGTGCATTAAATGCTCATTTCTGGCCAGTGGGTTTGCTGCAATAAACAGAGGCCTTGCTTCATTAAATGGAGCGTGGGACCCTGATGTCACGTGATAATCTGACTTTAATCCCTTTGGCCGTGACTTTGCTCTGCCTCGGCCTCGGCCTTCAATCGAGGCCGAGATGATCGTGCCTTAGCAATTTTTCTTGTTTCTCCGGAAGGTCAAACGCTCTGGCAAAACGCTGCGTTTTTAGTTTCTTGAGAAGATACGAGGGCCGAGGTAAAGGATCCCTTCGGCCAGTTCATGGCCGTGATTTATTAGGCACAAACACCTGCCGATTCGGCTTCCGGAAGGCTGGCTTTGGGATGATCTGGTTCTCATTCATCAATCCTGCCTCGTAGGAGGTGTTGAGCAGGGTGAACACCTCCGTTCCTTGGTTATGCGCTGGTAACGGTGCTCGGTAGTTGTCCCTACCGTACCTGCTCTTGTTTTTCTTGGAATGCCCCTTCTAGGAGCTTCCGATGTCTTGCGCTTGTGGCTCTTAGTGTATTCCGCAGCTTGTGCCGCTGGTGCGACGGCGATACGGCGATGCCTGCGCCATGGAGGACCGCTGTAGAGGTTTCGCTCTGCCGAGCCGTCGGCTCGGCCCTCGAATTGAAGTATTCGGCCTTAGCGTGGATTGCCGCTTGCTTCATGAGTTCATCGTACGTACGCCAATTGCTGCCTGTGTACCAGATATCGAAAGTGTGAGGACCGTAGGCCACTCTTGAAGGCGCCGTAGGCTGCCCTGTCATCGGTATCTGGACATCTCGAGTATTCATGGCTGAATCGTGCGGCATATTCACGTAACGGTTCGACATCCCTCTCCGGATGGTATATAGGTCGTCGGCAGAGTACAGTATGTCCGTCTGAATCATGAAGTGGTTCAGGAAGATTTGCTTCAGCTCGTCGAAGGAATCGACCGTCCCTGGTTCCAAACAATAGAACCAATTCAGAGCCGCCTCTGAGTGAAGAGGGGAACAGCAGGCACAGCCCTTCATCGCTCAGCCCTCGGCACCCTGCACAGCCGATTGGAAAGAGTGGAGGTGCGTCAAGGGGTCCTCTACTCCTGTGTAGGCGGTTATGCGCAGGGGTTGTACGTCTCTATCTTGTCGTGAGCGCCTTATGCGCTCGGTGAAGGGTCCTGGCCGAAGCCTTCCCCAGTCTGGCTCCTGTGAGCGAGTCCGGTCGTCCTCCATCTTCTGCACTCTCTGAAGGAGGAGGCGAATGACAGGGTCCCGGTCCGGTATCTCCTCCACGGCCTGGTGTACCGATCGCTGCTGGGATCTGAGCAGGGTTAACCTCAGAGAGCGTTGTTGGCGTTGCCGAACGGTAGGATGACGACCGATTTGTTGAAGGGACGTACTCTTGGTCAGACTCTCCGTCGATTCCAGAAGTGGAATCCTTCGGATCGGAGATTCCGCCCCAGGCCTCTCAGTCGGGGATCGTCCAGGTGGGCATTGATCCTGATTGGCGATCCCTGCCGTTCGGTCTCTGTCGTTCGACCTCCCGCTCCAGCAGCCTGGCGACAATCGGAATAGACCTTCTTCGGCACGTGGGGCTTATTCTTTGGTACCGGAACTACCAACTGTTTAGATGGCGCAGGCGTTGCCTTTGCCGCCTCTTGCCCTTCCTCTCCGACGAGGAGTCTGTAAGCTCTCGGAAGACTGATGGGTCTGAATGTTTTGTGTTTGTTGCTGGTTCAGCAACTGCTCTGTTTCGTCTACCCTGGACGAGAGGAAATTGTTGTGTTCTTGTAGCCTAGCCATGTCCTGCCGAAGGGACACGACTTGGGCTAAAAGCTCCGCGCTTTCAGCGGGTTGGAGTCCAGGGGGGTCGTTGCCGGTGTGTATGGGGGTGGTGCTGGGCTAACCCCGCCTGGCATGCCGAACGGCACCCGTTCTCGTGTTACGAACGTAGTTTTTTCAGTGGTCCCCATATGTTCGGGACAAAGGGTCGATTTGTTTAATCGTTTCCCACGGGCGCGCCGAACTGTTGACGCCAAAAGTGGTTTCCTAACTTTGAGGGTCAACTTAGTAATTTTATGCCTTCGGTATCCTTGATGCCTCGGCAGTCTGCGTGATCTGCAAGATAAGCAAACGCACGGTAAGACCTAGGGCACCGGTGTGGTACCGGCCGAAGGCTCTCCGATGCTTAAGTAAGTTCGGAATAGAAAGTTTCACTGGCAGATCAATAGGCTTGTATGCCGTTAGTTCTGAATTACCTCTATTCTGGGATAGTTGGCCTCCTTTTATAGGCCTTGGGAGGTGTGCATTTGTTGATAATTTCGATGTGGGACTGTGGACGTCGCTTGGGAACGTGCCACGCGTCCCAGGAGGGGCGTTGCCCTAATGGTGCGATCGGTAGGTAGAGTGCCGAGGGCGCCTTTGACCAGGCCCAATTTTCTCCACATGTCTTGCCCTTATTGGCTGTTTATTTTGGGTGTAAACATTCATGAATCTATTATGTAGCCATTTAAATTCCCACTTTCATATTGAATGTCATTTATTCACTATCGCTTTAACAATTAATATTGAATGCATATTAGTACCTGAGCTGGCTTTGCACAGTTTTGGTTACCATCATATATTAATTGGTTACACTCTTTTATTTTTATTTTATTTTAGAAAAGCGATAGTAATTTATTGATAAAACAAAATTAAGTATAGAGCATCCATAGTGCCAAATATGAGTACAACATGTCCAATGACCAAACACAAACAATTTGGTTTGGTCTATAGTGAATTACGCTTAAAAATGGAAGGGCTTAAAATTCCGATTTGGCAAACAAAAGCACTTGTACTCAAACTTACAATACATATCAACTGCGCAACGGAAGAAATCGCAAATCTGTATCGCAAAGTCGAAAAGTAAAATACAAACTTCAAAAAACTCCTAATAAGTTTCTGAGAATTATTATACTACAACAAACAAAGAAACAAGAACACCGCTCCACATCCTCTCGGCAAACTGAAGGACTTGTAGCACCATACTGACTAAACATATAGTGATGCATCGGCTAAACCCGATCCAACACAACCTATCAACTTTCATTTTTCCAGCTCCAAATCAAGCGGCAACTACATCATGGCGACTACGTTGATTTGTAGTGACTGCTTCAACAACACAACAAAACAAAAGAAGCTGGGTCAGCAACTACCACAATCCATCCATCCCAGCAACAACAAAACTAGTAACACAATTAAGTAAAAGATCGAGCACCAACATAAATCCACTAAGACCCTGCAACAAAAACACACAAAACAAACAAACTCCAAGATCCAAACAGATCTGGGCATGTATTTTTTGGAAGAAAAAAAAAATTATTTTGTAAATAGTACCTATATTTTATTTTGTAAATAATATATCTATATTTTTATAATATGTACCTAATTTTAATTTATGAAAAATATACAGAAATGTCAATTATGAAATTTTTTTTGTAAATAATGTACCGATATTTATATTATTTTTAGGTCAATTATTTATGGAATAAGTAATTTAGGATTTTTTTTTTTTATTCAAAAATTTTTAGAAATTGCCGATGGGTTAGAGGGAGTGCCAACCAAAAGAAATGAGGTGATTGATATGCTATTAATATGGAGTATTAATTATAATTAAGGTTGTTAATGACATGCTTACAAATAAATATGAAGGTGTAGATGGCATGTATTGTAATTTAGTTAATAATATTAGGACAAATTTATCTTACATGGCAACCTATTTTAAATTTGGATTTTAAGTAAAAATTTGAAAGTATATGGGTAAGTGTCTATAATATAGTAGTTGTAAGGGCTTATGTTGGAACAACCCTATATACAAACCCAATGATCAATTAAGATCCTGAAAACCAGAGCTATACAAGAAATTACGTAATTACACTCCTATAAGAAGAAAAACAATTAAGTAATTATATACAAGTCAAAAGATGAATTTACTCAATCACCTTAATCATGCGATTTTCTTTCCTCAACAAAGAAAAAAAAAAGATGAATGAATGAAAGATAGAATGAAAGATGAATGTATGAAAGTACCAACCAGCTATCTTGATCGGAGGCTACTTAATTGTGGATGAAAAAGGCTTTTTCATATACATGTTGTGTCAATCGTTACCCATTAATTGCTAATGAAAAAGACTAAAAAAGAAAGAAAGAAACAAGCATTCATCGATACCTGGACCCTCATGAAAAATATGAATTTAAAGGAAAAAAACTTACATGTAACGGAGATACACTGTTTTGCTATCTCTAGCCAATAACACAATGACATGTGGAAAAGTTATCCTACGTATCGTTTGCGTTATTGACCGGTATAACAAAAAGTAATATCCCGTTACATGAGAGTTTAAATTTAACTATAAATTAATCCATATAAATGATTTGATTTGAACCATGTTCACTTGATTCCCCCCAACCACTCCTGTACAAATTACAAAATATGGCTTTATCACCACCGTTATTGATTCCCCGTTCTGTCCCTGTTTCCAGTCCTTGTCTTTCCTTACTTTGTCTTAATAATCAATTGACATGGGCCGTTTTCCAAGTTAATAAGAATAAATAATAACTCAGTATTATAATTTTTTTTCTTTTTGTTTTTTGGTTTTAGTTTCAATCATGTCAAAGGACAATGGGATCTGTAAAACTATATATAAAGAGAGATGGAGAAGATGAAGACTATAAACACTACATATGGAGTCTTCAGCAACTGATTCAAGTGGTGGCCATGACCAAATTGTCTCCAAAAAATGTAACATTTTATTTCCAGCCTTGAACAAGTATCGATTTTCTTCTCGACGGACACCATCATCTTCTTCCTCCTCCTTCTCCTCGTGTTCTTCATCTTTTTTATCATCGTCATCCTGCAATCCTGATCATCATGATTCTTCTCCTCTTAGTCAGGGCACCCCACTTCGATTTTCCGGCGTCCCATTTTCTTGGGAACATTTTCCCGGAATCCCAAAGAAACTAAACAGCAGCAAGAAGGAATCATATTCCTCATTGAAGCGTCTCCCACTGCCTCCTCCCACCACTACTACTACAAGTACACAAAAACCCTCGAAAAAGTTCATCTTCGATGACATTGGGGTCAATGTGAGGCACAAAAACCCTAAGGGACGTTCTAGTAATTTCGCAAAGGATCCTTTCTTTGCTGCATTGGTTCAGTGTTCTAAAGATGCTCATGATGACGATGATGAAGAAGAAGAAGAATCAAATGCTAGCTTTTCAAGTGGTGCCAAGGTCTCAAGGAGTTCAAGTGAGAGGTTCGGATTTGTCAATCTTTATACATCTTGTAAGAGAACTTGTGCAGTTTCTGAATCCATCATAGATCGTCCAAGGCCAAGTAGAACTTCTTATGATCTGATCAATCGCCTATTCCGATAAGTTTATGATCCTTGCAAGTTTAATTTCCCTTCTTCTTCTTTTTTTTTTTTTATATAAAAGATCTTTGGCCTTTGGTAGTGTGTTACCAAGTGCCGTATAAAATATATGCCTATTTGCTGTAATTCATGTGATGTTTGTGGAAGTATGAGTGAAATTTACAAGACCCCATGTGGGAGCAGCAGGGTTTTTGTCCACAGAGTGAAATTTAAATTATTTTTCTGGGAGACGACACTCTTATTATACAAGTTATATGGGGGTGTATGGAGAATTGGGGACCTGGCAAACAGGTTGTTGACCTACAATGCTTCGTGCTCTGCCCTTTGTCTCTTTGTTTATTTTTTTCAAAATTTTAGATGTTAATTTTATTTTTTTTATACAAATGATAGTAAGAAAAAGGGGAACCGAACTTAATTGATTTTGACTGAATAATGGAGACCCTTTTTGATTCTGTCGAGTGGTGTTGGATCCCTCGAAACAAAAATCGTGCAGCTCATATGGCGGCTTCGATTGGAATTGGAACGGTGCATAGGGTAACCTGGCTTAACCAGCCACCACCGTCCCTCGTTCGTGTTTTAGTTTCTGATGGGCTTCCATGCCCCCCTGTAATGTAATTTTATCCTTGCTGGAACTGCTTCATACACTAAGCTGTGTTTGGATAGTGTCTGCAGTCTCAGCTTTTTGCTTGCTGTTTTCAGCTCTCTGCTTTGGGTTTTAATGAAATTCTCTTTGACCAAAAAAAAATAGGGATCAATTTATAGACATTTTAATTGCAGAAGAGAATCCAATTCCAGTATGAATGTTGTTTTCGTTCATTATGCACTGACTAAATTTGTACTCGTACAATCGATCGATGCACGGAGACATCAACTGCAAGGATAAATACTTTTAACTATTTAAGCTACAAACGAGTTGTAAATTTTTAGTTCTCTATTTGTATAAGTTGAGGTGGTGGTATGGGATGAAAACCCTTGCTTTTGAGGGCACTCCCTCATGATCCAAGGCATGTGAGAGTTCCATGACTTTTTGTTTTTCTATTTTTATCTCTTCTTTTGGTCCGTAACTTTTTGTTTGCAAACTGATGTTTCTAAAGGCTTCAAAAGATAATATATTATATATTTTTTAGTGCATCAAAAGAAAATCTATTTTTATTTTATACCACAAACCAACCGCGTGGCTATCCTCATAATTATCAGGATTACTGGGCCATAATTATCAGGATTACTGGGCCACAAAAAAAAACTGAGGCCCTACATATTTCTTAGCCAACATACACTTTAGTCATACCAAAACTACGTTGCTCCATTTTAATTTTAAATCTTATTTACTTTTTGCCAAAATATGAGATGTCATTAGCGCCGAAAGGCATTAATAGAGGAAACAAACCTGGTGTAAGATGAGAGCCCGAAGAGACAAACCAATAAAACTAGAAACAACCTAGCCCAAGACGAGGGAGTCAAATAGACATATCGAAAATGTTATAATGAGGGGTTATGGGAGGAATGTTTCTTGAAAGGTCAACTTTTTGAAGGGCTTGGTAATACAAACAACAGGATTGGATTGGATAATCACAAGATTCAAAGTGTTAAAAGTAAAAAATGAAGGTAAAGTTGAAACATATTTCATTTTGTGGGGATCGGAAGGGATATGCTATTGGAAAATTTTAATTCTTTTATGAATTAAATAGTTTATTTGAATGGAAATGGTGTATGATAGGTTGTAATTGTTCATAAATTAATAATTGGTTGTGCCCATTCAAAGTGAAACGATTCTACTTTGTATTGAAGTGCAACTTTCCACATTGTAGGAGTCTTTTAGTTGAGAGTTGTAATGTGCTCGTTGGACTGCTACGAGGTGGATCGAGTTCCCTTTCACTCTTGTGTCTGAGTTTACAACACTAGGTCCCAAAATACTTTGAAATAGTTGAAGCCTTAGGGAGTGCTTCGGTTATCTTCAATGGCTCCTTGAGATGTTAATGGGATGATAATTTTATCTTTATAGATGAATTTGATAGATAATAGTAGTGGGACAAAATCTAAGTACACTGCAGGTGTTGCTAATAATGATAGGTGTTGGAAGGATGCTACTTGACAATACATCGTGAGTAGACAACCATTATAACCTGCACGTAGGGAGGCGTCTACGGCTTTAGGACAACAACTACATCCCTCTCTTGATATCACATGCCAGATGTTCCTAACTCTTTTCCTATACATTTACTGTACTAATTATTGTGTATGATAGATATTAACAGTGTATTATTGAATTCTTTGAATTTATATGAGTTTGTGTTAGTACAATTATTTAAAATTTCCAACTGGTCAAACACAAAGGTCAAAGGTTTTGTCTATTCTAGTAACTCATTTAACTTGGTAAATTGGGTTTTAAAGGTTTTAGTTTGAATTTTCAGCAAGCTGGTTCGATCTCAATAAAACAGGTGCTGGGATTTTTTTCACTTGCTCACTCAAGTGATTCGGCTCAAGAAAGTGGGCTTGAGTTTTTGTACCCCCAAGCAGCTCTAAATCTCCACCAAAAGCAATTAGTCAATTAGTCAAGTAAATTGTCTTAAGGACCATATTACAAGCATTTGCTTTGACCAATTTTCATGTGTTTCTAATCTAATTCATACGTACAATTATGATGTTTTCCAAGTTTTGAGTTTCATCCAAAAGCAATTTGTCAAATAGGTGAATCACATTAAGTTCGTTCGCTAAACCGGAGTGATAGGTACACTGCATAATTTCTTTGATTGGATTTCAATAACTATTTGTTTCAGTCATGTCATATGCATTAAATTTGTGTAGTTAATTGCATGTCTATTTCTGATTTTTTATTTTAGATATTTAGTCAAATACCCAATCCTAGACATGTATTTATAAAAATACCCAAGCACTATTTAAACATAGAAACATACCCAAAATGGGTTTTGGGTATGTGTGTAATGATGGGTTTTGGGTATGTTTATAAATGGGTTTTGAGTGTGTGTAATGATGGGTTTTGGGTATGTTTATAAAGTGTTTTGGGTGTTGGGTATTTTTATAATTTCAGCCCCCATTTTGGGTATTTTAGTGAAACTCTCTTTTTATTTTTGGTTAAAAAATGAAGTTTTAGCCTTTTATTTTTTATTTTTTGAAATAGTAAAGATCAATAGTGAGTCAACTTTGACGTTGCAAAGGCCCACTAATTAGTTTTTGGATCTTGAGGTCGAATAGGAGTGGGACAAATACACCTTGATCCATTGTACCAAATCTTACCATTGTATAAAAAGGCCTAACGTAAGGGGGAAAAGAAAACAAAAGATAGTGGTGGGGGAATAAAGAAAAAGAAACTGGAAGGCTGAGTTTCTGAAAGTGAGTGGGAGGGCTATCACGTGCCACAAGCGTCGCGCGCTCGACACATGTCCACGAGCAAACCTCACCACAACCGCGTCCACTGAGAATTGTATTCAAAAGGAAAGTCATGCTAATAAGTGGTGTGCTGATCAAATTTGGATGCAGCAGCAAAAGCAAGAAGAAAAAAAAAGTAATTATATTCAAAAGACGATGACGTGTACCATCTTGTAAAATTAAGGTGCCGCCCCGAAAGGCCTGAATATCTCCCCCGTCATGCGGTGTGCTTTTTGTTGTGTAGCACACTGTTTCTCGTTCTGCCTCTAAATCACCTACCATTTCATATTTCATGTTTTTATACTTTGAAAGAAGTATGTCATTACTAGCTAGCTGTTGTTTTAGAATATGGCCATCCGTTTGTATATCACTTCCTTTCTATTTATAGATTTCTCAACTACGTTATTTGAGAAACACTTTTCGCGGTACATTCCGAATTTTATTTTAATGATCTCAACCGCCTTTTTTATTTTAAGCTTTCAAATATAAATCACCTTTGTAAAACTTAAACAACTTGAAAACAACTAAAACATCTAATTGAGAAGAACAAAATATATGAAAACAATTCTTTAAGAAAATAATAAAATAACAACTATCGAGCAGTCAAATGAATTTTTTTTTTGTCGAAATCTAAACTCAAGTAATTTGTTTACAAAGATGGTCATTAAAATTAGAATTGGCAATGAGTCGTGTCGTGTTAGGTTCATGTCGTGTTAGGATCATATACATGTCAAGAATGCTCACACAAACTCGACCCATTTAATAAACGTGTCGTGTCGGGTTGACCCACTAATTTCCTGTGTGGGTTTCAAGTCGTGCATCGGGTTGACACACTAAGTGGTAGCAACTAAAAGACATTAAAAAAAAAAATTGAAGAATAAACAAAGAAACGGGTTACACGGGTATTTTAGCAGGTTAGTGGGTTACATAGGTATTTTAGCATGTTAATATATATTTTAGCTGATTGGAGGGTTGACCAGCCATGACTCGTTTTGTTAAACGGGTTACATAGATATTTTAGTGGGTTGACTCGAAACCCCACCAGTTTATTAAACGGGTCATGGCGAGTTGACCTGAAAATGACTCGAAAATTTAATCATGTGAGTTGACCGGCTAATTTTCCATGTGGGTTTCAAGTCATGTTAGAAATTGTCACCCCTAATTAAAATACATACGGAATGGGCCATAAAACCCTCAATGTGTGAGGGAGACCCTTGTAGGGCCCACCACACATTGTTTTTCAAGGATCCGAACGATCTAACTTTTAGATATTCCCTCAAAGATCATATCTACAAAAATCACTTGAATCCGAAATCATTTAACCACTCAATTAGATTATTGTTTTTTCAGTCTTTTCTTGAAACATTGTGTTCGTCTATTTTGTTGCTTGCAAATGGATACCTTAATGATTTTCAATTTTTTCAAATTTTTGCAAGTATGATATATGAATAAAGACTTGAAAAATAGAAGATTTGGATCATTAAAAAAAAAATTCATATGGTATCTAAAAGGTGTCCTTCAAATAAAATTATTTGAGAAATCCCTTAATAGAAAGGACTATATATATGCACACATCATCACTAACTTACAACTAGAGTGTTTAAATATGGCCATGCGTCTGTATTTGAGGATGAATATATATATATATGGCATATTATAGTTAGGCATGTCCTGTTGTAGTAAATGCTCCACCCATCCCTCCATTATGATCTTAATTTTTTCTCTCGCTCTTTTATTTGAGAAATTATAGAATACTACGATAGTATGACTACATAATTACTATCGTAGTATTCTATAATTTCTCCTATGCAAGACACAGAAAGAAAAGTTTTTGGAATGAGAGAATGGACAAAGGTAGAAGAGATGGAAGAGAAGACAGAGAGCAATTATTGTTACTATTACTTGTACACGTATTATAATATGGGTGAACGACATGTCTTATTTTTCCCCTTTTAGAGAATATTATTAAGAAATATCCAATTATATTATAACACATATACAAAATATACAATACTACCGTAATATTCTATAATCACTCATTGCATAACGGCTGAGCTACCCATTACACTATTTCTCTCTCTCTTATGTATTTAATTAAAAGGAAAAAGGAAAAAGCTCTCTCTCTCTTGCGTACAAAATTAAAAAGAAAAAGGAAAAAGAAAAGAAAGATGGAGAGAAAGAATCAAAGAGTAGAGAAAAAGATATTTGAAGTGGGAGGCATCATATTTTCATATAACACTATAGAATAATATATACATTTTCTTCATGAATCCTTCTCCAAAAGCTGCCAGATGGTGCATGGAGCCGCCACGTAACACATCTGCTATGGGAATTTCACTTTGACGTGGCAGTGCACCCGAGGCCCCTCCCCCTTCCCTAAATTAATGAATAAATACCCTCGACCTCCTCCATTCAATTGATCTCTTGCTCTCTTGCTCTCTCTCTCTCTCCCTTCATTTCATCAACTTCCAACTCTTCCTCATCTTACTTTCCTCTGTAGTCTTTCTCTCTCCTTAATTCTAGCTAGTTTCAATTAAGAAGAACAAATAATGGCAGCAGAGGTTGATACTACTTCTAGTGGTGAAGATCAAACTCCCAGTCGAGATTTATCGTCAGATCATTCGCCCTTTATGATCAATTCTTCTACTTGCTTCCCTATCACTCTCAAGGTACCAATAATAATCAATGCATCACTCCATCGTTTGTGTTTGACCAATATTTGAAATTTGACTCTAGCGAGCTTCCACTCTCTTTTTTTTTTTTTTTTTGGGTGAAAATTTTCCTTCATGTTATAATTTATTAATTAAATTTGATGATGATATGCAGTTCCTTGACGTGTGTTACCGGGTGAAGATAGACAACAAATTACAGTACAAAGGCGGCTGCTGTTTCTCAAAAGGACAACCCGGACAAGAGCCACAAGAACGGACCATCCTACATGGAATTACAGGCATGGTGTCTCCGGGAGAAATCCTAGCCATTCTCGGGCCATCGGGCAGCGGCAAATCCACGCTCCTCAACGCCCTTGCTGGCAGGCTTACCCGGAGACACCATGGGTCCGTCTTAGCCAACGGTCGAAGCCTCACGAAAGCCGTCCTCCGTAGGACCGGCTTCGTAACTCAGGACGACGTTCTCTATCCTCACCTCACCGTCCGCGAAACCCTCGTTTTCTGCTCCCTCCTCCGCCTCCCTCAAAGCCTCTCCAAAAGAGACAAAATCTCCGCCGCCGAGTCGGTGATCTCCGAGCTGGGATTGCACAAGTGCGAGAACACCATCATCGGCAACACCTTCATACGTGGCGTGTCGGGAGGAGAGAGAAAGCGAGTGAGCATAGGGCACGAGATGCTGATGAATCCCAGCTTGCTGATCCTGGACGAGCCGACGTCGGGCTTGGACTCTACAGCGGCTCACCGGTTGGTCAGCACGCTGGGGTCGCTGGCTCAGAAAGGAAGGACGATCGTGACGTCCATGCACCAGCCGTCGAGCCGAGTTTACCAGATGCTCGAGTCGGTGCTGGTGCTGAGCGATGGAAAGTGCTTGTATTTTGGGAAGGGAAGCGAGGCCATGAGCTACTTCGGATCTCTTGGCTTCGCGCCGGCTTTTCCTATGAACCCTGCGGACTTTCTCCTTGATCTCGCTAACGGTACGCCACCTTTTCCAACCTTGTTCTAGCTTACAATAATTGTCGTTTCATCAATTTATTTTTGCTCCATCACATCAATATTTAGAGTGTCGTTCTAATTTAGTTAATTCTATTATTTTGAATCCTTTATAAATTTAGAGTTTAATTCTCAGTAGCAATTCATTTTCACTAGTTCTTTTTTATCACGTAGTGGGAATAATATAGCAAATGGCAGATATATCCAATCATGCTATACAACATGACAAAAGTGTACACATCCTTCAAGAGTTTTATTTGAGAAAAAAACCATTCAAATCCGAAGTTGTTTGGTCATTTATATTGTGAAAAAAAAAAAACCAGCTCGCTAGGTAAAAATGAAACACATCAAATGGCTAAGGGATTTCCTATTTAGCTGAGTTTTACATGGATAGTCTTTGAAAGATAACCTACAAACTGAATAGTTCCGATCATTGGCTTATAGCCGAGAAAATAAAATGTCTTTGTATAGAAAATATATATCCGAGAAAAAAAGTGGGGTCCATATAATCCAGTTAAGGTGATCCATGTCCAAAAGTAAGTCTCGAGCTAGCTAGCAATTCCTTGTCCATACTTCAGCTGTTATTTACTGCGATCCATATACATATGGCCATGGTTGTATGTATCATGGGCTATCAGTCTGTGTCCTCCATCGATGGTGGCAGAGTACATTAACTATCAGTCTCCCATAACTTCACAAGTCCTTTTTGGTAATTTTCTCGTTGATGATACACAAGAAAACGTTAGAATGAACTTAGCCAGACTCAGCTAGCTACAAAAAGAAAGAAGAAAAAAAAAAGTTCTTTTATGATGACTTGGCATTCTGTAAAGGTCGCATTTCTTTCAATAAAAAAACAGATTTGTTATAATAATGCTTTCGTGCTCTCCACGTGTCTCTTTTGGTTAAATAGAACGATGATCTTTCCCTTGAATTGACTCATGCACTCCCTCTCTCTCTCTCTCTCTCTCTCTCTCTCTCTCTCTCTCTCTCTCTCTCTCTCTCTCTCTCTCTCTCTCTCTCTCTCTCTCTTTTTAAAATAATGTCAAAACATAAAATAACCAAATTCCTAATACTTTGATCTTTGAGTAGACATTAGAATTTTGGGCTAAATTTAATGAATTAAAGTCATGCATCCTGTAGGCTGTAGCTTGTTGTAACTTGTGTTGTGGTCTTAACTTATAATAATAAGATTGGGTTTAAGTCGATAGCTACATATTTTCAAGAAAGGTTATTTTGTGAGACAAGTACTTTGTAGTGATATCGTTTAGGTGTGCAGTCTAAAATATAGACAAGACATGCAAAGGACCGAGAAAGTCTTCTTTTATTTATAGCGGTATTTCTGTTCTCAATATTGTAAGAGTTTTTAGATATTGAACTCGTCTCTCGTTCTTTGATTAGAAAACTAAACCCTAAACCGGATTTTAATTTAGCAGATGGGGCTTCAAAATCCTTTAGTGCAGCACAGAACCCTTTAATTAATTTCCAAAAAAGGTTTCCATTGATGGATTTTTGGCCTCCAATATTTCCCCAATTTAGTAAGAAGATATGTGGTATGGAGAGTGCAGTCAGCAAACAAAATAATATAGTATGGACAGTTGTGTAGCCCACTATATATCATACCCTTAATTTCAACAGAGATTCAATGATCTTATGGGCTATCTATGCCGCTTTCGACCGTCCACTCAATCCCAATGCTTCATGGTGTGATATGAGCTACTCAATGATATAATGCAAATATAATTTAATATATATATATTGTTCAATTAAGTTGACCATTATTCATTGGGGGTTTGCGGATCATGCATTGGTAGTGACATGTTATGTTGCACCTTAAAATGTAAGACCCTTGCGAATTTATTCATCATATCTTCTCGAACTATGATGGAGTTTTTTATATTTAAAATTCTATAACAATGATTGATATTTTTATCATATCTCGTATTATTGTGAACTAGTTCTTGATCGTGTAACTTGTTAAGGTTTAACGTGATTCACTGGATGTCTAATATAGTATCAGAGCTATGTTATTATTGAAACCTTGAATTATTATTCATGATCTACGATTCAATTCTCAATTAATTTATGAGATATGATTAAAAGCCCTGTGCTTAGAGAGAATATAGGTGGTGTTTGTCACAAAACTAAAGCTACAATTAAAGAATGCACAAAGAATTGTAGAACAAGTACGTGCTCTTTGACCAGCTAGCTATAGGACTTTTTATCTCTTGTAGGCAGAAGACCATGCTCAACTTTAGAGAGGGTTAAACAAACTTGAAGGGGCTTCTTGTCCCTTAAAAATACCTTTCCTTTAATCTATTCGTAGACACTATGATATATATATATATATATATTGTGGATTGAAGTGGAGAAATCGATGACGGCATTGATAGCGTGAGAAACCATCATTTGGTTAAGAAAGCATAAACATTTCGATGTTGGCGAATCGCATCATTGTCTCTTTTATTGAATAGTATACTTGTAGATTATGAGAAAATTTCAATTGAGAGATCCTCACGAAACTCTTATTATTTTGTTAGTGCCTAGTCTTTAGTGTTTGAATTATGCACCCTTTAATTTTCGGGATCTTACTTAGCCTCTAGCCATACAACGTATGCTGATTGACGTTGTTTTAAATGCGATAATTTCTATATACATTATATCATTTTGTATATAAAAAAAAACTTTGGGAGTTTTTATTTTCTTTCTAAACAGAAAATTTAATAGAGGACATGTTCTTTGTAACTTAGGTATCTTTAACTTGACATTATTGCGTTGGTATTGGATAGTGGATATAGGCCATCCTATAACATCATTACACATATTTGACCACAACCTCGTGTGTGCGTTCATCTGGCCACTAGCTACAAATCATCACTTCAATAAAGTGGGTTTCCTTGGTCATTGCATATGCCTTTTTCGTCTTTTATTTTTTAATAAAATAAAAAATTAGGCGAGATTAGCTTCTCAATATTAGTTATCATAGGCACGTCTTTCAAGTCTCATTACCCTTTTTTCTCGAATCTTAAACTTAGGATATATTAAGGAGCGACACGTGTTAAATTTGTAGCATTCATCTCACTTAGTCCTCCTTTTTAAGGTTTGAAAATGCAAAAAAGCTAAAAAGGTTACAAAGAAAAATTTTGAGAAATTTTTTTTTTTTGAGAAAAATTAAGTTGGAGCAAGTGGTGGCCCCTCCTTTTAGTGGCAGCACCAACATGAGTGGCCTCTCACCTTACCACCATCACCGGTCAGCTTTATCAGCTAAGCTTAATTCGGTCTGCTGCTTATTATTATTTGGTCGTGCATGATAATATAATTAATATTTGTTTAGTTATTGTGCATCTCCTAGTCATTTCTGTTTTTTTTAATAGTAAAAAAACGAGTGTTTCTAATTTCGTATTTAAGAACCAATTAATGTCCTAATCATCCATGGACCAACGTCTACTTTGGATATAATATCATTATGAGTGTCATTTTTGGTATCTTCTTTTTCAAGGTTCTTTGATTGAAAGATTTAAGTTATGCCTTTGTCTACTTATGTGTGTCATCTTCTCAAGTCTCTTTTTAGATAAATAGTACTTATTGACACAAACCTCGTTGGCCATTGATACCGTGTCTAATTAGTTAATAGCACGTGAATGGTCCGTGATCAATTTTTTGTACGCACAAATGTACGTACAGTATTATTAAGGGAGTTTCATTATTATAAACTAATATTAATAAGCATTAATTAATTTTTGGTGAATTATATGTATATATGCAGGAGTTTGCCAACTTAATGGTGTAAGTGAAAGAGATACGCCCAACATGAAAGAAATCCTTGTTTCCTCATACAATACGTTGTTAGCTCCCAAGGTGAAGGCTGAGTGCTTGGGAAATGGCCTTGTTGTATCAACCAAAGAAAATGCCTACATCGAGAACCATTCTTGTAATAAAGATGAGCGCAGAAATATTGGTCTCACAAAAATCCCTGGGGTTTCCACTTGGTTCAACCAATTCAACATTTTGCTGCAAAGAAGCCTCAAGGAACGAAAGCATGAAGCCTTCAACTCACTGAGAGTGTTCCAAGTAGCGGCTGGAGCCTTGTTAGCTGGCTTAATGTGGTGGCAATCTGATTATTTAGATGTCCAGGATCGTTTAGGGCTTCTCTTCTTCATCTCTATTTTCTGGGGTGTCCTGCCCTCTTTCAACTCTGTTTTCGCATTCCCTCAAGAACGCGCCATCTTCCTCAAGGAACAGGCCTCGGGTATGTACACACTGTCTTCATATTTCATGGCTCGATTGGTTGGAGACTTACCAATGGAGCTCATTCTCCCTACAATCTTTCTCACCATCGCTTACTGGATGGCTGGATTAAAACCCGATTTCGGTGCTTTTCTCTGGACATTACTGGTTCTACTCGGCTATGTGCTTGTGTCTCAAGGGCTTGGCCTTGCTTTAGGCGCTGCTATCATGGATGCCAAACAGGCTTCCACCGTAGCCACCGTGACGATGCTAGCTTTTGTGCTAACCGGAGGATATTACGTGCATAAGGTTCCGTCCTGTTTGGCTTGGATCAAGTATATTTCTACTACATTTTATAGTTATAGGCTGCTAATCAATGTGCAATATGGGGAAGGTCCTAAAATCTCTTCCCTCTTGGGCTGCTCATCTCAACGTCATCATCATGCAGGTGATCATAAAGTAAACTGCAAGTTTGTTGAACAGGATGTTGCAGGGCAAATTAGCCCTGTGGTGAGCGTTTGTGTCCTGTTGTTTATGTTTTTTGCATATAGATTATTAGCTTATCTTGCATTAATGAGGCGAATTAAAGCCTAAATTAAGTCTACAATTTTACATCACATGCATCTAAGTTCCTTGTTCTTTAAGGGTTCTCTTAATTGTAATTAATTCTCCAGAATGGATGAGGAGACTCAGAAGTCAGAAGGGTGGATTTTTCTTTTTTCTTTTTCCCTCTTATTTTGTGCTTGCAATGTACAAGTTGATAGATCTTATGTCAGCAACATTGCTGTATTCCATTGCAGTATATCGAATTGAAATAACTGTAAGTTTGAACTTTGAAGCATCAAAAGAGCGATGTTGTGATTGTAAATGTAAATAATGAACACAACAAATCGTTCAATGGTATGGATGAAATGCAATTTTGCATATAAAACGTAGAAGTGAAACTGGCACCCCACTTTGTCCGGTAGAAGTTAAAGTGGCACCCTATTAACCAATGTTTTGTGTTTTACTTTAGCCTCAATCATTAAATATGTTAAATAATTTGTTTAAAACGCTGACGTGGTACGAATGAGATTCACTTTTTAGTAAGATAGATGCTACATAAGTGCCACGAGTAAAAAATAATAATCATAAATTTAACAAAAATTATATTTAAAATTAATTAAATTTTGGTCTCCTCTCTCTCTTTACCCAATCCCTTCCTTATCACTATTAAAAACTTACTTGTAACGGGGATAGTATTGTTTTGCTATCCCCAACCAATAATACAATAACACGTGAAAGAGTTATCTCACGTGTCATTGCGTTATTGGCTGGGAATAGCAAAAAGTGACAGGACCCGACCCAAATTCCACTTTGGAATCTGTGCCGAACTCTGTGCGTGTCCAACACTTGGCAAGTGCGGGCACACTTGACCAAATTACCATTCTTGACTAAAACTCAAAATTTCTTTTAAGGTTTGACTTCTGCCGAAAATTCGGCAGTCTCCCCTATAAATTGCTCATTTCCCAAAATTTTCACATGTATAAAATGTAACTCATATATTCTCAATCGTTCAGCATGCACAATATTAGAACACACACACAATCCAACAACAAATCTTTGTGGCCTCAGGCCTTACGTAAATACTAGGGCAAAATCAGAGCATGCTAATTTAGTTAATTTACAAAAGTAGTACGGTTACATGAGAATATCCTACATTGTGGAAAAAGGATGAGTGGTGGGTGATGATTGTCCTGTGGTTGTGCTCTGGTACACAACTACTGCATGGGGGCGCAAAACATTAAAAGTGTGAGTGGACAAAAGAAAGTTTTGGAAAATAATATCAACATACTAACCCTGCTATTAAAACATTTGAAAATTCAATTATATTCATGTTCTATATTCGTACAAAAATCAAGCATGCATATCTATATACATATAATTGTTCATACATTCAGTCAATTCATCAAAACCATTTGAAAGCATCGAAAAATGATAATTTCTTTCCACCTAAGTGTACCCCTCATAAATCCGTCAATTTCATGATTTTTTTTCTATTTATTTCCCACATTATACCGTCAATTCTAAGTGTCACATAAGTGACACATCCTCGTAGAACTAGGAAACACAAAGTTAACCCAAGCCGAATTCCTCGTAGAACTTAGGAGACACTTAGTCAACCTAAGCCGCATTCCTCGCTCCTCGTGGTCCGGATATCCCTAGGACTCGTGGGGAAAATGTCAAATGCGTGCTGACTCAACCGAAAGCAACTAGGATGTCCGTGGACATCATTATATCCGAATGCAACATTTGGGTACCTATGGTGGTTTAAAAACACAAGCCTTTCTTGGAAAATTATAAAACTATTTCTCACTCAACCCTTAAATCCTGTTACCATTTCATTTTCTAATTTCCAAGCCATTCACATTTAATCATAAACGAAATTTCATAAAAGCATTTGAATTCAAACTTTATGCTCGGAAAGTAAAAGTCATAAATAATTCATTCATAATCAATTAATAAAACTTTTATTGCATAAAATTCATTTATAAAACAAAAGTCTACTCACTGCGCGTCCAGAGCTAGCTTGACCTTTCGAGGGTCCTTCCTCCAGGTTTGATGGAGCCCGAGTACCTATTTAAGTGATTAAAACATTTAATTAATAATATAGCTCAACCACAAATATTTAATCAAAACCTTGACCCCAGGCCTTAAAGTGCATGTGCGTAACTTAAGAAGGTTCCTAGGCCCATTTCCAATAGTTCTGACAAGTGGAATGGTCTGAAAACCCGAGATTGAATTCTAATATTGGTTAACCCAGTCCCCCGTGGGGTCCACGACCTCCGATTAATAATCTGAAAGTTCCTATAGGTTTACCAAAATTTACTAACCGCGTCCTGCAGTTTGGTCCAGATTGAACAGTCGGGTACCGTTTAACATAAACTTTGAATTATTGAATTAGAGTATCCGGGACTCCGATTCTCGATCCGCGAATTCCTACACTATCCTAGAGGTGCCTAGATCAACATATTTTAAATTGGAGTCGATCCAACGGTTCGAACAAATCGAACCCAGATAACGCCTAATATGCAATATCCGATCGACAGTCAAACGATAACCAAATTCTAATCCAAGGATACCGTCATGCTCGAGACAACATGGTGATCATTTTAGGACCAAAATCCAACCTTGACATCCCGCCGACGCGCCGCCATCGCCGACGAGTGTCTAGAGTAATTTTCTGGCGATTGGAAAACTCAAAATCGCCGGCCAATATTCATACCAACAAGCACATTGAGAGGAGTAACTTCATACCTTTGCTCAAAGATCAATTCAATCATTAAGGCCCTTGAACAAACGGTTTTGTCTTCCAAAACCTAGAAATTTCTAGGTTTGGATTCAATGATGAAATCACGTCGGGTCTTCGAGGAAAATTACAGAAGGAAGGTGGGGGAGTGTTTTGGGTATGATTACACGGCCTGTGGTGGCTGGAGTTGGCCGGAATTGTTGTCAGAAGTCGCTGAGGTCGCAGCGGCGCTGCATAGAGGGGAGAGACAAATTCGTGAGGGAAAGAGAGAGAGAGAGAGAGAGAGAGAGAGAGAGAGAGAGAGAGAGGGGAGGGAGAGAGAGAGAGAGAAAATTTGATTTTTAAAAACTCATTTTGAAATATATACGATTATGCCACTAGGCTTCCGTAGATCATAACTTCTTCGTTACAACTCCGATTTGAGCCCACTACGTGTCTACGGACTCATCTCGACGTGCTCTACACAACTATACTACCAAAATCCCCGAATTATTTCTCGAACAAAAAGTCAACTTTTAAACCCTTTAAAATATTCTCAGGGTAAAATTGTCTTTTACTTGAATATTTTAATAATTAAATATTAATTTAGGATCGGGTTATTACAATCTACACCCCTTATAAAAATTTCATCCTTGAAATTTCATACTTGTCACTCAAAGAGGTAAGGATATTGGACCCACATATGCTCCTTGGGTTCCCAAGTGGCCTCCTCCACTGCGTGACTCTTCCACAGGACTTTCACAAGTGGGATTTCTCTAGAATGTGGTACTTGTATCTTCCCGTCCAAAATCTGAACGGGTTGCTCCATATAACTCAAATCACCCTTCAGTTCTATTGGTTGCGACTCAAGAACATGAGAAGGGTTTGAAATGTACTTTCGGAGCATGGAGACGTGGAATACGTCATGTAATCGAGAAAGTTCCAAAGGTAAGGCAAGTCTATAAGCCACTGGCCCACACGCTCCAAAATCTCATATGGCCCAATGTAACGAGGGCTTAACTTCCCCCGCTTCCCAAATCTCACCACATCTTTCCAAAGTGACAACTTTAAGAATAGCCAGTCACCAACTTCAAACGGAAGATCCTTCCTTGTGTTATCTACATAGCTCTTTTGTTGGTCTTATGCTGCCTTGAGTCTTTCCCTGATTAATTTAACTTTTTCCTTTGTTGCTTCAACGTCTTTAGATACTTCCAATCTCTTCTCACCTACTTCATCCCAATAAGTTGGAGTTTTACACTGCCTTTCTATACAAGGCATCATAGGGCGACATCCCAATGCTTGAGTGATAACTATTATTATATGCAAACTCCATGAGAGGCAGTTTATCATCCCAATCTCTCTGAAACTATAGCGCACAAGCTCTTAGCATATCTTCCAAGGTTTGAATCGTTCTTTCCGACTGTCCATCAGCCCTGGGGATGAAATGCAGTCCTGAACCGCACTTGGGTCCCAAAAGCTTCATGTAACTTTATCCAAAAATGGGACGTAAATCGAGGATCTCTGTTTGACACAATTGACACTGGCAATCCATGCAGTCTTACAATTTCAGCAATGAAAATTTTGTCCAGTTTATTCAAAGTATAAGTTGCATTCATCGGCAGAAAATGAGCGGATTTGGTGAGTCGATCCACTATTACCCAAATTCCATCATAATTGTTCCATGTCCGAGGAAGCTTGAACACAAAGTCCATAGTAATGTGCTCCCACTTCCACTCAGGAATCGGAGGTGGTTGCAACAACCTAGATGGTTTCTGTCGTTCTGCCTTGACTTGCTGACAAATCAAACACTTACTGACATATTCTGCTATTTCCTTCTTCATGAAAGGCCACCAATAATGCTCTCTCAGGGTGCGGTACATTTTTGTGCTGCCAGGATGCATGGCGAAGGCTGGAACAGTGGGCTTCCTCAAGAATTTCTCTCTTTAGTGCTTCATCCCCAGGAACTTACAATCTTATTCCCACAATCAAAGCTCCATCATTTCTCACAGAATAATTTGTTCTCGTACCATTCTCAACCTCCAACCTTAACGTGCAAATTAACGGATCCTGCATTTGGGCTTCAATAATTCATTCAACCAACATCGATCTTACGTGGAGAGTAGCAAGCAAGGCTCCCTGATCATCCATGTCCAACCCAATTCTAGACTTCCTCAACTCAACCAACAATGGAAGATACTCTACAAGAAGATGAGCCAATGATCCAGACGACTTCCTGCTAAGAGCATCAACCACAACATTAGCTCTCCCAGGATGATGTTCAATAATACAGTCATGGTCCTTTATCAATTCTAACCATCTTCTTTGCCTCAAATTCAATTCCTTCTAGGTGAACAAATACTTTAAAATTTTGTGATCAGTAAAAATTTGGCACGTTTCCCTGTAAAGATAATGTCGCCAAATCTTTAAGGCGAACACCACTACCAGTGAGCTCCAAATCATTCGTAGGATAATAAAGTTTCCACCGTCATCAAGAAGTGCCAACACTTGGAGCAGTTGTCAACCAGGTTTTGAGTTCATTAAAGCATTCTTCACACTTATCCATCTGTTCAAACTTAACTCCCTTCCTTGTCAAATGAGTGAGGGGAGTCGCTATGGTAGAGAAACCCTCCACAAAGTGACGATAATACCCAGCCAACCCAAGAAAACTTCGTACCTCAGTGACATTAGTCGGTTGAGGCCAGTTTACCACTGCTTCCACCTTTGAGGGTCCACATAGATTCCTTCAGGAGAAATCATGTGCCCCAAGAAACTCACTCTATCTAACAAAAACTGACATTTGCTAAACTTTGCATACAACTGCCTCTTCCTTAAAGTTCTCAACACAATTTCCAAGTGCTTCATATGCACCTTTTCACTTTTTGAATACACAAGGATATTGTCTATGAACACAATCACAAAGCGGTCCAGGTAACGTCGGAACACTCTGCTCATGAGATCCAGAAACGTTGCTGGTGCATTAGTCAACCCAAAAGGCATCACCAAAAACTCGTAATGGCCATACCTTGTCCAAAAAGCGGTCTTAGGTACGTCCTCTTCCCTGATTCTGTGAACTGATGAAAGCCTGATCTCAAATCAATCTTAGAAAACACCTTAGCACCCTTCAATTGATCGAACAATCGTCAATGTGAGGCAACGTATATCGGTTCCGCACTGTGACCTTGTTCAGCTGTCTATAATCAATGCACAACCTCATGGTGCCATCCTTCTTCTTCACAAACAAAACTGGGGCACCCCAAGGAGAAAAACTGGGTCAGATGAAACCCTTATCCACCAACTCCTGCAATTGAGTTTTCAACTCTCTTAATTCAGCTGGTGCCATTCTATACGGCACTTGAGAGATAGGATTTGTTCCTGGGACAAGTTCAATAATGAATTCAATCTCCCGTTCAAGAGGTAATCTAGGAAGATCTTCCTGGGAACACATCCGGAAACTCCCGTACCACTGGAATATCTTCCAACTGCAATCCATTATCTCGTGTATCAATTACATGAGCCAAGTATCCTGAGCATCCCTTTCTAAGTAACCATCTCGCCGTTATGGCTGAAATGAGGCAAGATGGAAGAACTCTAGGCTCCCTATGAATTCAATCTCCCGTTCAAGAGGTAATCTAGGAAGATCTTCTGGGAACACATCCGGAAACTCCCGTACCACTGGAATATCTTCCAACTGCAATCCATTATCTCGTGTATCAATTACATGAGCCAAGTATCCTGAGCATCCCTTTCTAAGTAACCATCTCGCCATTATGGCTGAAATGAGGCAAGATGGAAGAACTCTAGGCTCCCTATAAAAGGTCACCTCAGGTTGTCTGGGACTACAGAATACGACCTCCTTCCGGAAATAGTGAACTGAAGCATGATGCTTGGCTAACCAATCCATATCCAGAATGACGTCTAAATCCACAATATCCAAAGGGATTAAGTCCACCTCTAAAAATACATCTCCCACTAAAACCAAACTATCCCCTATACATTGTACGAGCCATAAAAACATCCCCCGTGGGTACAAAAATAGCAAGCTCCTCACGTAGGGCCGTGAGTCTCACATCCGCATTATGGGCAAAACTACGTGCAACAAAAGAATGTGTAGCCCCGGGGTCAATCAAAACACGTGTAGGAATTCTAAAGACTGGTAACATGCCTATGATAACATCTGGCGATGCCTGCGCTTCCTGCCAGTCATATTATAAACTCTGCCGATTGCTCTGGAATGTCCACCACGTCCCCTTTGCTGATTTCCTCCTCTGCTAGCTATACTAGTATAGGTCCCACTGCTGGATAAGGCTCCCACAATCTGAGATGTGCCTAGCACTCGGCTTTGTGCACCACTCCCCTGGCCTGGCCCAGCAGTAATCTCTCTACCCTGCAGTAACATCGGGGACTCCCTCTGAAAATGCCCTGACTATCCACAATGATAACACCCCGATGCACCCTGCCTGACAAGGCCCATTATGATATCTGTTGTACAATGCACACTATGGGCGACTTCTTCCACTATATACAGTCTGTAGCTATCTCCCCAAGCCTCTAGTTGTACCATCACCAAAACGAGGTCCATAACTGCCACTCCTCGATTAGATCCCCCACTAGAACTGGCTCCAGCTCGAAAACCTCCATAACTCCAACCGCTAGAAGATCCTGAATAGAAGTTATCCCTCTTAGATGATCCTTGACTAGGACCACCCAAATCAAAGTGACGCCGACGGGAATCACCTCGTCCCCGTACCATCATCTGGCTGCTCTCAATCAAAGAAGCAGACATCACAAGATCACCATAATTTACCCGACGTTGACCCACCACGATGTCATGGATGGATGCCTTCAAACCCCTAGTAAACAACTGACATTTCTTCCTCTCATTTGCCACCAGTGGTGCACAATAATTGGACAGCTCAATAAATTTCTTTTCATATTCTAGCACCGTCATGCTACCCTGCTCAAGCTGTAGGAACTCCTCCATCTTCATATTTGTTCGTACCACTTCGCAAAACCCAAGGGAAGGTGTCGTATGGTAGTATAGCTCTGAAAGTCCGAGTGTCGTTTCCACAGAGAGCGGTGTAAAGAAAATAACAGAGATGAAAAAGAACAATTGTGATTGAGAAGTAGATTTAAGCAGGATTTGATTTAAAGAAAAATTAATTGATTAAAACACTAAGGCATTGGGGTTACACTTTTAACATAAGCATGCAACTCTTATTAATTTGATCCACAAAACATTTTCCATTGTAGTTGTTCAAAATAATTAAAGCTCTTTTTAATTTCCTTTAGAAGTATTCTAAGCATAACTTGTACCATTGGCAACAAACTATCAAAAAATAATCTTCATCAAAATTCTATTAATCTAAGTAATTCTCTTCTCTTTTAAAAGCATGAAAGTTTTTACTACACAATGGGGAAAACATGATTGAACCCATGAAATAGATTATCAAACATTCATCAATTAATTAAAAAGAAAACTACAAATTCACATTAAAGCTTAAGTTTGGATGAAACTAATAAAAATTACACACTCATATTAAAAGCTTTCTCCCTAGCCTTAGCTAGGGAGTTAGTTCCCCATAAAATAAAACTTAAACAGAAATTTAGAACTACAAGAATTGGAAGAAGGAGAAAGAGCTCAAGAGAAGATTGTGAGCTTGGTGTGTGTTGAAGCTTGAAGACTTCTCTATTTATAGGGCTAAGAGGGAGGAACATCATGATGAATTCCAACACCACCATTCCTATTCCAATACAATCCATAACTCCCACTTCATCTTGTCTAAGTTAGTGTGGTTGGAATCAATTCTTTTTTGTTTGCTTCCATCCCATACTTCTTTCCCTTTCTTCTTTTGGCATGGGTGTGGTACTTCATGCATTCTTTGCAATTCTTTAGCTGCTGCACCTCAAGCTTTCTTCACATGGGTTTTCAAAGGTGTTCAATTATGGCTGCCTTTTGCTGCCAACCCATGTGGGTTTTCTTTTGGTTGCTGGAAAAAACGATTCTTCTGAACCAAGCTTGGTGTAGGAAGGCCTGAGGTTTCAATATGTATCCAATGGGGCTCAAATTTGGATATGTCATAATAGACACCCATTGGAACAACTTTTATGAAGAATATATTCCCATCTGAGCAGCACAAGTGTACGTTTTGGGGCCTGCAAGTTGACTGCCGAAAATAGACTGGAATTGACTTCATTTCATTTCTTTCCTTTCTTTTTGCTTCACATGCATGCACATTCTTTCTCTTTAATAGCTCTAGCATGTACCTACATAAAATCATGATATTAGAATGTAACAATTATTGCCCAATTGATAAGAGTTTGGGTGCCACTTCAAAGAGAGATAACCAAATAGAGAATTCAAATGAATTAGCCTATATTTCAATGAAGTGCAAATGGATTCGTAAAATGCAATGGAACATTCTAATTGGTGCAAAAATCAATAAAACAAAGTACTAACAAATATAGATTAGGGATAGAAATTGTAATAATTATATGTTTATCAATATTCTGATAGGCTAGAGGATAGAACTGTTCATCAATACTTGCCACGTGATGGCCGACGGGTCCTGATTACTCTCCTTATTGATTCCTACCAATACCTTGCATTTCTGGAAAGGAAGAAGGTAGCCAAAACTACTTTGCGTTCTTGCGGAACGTCCATCACATCTATGATCCTTTCCATCTTCTCGATCCACTCTTAAGCTATAGCGGGGTCACCATCACCATTAAACTCCACAGCCCCTATTCTTCTAGCCTGATTGCATATGTCAAGGATGCATCTCTAGTGTGCCTGGTTCGAGACAAGGCCTGAGTCAACAACTCTAATGTCTGCTGAAAATTAGGGTCAACTGGTGGGGTGGGCATCACCGGTACTGCCCCCGTCGGATATCCAACAAATGATTGCTCAACAGGTTCTTGTGCCAAACCAAGGATATGATAGCTCTCCGGCTGAGGGGGGATCCTGTCCCTGAAGTCGGGACGACTGACGAGTCCCCCTATGAGTACCACCACCTTAGGGCCCAGGATTCTGTTACAAGAAACATGAATTCATCATTACAGGAATGCATAGAAGGTGTGAAGTCTACATGAATTTAAACCTAATGCACTGATACCAAGTTGATAGGACCCAAACCAAATTCCACTTTGGAATCTGCACGAACCCTGTGCGTGTCCAACACCAAATTGGGCTTCTGACTAAAACTCAAAATTTCTTTTAAGGTTTGACTTCTACCGAAAATTCGGCAGAGTCCCCTCTGTAAATTACTCGTTTCCCAAAATTTTCACCAGTACAAAATGCAACTTATATATTCCCAATCATTCAGCATGCACAATGTTAGAACACACACGTAATCCAACAACAAATCTTTGTGGCCTCAGGCCTTACCGAAATACTAGGGCAAAATCGGAGCATGCTAATTCAGTTAATTTACAAAAGTAATATGGTTACATGAGAATATCCTATATTGTGGAAAAAGGATGAGTGGTGGGTGATGAACGCCCTATGGTGGTGCTCTGGTACACGATTATTGCCCGGTGGCGCAAAACATTAAAAGTGTGAGTGGACAAAAGAAAGTTTTGGAAAATAATATCAACATACTAACCCCTACTGTTAAAACATTTGAAAATTCAATTATATCCATGTTCTATATTCGTACAAAAATCAAGCATGCATATCTATATACATATAATTGTTCATACATTCAATCAATTCATCAAAACCATTTGAAAGCATCAAAAAATAATAATTTCTTACCACCTAGGTGTACCCTTCATAATTCCGTCAATTCCGTGATTTTTTTCTATTTATTTCTCACATAATACCGTCAATTCCAAGTGTCACATAAGCGAAACATCCTCGCATAACTAAGAAACACAAAGTTAAGCCGCGCCGCATTCCTCGTAGAACTCAGGAGACACTTAGTTAGCCTGAGCCGCATTCCTCGCTCCTCGCGGTCCGAATATCCCTAGGACTCATGGGGCAAGTGTCAAACGTGTGTTGACTCAACCGAAAGCAACTAGGATGTCCGTGGACATCATTATATCCGAAGGCAACAGTTTATTCGAAGGCAACATTTGGGTACCTATGGTGGTTTAAAAACACAAGCCTTTCTTGGAAAATTATAAAACTATTTCTCACTCAACCCTTAAATCCTGTTACCATTTCCTTTTCTACTTTCCAAGCCATTCACATTTAATCATAATATAGCTCGAAAATTTAATAAAAGCATTTGAATTCAAACTTTATGCTCGGAAAGTAAAAGTCATAAATAATTCATTCATAATCAATTAATAAAACTTTTACTGCATAAAATTCATTTACACAATTAAAAAAAAGTTCACAGAAAATCAATATTCTTTACATGAAGTAAAGTTAAAAACAATTGCAGAGAGAGAGAGAGAGAGAGAGAGAGAGAGAGAGAGAGAGAGAGAGAGAGAGAGAGAGAGAGAGAGAGAGAGAGAGAGAGAGAGTGTGTGTGTGTGTGTGTGTGTGTGTGTGTGTGTGTGTGTGTGTGCGCGTGTGAGAGTAGGACTTCCTCCGTATTCTCCAAGACATATAGATGTGCCTGGTTCAACAAGTCCAAGCTCACTGTGCAACCTGATAATGGCTTTGAAACTCCCATCTTCTGGATTGAAGGCACTCCAACTGTACTAACATCAGATAAATGCTCGATACAAAACTCTACAACTTCTTCAGCTATATACCGCTTAGCAATGCAACCTTCGGGACGAGTACAATTCTGAACATACCCCTTTAGCACTGTCATATATCTTTTAAACGGATACATCCATCTAAAATATACTGGCCCACATAGTCGAACTTCTCTGACAAGATGTACTACTAGATGAACCATGTATCAAAGAATGAAGGGGGAAAGTACTTCTCAAGCAAACACAAAGTAACTACTACATCTTCTTCCAACTTATCTAGCTTGGAAACATCTACCATCTTTGCACATATAGCATTGAAGAAGAAGCACAATTGAGTTATTGCATACCTTGCAGGCTTCTCCAAAACAGGAACGAATTGCCACAGGGAGCAATTGTTGCATCAAGGTATGACAATCATGAGATTTAAGGCCAAGAAGTCTTGAATCTTTTAAAAATACAAGATTTTATATTTGAAGAATAACCTTCAGGGACCTTCATACCATAAAAAGAGTTGCAAACCGCTCTCTTCTCTGCTCTTGACAAATTCCAAGGCCCTGGAGGCAAGTGAGTACGTCTTTCTCCATACTCGGGTTGCAAATCAGTTTCGACCCCCATGTTCAATAAATCTAACCGAGCAGCAATCTCATCTTTATTTTTTCCAGGGATCTCCAACAATGTACCAATGATACTATCGCAAACATTCTTCTCAATGTGCATAACATCTAGGGCATGCCTCACAGGGAGGTATTTCCAATACTCGAGATCAAAGAATTTTGATTTCTTCTTCCAACAAAATCTGTCAGCATCATTCTCACCAACACTTCCCTCATTTTTCGAGCCCCATATGTAATTAATATCTTCAACCATATGCAGCACTTCTTCTCCGGTTAATGGCTCGGAGGCGTGCCATATTCAGGTTTCCCATTAAAAGCTGCACGTTGCCTCCTATATGGATGATTGATTGGTAACCATTTTCTATGCTCAATGTAACAAATTTTGTGGCCATTTTTCAACTTGTGACTAGGTGTATCATCACCGCATATTGGACAAGCTTTATATCCTTTAACAACACAACCAGATAAGTTCCCATAAGTAGGAAAATCATTAATTGTCCACAGTAATACACCTCTGAGTGTAAAGTATTCTCCTATGTGTGTATCATACACTCCTCTAATCCCATCCCACATAGATTTTAAATCATCAATCAAAGGCTCTAACTAGATGTCTATATCATTTTCGGGCTGTTTAGGACCGGAAATCAATAAGGTCAACATCATGAACTTCCGCTTCATGCAAAGCCATGGTGGGAGATTATATGTGACTAAGATAATTGGCCAACAACTGTATCTGCTACTTAAAGAACTGGGGGATTGAATCCATCAGATGAGAGAGCCAATCTCAAGTTTCTCGGCTGTTTACCAAACTCAGGCCATTTATCATCAACAAGTTTCCAAAACGGGGAATCTGCTGGATGAGACATATGACCGTCAACTGATTTTCTTGCAGCATGCCAAGTCAAACTCTTAGTTGTCTTATGTGATTGAAACATCCTTTTAAACCTTGGAATTGGAGGAAAATACCACACCACCTTCGCTGGCACACCCTCTTTCAAGAACCCATCTTTGCTTTCCTTCCACCTTGAGATACCACAAGGAGGACAATTAGTTGAATCTTCATACTCCTTCCTATACAAAATGCAGTTAGTGGGACATGCGTGGATTTTCTCATAACTCATCCCTAAAGCAGACAAAGTCTTTTTTGCCTCGTACATAAAGGAAGGTAGTGTATTTCCTTCTGGAAGCAAATCTCCTTGAAGTATCAATAATTCTGTAAAACAAACATCACTCATCCCATGTTTTGCTTTCAAATTATATAACTTCACCAAAGCCGACAACTTCGTGTACTTACTGCAACAAGGGTACAAGGGTTGATCTCCATCCCCAATCACATAGGCAAACTCATAAGGATCAGATCTAATATCGCCTAAATCATTATCATCCATCCCTAATTCTTCAGAAACAAAACTGAACCTATTTTGATCATCTTCGTCCACATTTCTACTAGCATTAGTAGTCCATTCCTAAGGTTCTCCGTGCCATGTCCAAATCTTATAGCTTTGGTCAATTCCATTAAAGTATAAGTGTTCCCTTATAATTCCAACCCCAAACAATTGAATATTCCCACATTTAACACATGGACAACGAATATGAGTTGTATTTCCAAGATTTTCTACAGCAAAATTCAAAAATCCTTCCACCCCTAACTCATATGCCATCGATCTTCTATCCGCATGCATCCATGACTTATCCATCTCACGCACTATAAAATCATATATATAATAAAGTGAAAAGACCAGCAATGAAACAATACTATATTCAAATAGTAGAGAATAAATTGAAAAAATAAAATAAAACAAGAATCAGACGACGGTTTTTACAAAATAATTGCCGTGAAATAGAAATGCAGATGACGGCATATATAGTTACCGTCGTCTTTAAGCTACCCAAACCCAGAAAATTGAATTGCTTTATGAAGAAAAAAATTAAACAAGAATCAGACGACATGTTTACAAAAAAATTGTTGTGAAATAGGAATTCAGACGATGGCATATCTAGTTACCGTCGTCATTAAGCTACCCAAACCCAGAAAAATATGTATTGCTTTTTGAAGAAAAAAATTTCTGGGTTCTGGTAGCCTAAAGACGACGGTTTGATCCATCAAACGTCGTCGTGGTTTGCAAAAAACCACAGTCTAAATCTCTCATCCCCATTCCTTTTCCAAGAACCCATGGCCAAACAAATATAAAAGAACCCAAACAGAGAGAGTAATTATTACAAGAATGCAAACACCAAAACATAAAATAACCTTAATATAGCTACCAATTAAGAACCCATAGCTACCAACGAAAACATTTATGGATTTAAGAAGAGTTAGGGTTAAAGGGACTAGGGTTGTACTTACATGGATATTGAGAGAGAGCTGAGTGAATATAACAACTGCTTGAGCGAGAGCTCGGAGAATATACCCAATGCTTTGAGAGAGAGTGAAAACTTTAAGACAAAGAGAGAGAATGAACTATTTTAGGTTTAAAGAGAAATTCTGAAAATTTTAGATCGCGGACAAAAATTTCAAAGTACCGCGTTTTTCAACGATGGCGGTAAATATTTAGATATCAACGTTTAATACATACTTACGACGGTAGTTTAAGTAAATCACCGACGTTGTAAAATGAAAATATGTCGACAAATAAAGGGAACGTTGTAGTAAATTATTTGTACGTCGCCCCTTAATAAACCGACGTCTTAAGTATTAAATAATTAGATGGGGGTTGGGTTTCCTGGGATTTGAACGCGTAATTGACCAAAAACAGCGAGAGAAAACCAGCGTCGTTTCAATAAACCCTAAACCCTAAATCCTAAATTTTACAATAATTATAAAAAAAAAATACACAAGTATGAGAAAAATGAACCGAAAATTGATATGGACTCCTTACAACAATGCCTTCTATAATAGTAGGGTAAAATCTGGATTTCATAATTTTGAATTTCTGGCCACCAATGGATCACATAAACCTTAGGGTTATGTTAAGAAAAGTATAAGGAGTATTGTGCTATGTCTCTAAATTTTTTTTACTTTTATTATCACTTGTAATTTTGAAAACTAAAATTACATTTTTCGGGCCATTACGGGCAAGATATTGTCTCAATGAGTGCATGGAATTTGTCGGTTTATTTTTCTGATTTTTTTTCATATATTATGAATATTATTAATTAAATACAATAAAAAAATATTTGTAAAATTACATTTTTTAAAGCTTTAGGAGAGAGACAAAATTTCAATGAGTGCATGGTAGTTGCCAGTTTATTTTTTGGAAATAGTTTTGAATTTATTATGAATATTAGGAATTAAATAAAATATAAAAGTCGTATTAAAATGAAATGGCAAATGACATAACCGACGTTGGATCCCTTTACAATGACGTTAAACAACACAACACGACGTCCTAAATTATTTTAGACGTCGAAAAGAAAACAAAATGATGTTATTACCTTACCACATCATCTTGTTTTGAATCACCGACGTGGGTTATTATGTTACCACGTTATCGTGTTTTATATAACCGACGTGGATTGTATATACAACGTGTTTTCTAAAGTTGTTAACGCCGCTGTTTACATATACAACGTCAAATTTTGTAAGATAACCGACTTTGTATAGCTTTAAGACATCGATATGGTTGTACTAACTGACGTAGTATATCTGTACAAAAAATTTCAGTCCAAAATGAAGTAAATATAAACCGTCATGTTTATTCTTGTTACATGTCGTTTTTGAGAATTGCCATCGATGTTATATTTCCTGTTATAATAAGACGACCATTGTATACACATATGAGATGTTTAAATGAGAATAAGACATCGGTTTTTGGGAATTAAATTAAGTTTTTATGAATTACTGTCCTTTGAATTCATTTAAAGATATAAATATCCTAAAGTAAAAAAATTTCAAAAAAAAATTAATTTTTTTGATTGTTGTTCAATTGATTACAACAAAAATATTTATGTACATTGTTAATAAATTAAAATAAACCTAAACATTGTTAATAAATATTTATGTACATCACTTATCATTCTGTAATTGTCTGTTAACGAATTCTGCCCATTCCAGCCTAACTTCGTCAATATGTTCTTGTTTATATTGAACTCGATCTTTTTTCTTTTCAAACTGCAAAATAAATGAAAACACTGACGTGTTATAAAGATACAAACGACGGTTTTAAAGAAAAAGTTGACGTAATAGCCTTTTAAATAAAGAAATTATATCTTAAATTTTGCCTTTTACCTTCTTCTCAAAAGCTAGGTCTGGATCATGAATTATATCTCTCATGAATCGCATCACGTAATAGCCACACTCTACACGGTTGTTCAGGAGTACCTTGTAGAGTTTTCCAAATGGTTGTTTTACGTGATGAATTTTTGTTTATACGAGAGTTAAACATTTTCATTTACCTGTTTCAAGAAAACAAAGAGTGTTAATGACAAATCGAAAAATTAAAAAAAAAAAAAGAGTAACCAACGTGGTAAATCAGATGAAGACGACGCATTTATTTAAAACAATGACGTGGTATTTTATTTCAAACGGCGGTATGAAACTACCGTCGTTGTGTAACATTATAATGTCAGGAACCAAGAAAAACGTCGTATATCAAAAAATTAAAACATCCTTAAATAAAACCTAAACAATGTGGTAGTTTAATTAAGACTACGTTTTAAATAAAATACTGACGTAATAAATCATTTCAAACGTCGGTAATAAATTACCATCGTTGTATTTTCATTATAACGTCGGTATTATAAAATCCCGTCGTATAATTAAAATGCCGTAAAGGAAAAAAATCTTAGATGGGAATAAATCAACTTACGTATTCACTATATTTCTCATGTCATCGTCAACGAGAGCGGTTTGGCAGTGAATTCATGTAATAGGCAGTCTCCTTAAATGGTCTCACAATTACCAACACCTGATCGGTTCATAATTGTATATTATTTCGTACCCTTCTAGCTTATGATTTGGTTATGTTTTTGAGTTAAACTTGTGCTTTTAATCCTTTTTGTGTTTATGTTCATTGAGCTTTAGGTAACAATGATGACTTTGGATAGGAAATGATGCAATCCTTGCATGTTAAGGCCTTATTTGGGTGAATGGAAGAAGAGCTTAAAGACAAACTCAATTTGGCTACAACTCCTTGCCAGCCCAGTTTCGTAGGTCAACTTCTTGGCCTTGGATGAGCATGCTATGGGGCTCGAATGAGGTGATGATCTTCATGAAACTTGTTCCAATGGGTGTCTAGTACAACATATCCAAATTTGAGCCCCATTGGATAAATTTGGAAACCTCTGGCCATCCTACACCAAGACTAGTTCAGAAAACTCGTTTTTGTTCAACAACCAAAAGAAGACCACATGGGTTGGCACCAAAAGGCAGCCACAATTGATCACCTTTGCACCCATGTGAAGAAAGCTTGAGGTGCAGCAAAAGAAGTATGGGATGAAGTTGATTCCAACCACACTAACATAGACAAGATGAAGTGTGAGTTATGGGTTGTATTAAAGGAGGAATGGTGGTGTTGAATTTCATCATGATGTTCCTCCCTCTTAGCCCTATAAATAGAGAAGTCTTCAAGCTTCATAAATCACACCCCAAGGGGGGAGCTCTCAAACACTTCTCTAGAGCTCCCTTCCCTTCTCTCCCTCAAATTCTCTTAGTTTCCTTTCAAGTTGTCAATTGTTGTAACAAATGATTTTACTAAATTTTCCTTCAAGTTTTCAAGTTCTACTTTAATTTTATTTGTAATGTACATTCTTTCTTAAGTATTCAAGTTTAATTAGTTTCCAAGTTTCAATTATGGTTTTTGTTCTTATTCATTATGCTTATAAGTTAATATGCTAGTTTGAATGATTGATCACCATTTAGGCTTGCATGTTAACTATCTTGGTTTGAATTAAGAGTAGACACCATGCTTTAATTCGAATTGAACTATGAATAGGAAGAGTATGTATGGACATTCGACAACAGGGATTAGATACATGCTTGGTTGTTTAAATTGTTCTTCTATGCTTAATGGGTTCCTAATGCTTAATTTTAGGTTAGACAACAAATGATGAAATTAGGGAATTAGGAACACAAGGTTATGACCAAACACCATGGCTTAATCATACTTTAGCTAGAATCAATCCGTTAATCTAATTGAACTTGGGAACTTATTTGCTTGAGTTATTTCTTTTTTTTCTTGTTTTATTTATTTTCTTTTTCATTTCTATTTTGTGTAGGGGAAACAAATTGGATCATTCAATCACCAATCCTCGTGGGATCGACCTCGCACTTACATATGCTATACTACCGAACGGCTCGTGCACTTGCGAGTATCACAAGTTGAGGATGCAGCTGAATCCATTTTGGTGCAAGTTGAATCGACGTAACAAGTTTTTGGCGCCGTTGCCGGGGATCGGTAACATTGCTTGATTCTATTTGGTTTTCCTACTTTTTATTTATTTATCTTTATAATGTTTAAAGTCTACTTAGTTCTCTATTGTTCATTCCTAATCCTTTTAATTCCATTTCAAGTTTGTGTGTTGGTTTTAGCAATTTATGATAGGTTAATAAAAATGGAGAGAGATGGCAACCTCAATCATATGAATGGGAAGTGTGGAGCAGTGGGAGAAGTCGCGACCTCCAAGTGCATCCATGCTCGACCTAATCGCTTCAAGGGGGAGCATTTCAATCCTTTCCCTTTACTTGTTATTATTTTGAATGTCTGTTTCTTTAAAAAAATTTAAAAAATTTAAAAAATTAAAAATTTTTAAAAAAAAATTCATATGAGCTGACTTATGGTAACTCCAGTGAGCACTTCCGTCAATAGTGTCTAGGAGTTCTTTAGGCGACACCTTCGGTGTCTAAGAAGTTTGGGTTTTAAGCGGGACCATTGTGACCCCTCCAACCTTCCCCGGATCCCCTGGCTGTGTTTTCTGAGGCCCTTAACTGGTCATCCGTGAGTTGCTTGTATATTCGTGTGTTTTTAAATTAAGTTTTTTTTTTATTTTCTTTGTTTTCTTTTCTGTTGAGTCTTTGTTTTTGTTTTTGTTTTGTTCAGTTAGTTTATGTATTTATTTACGTGGTATGGTTAGTTAGTTTATTTCTAAGTGTTAAAAACAAACTTTATTTCACTTCAAACATTGCAAAAAAAAAAAAAAAACACAACAACTTCTTCTTCTCTTCTTCTTCTTCTTCTTCTTCTTCTTCTTCTTCTTCTTCTTCTTCTTCATCTTCATCATCATCATGGCTTGCCTCTATTTTCTCGCACTTGTAGAATCTGCAGCAGCTCTACATGGTCCTCATTCTTTCTCTCAGTGCTTCCACATGTTGATTGGCACGGTAAAGCCGCTTCTGCAAGTCCGCCACCATAGCCTTCAAGGAAGCTACTTCCTCGCTCAGCGCGGCACACTGCCGTGTCCTCGCCAGTAATCGCATGCCCAAATTGGTAGCCGAGACCGCATGGAGCACAGATAAAGAGTGGGACTCATCCAGCGCCATCTTGTCAGACCTACGTGCCACATGCAGGTGATCCTGCCGGTGTGAGTATACTGCCAATCATGCCACCCAGGAGCACTGCTCTCGTCGGCATTGCCTCAGAAAAGTTCGGTATTGCCTCAGCAAAGTTTGAGGCCGTGCCGTGATGATAAGAGGAATTTGAGAAGACAGGGGTTGTAGGAGCCCTTATCTGGGCATTCGGTGGTGCAAGTGATAGCTCAAGGTTGAGGTCATCAAGGTGAGTGCATGAGGATGCCATTTTTTTTGTTTCTGGATTTTTTGATGTTTTTCTTTGAGTTTGCAGGAAGAAATGCTGGGTATCATCCGCTTGTAGAGGCGTGCTTTAAATAGACATATGCTGATGAGGGTGCCAACGCCATTTCGGATTTCCCGGGCATGCTCGACCTAATCGCTTCAAGGGGGAGCACCTTTACTTTCACTTTACTTTTCTTTTCTTCCGTGATTTCTGCTGTTTTATGTTTTTGCCCGTTACTTTCATTTTCTGGAGCTTTGTGTTTTTTGCCTTTCCCTTTCGGCTATCATCTTTGTCTTATTTTAGTTAGGGAACTGTGTTTTCTTTTCCGTTTGTCGTCTTTGTTTTATTTAAGTTTGGGAACGCTGCTTTCTTTGTCTTTTTCTTTTGCAACTTGACTCTTTTATTTTCAAAAAAAAAATACAAGGGAAAGACGAAATAAACAGGCACACCAATAATGCAGTAGAAGTCATTTCTTCACAGTGCTCGGTGTCTCGACCATTGGAGCTTTGAGTTTGGCCCTCTGGCTGTCCTCTTCCGGGGCTTCACGCACAGCCTCTTGGGGCTCACCACTTGAGCTCCCAAAGATCGCACTCTTAGCTTGAGCGTAACTACTCTCGCGATCTACTTGCTTTCGTTTACCCGGTCGGTCTAGGTCCTCCAGTTGCTTTCGCATGTCGCGAGAATACAACTCTACCATCTTTGATAGGGTTTTATTCTCGTCCCGCAATACTTCTAGCTGGTGTCGATTCACCTCCACTATCCTTGCCCTCTCCCTTTTCAAGCTTTTTACAGCACTCTGACACTCTTCAACCATACTTCGCTCCGCCGCCAATTGACTTTTCAGCACCTCTACCTCATAGGACTTCGCAGTAGGCGATGACCCAAACTTGCAACACATGCTGTACTCTGCACGCTCAGTGCCAGGGCATCACTCGTGACCCGATTGTCATCCCTTGTCCCCAGCACACGTATATCTTTAGGAGTCACTAAATTTCTTGCCACTCCAATGGCAACATCGTTGTCCAGGAGTATTGAGTCAGTTTGTTGTCACAGGCCCCCGTGCGGAGGCAAAGTAGGGCATCCATACTGGTGCTCCTGCTTGGCCCCGTGTCTAGAGTCGGTGGAGCTAGGTTGAGATCCAACGAAAATGGGTAGGAAGAGGCCATTTTTCTTTTCTTCTTTCTTTTCTCTTTTGAGTGTTTCTGAGTTGTGTGTTTTCCCCCTCTCTTTCTCTTTCTCTTTTATAGACTTAGTTTCTGCTAAACCCTAGCCGCTGCGGTTCTGGGTTATGTGCGGCCCTTACGGCTTATCTCTATATATCGCCGCACCCATTTCCCAACCTCCCCTTAATTGCATTTTCACCTTTCACAACCTTCAAAGTGAAAAAGTCGTCGCGCCTTCCTACGAAGCCAATAATTCTGGCTTGGGAATGTGTGAGGGGCCTCTGCATGTGACACGTCCCTCACTTTGTTGCCCGTGACTCACAGGAGCCGAGACATCAGGGACCACATTCTCTCTTTTCAAAAATCCCGCATTTGCGCTCCCAATTCACGTGTCTTCTTAAAAATAAATAAATAAATAAAATATTCAAAAATAAAAAAAAATTTAAACGTGTGGGCTTCGAATTTCTTTGTGGGTCGGGTTTTCACCGTTGTTTAGGCTTCAAAGTGGGTTAACTTCTTTTGGGTTGGGCTTTCAATCGTTTGGGTTTTAGTTTGCGTAACACTTTGCCCGTTTAGGGCTTACTGTTTTGAGTGTTTTACTGTTTTGTTTTGTTTTTATATTTGTTTGTTTGTTTTGTAATTTTTATTTTGTAATTATTTTATTTTTGTATTTTAATTCTTGTGTGTTTTGTGATTTTATATCTACTTTAATACCTTCATTTGTTATTTTGACATTGCTTGTGCCTAAATTTTAAACATTGAGGACAATGTTCATTTCTATGTTTGGGGGTATTGGAGTTTACCAAGTAAATTTGGTTTTTCTTAAAAAAAAAAAATAATAATTAATTTCTTGCTTGTTTTTCTTTTTTCTATATTTTGAGTCTTGTTTTGTTTTGAGTCACTTTCCGAACACTTATGATGAGATTGTGATGAATGTTTGCATGACTTAAATAAAAATTGGATTTCATTTTATTATTTTTAGTATTAAAAAAATAATAAAAATTTGGCATTGTTCTAGCATGATATGTTCAAAATATTTGCAATTGCCATTTGTTTCATAATTCTCCAGTTAAAGGATTTGCATGACCCAAAGAATTGTATCAAGCATAAATTAGACTTATATAACCATATAATGTGAGCTTTTGAGCCTTGTGCTTCATTTCATGAGTGTTATACACATACTCTTATTTTCTTGTCATCAAAGTTGTTGTTTGATCTCATTATTCATTGATTTGGTTGAACACTTAAAAGTCATTCATTCTTGTGCAATTTGATTTCATGACATTTAAGAAGTGATATTAAGGCCCTCTTTGGATCGTTTGTACCTTTCAAGCTAACCTTATGCATGCTTAAGCATGATTTTCCATTGTTAACCATTTTGAGCCTACAAGTAAACCTTTTCTTTCATTTTACCAATTATATTTCCTCACCTTAGCCCGAAAAACAAATATTTACATTTCTAAGGAACTCATGAACTCTAATTTGGATGTGTTTTTCATGCTAAGTTTGGGAAGGGATATTACATAAAAAGAAAAAAAAAAAGAGAACTTCACTCAATTGGTGAAAGAAAAGAAAAAAAAAAGTTGTGATTAAGTGGTGGTTGATTGAAAATTCATTTTTGGGCCTTCAAAATAAATTGGTGTTTGGAAAGGAGTTTAAATCATTGTAAATGAAGGTATAAGGAGTTTTGATCTTGTAAAAGAAAAAAATCTAATCGGGATGATTCAGAGTCTTGTAAACAATTATTTTATGCTCTTACATTACGAGTTCCTTGGACTTTGTATTATCCATACCTTTCATTTCTCACTCACCTTACACCCTTGGCCCAATTACAACCTATAATAAAGACCTAAATTGATCTTAAATGTCATATGGTTGAATTGCATGCATTTTCTTACTTTTAAGTGTTTGGCATCCTTCTTGAGATCATATTAATGCAAGTTCTTCATCTTCCTATTTTGAGTTAAGTCCCTTATGGTTTAACTCTAATCTCATGTTTATAACTGAGTTAAGTCCATCTTCTGTTTGCATTGTAGCCCTCTTCTGAGTGATTCATTTGTGAGAGGACAACTTTGGTGAGATTTGAAGTTGCATTTGTGTTTGGTATGATTTTTGAAATTGTGTGAAAACTAAGATTGGGGAATTTGTTGCATTTGGCTATCACACTACTACACTTTGAGCATGTTGTGTTTTGAACTTTGCCGCCTTGTAAATAATGTCTAAAATTGAGTTTTTATTGTTAAAACTTTTGAGTCATGTGCATGAGTCATTTCTCTTCAGAAAATGTTCGGAATGATTGTTTTGAGCTTTTATTTATTTATTTTTATTTTTATTTTTGTTTTGTTTTTGTAATTATTTTTGTTTTTGTTTTTTGTTTTTTCTTTTATTTTGCTTAAGGCCTAACAAATCTAATAAGTTTTCTAACTACTTTGTTTTGTAGAATTAGTCAAGCGTTTGTGGGTATCGTTTCTGTTAAACCCTCAGGAGACACAACTCCTCCTACTAGGGATGCCTAGAGGTTTAAAGGCTTGTTGCATGTGCTCAATGCAATCGAGTTACCTGCGGAAGTGGTTTAGTTAACTTCTTGTTTTGTTTTTAACTTTGTTTTGTGTTGTTTTGCTCGAGGACTAGCAAATCTAGGTTTGGGGGTATTTGATCGGTTCATAATTGTATATTATTTCGTACCCTTCTAGCTTATGATTTGGTTATGTTTTTGAGTTAAACTTGTGCTTTTAATCCTTTTTGTGTTTATGTTTCAGTTCATTGAGCTTTAGGTAACAATGATGACTTTGGATAGGAAATGATGCAATCCTTGCATGTTAAGGCCTTATTTGGGTGAATGGAAGAAGAGCTTAAAGACAAACTCAATTTGGCTACAACTCCTTGCCAGCCCAGTTTCGTAGGTCAACTTCTTGGCCTTGGATGAGCATGCTATGGGGCTCGAATGAGGTGATGATCTTCATGAAACTTGTTCCAATGGGTGTCTAGTACAACATATCCAAATTTGAGCCCCGTTGGATATATTTGGAAACCTCTGGCCATCCTACACCAAGACTGGTTCAGAAAACTCGTTTTTGTTCAACAACCAAAAGAAGACCACATGGGTTGGCACCAAAAGGCAGCCACAATTGATCACCTTTGCACCCATGTGAAGAAAGCTTGAGGTGCAGCAAAAGAAGTATGAGATGAAGTTGATTCCAACCACACTAACATAGACAAGATGAAGTGTGAGTTATGGGTTGTATTAAAGGAGGAATGGTGGTGTTGAATTTCATCATGATGTTCCTCCCTCTTAGCCCTATAAATAGAGAAGTCTTCAAGCTTCATAAATCACACCCCAAGGGGGGAGCTCTCAAACACTTCTCTAGAGCTCCTTTCCCTTCTCTCCCTCAAATTCTCTTAGTTTCCTTTCAAGTTGTCAATTGTTGTAACAAATGATTTTACTAAATTTTCCTTCAAGTTTTCAAGTTCTACTTTAATTTTATTTGTAATGTACATTCTTTCTTAAGTATTCAAGTTTAATTAGTTTCCAAGTTTCAATTATGGTTTTTGTTCTTATTCATTATGCTTATAAGTTAATATGCTAGTTTGATTGATTGATCACCATTTAGGCTTGCATGTTAGCTATCTTGGTTTGAATTAAGAGTAGACACCATGCTTTAATTCGAATTGAACTATGAATAGGAAGAGTATGTATGGACATTCGACAACAGGGATTAGATACATGCTTGGTTGTTTAAATTGTTCTTCTATGCTTAATGGGTTCCTAATGCTTAATTTTAGGTTAGACAACAAATGATGAAATTAGGGAATTAGGAACACAAGGTTATGACCAAACACCATGGCTTAATCATACTTTAGCTAGAATCAATCCGTTAATCTAATTGAACTTGGGAACTTATTTGCTTGAGTTATTTCTTTTTTTTCTTGTTTTATTTATTTTCTTTTTCATTTCTATTTTGTGTAGGGGAAACAAATTGGATCATTCAATCACCAATCCTCGTGGGATCGACCTCGCACTTACATATGCTATACTACCGAACGGCTCGTGCACTTGCGAGTATCACAAGTTGAGGATGCAGCTGAATCCATTTTGGTGCAAGTTGAATCGACGCAACAACACCCAATGACCCCTACACATAATGAAACATATAGGTTAAATAGTACAAAGAAAAATATTAAAAGGAAAATACTTTAAATAGTTAAGGGGACTAACCCTGGATTATAAGGGACTAAGAAAAATTGATCCCCATATGTTGTTTTCAGGCGGTTCTGGCAGTTGTTTTGTTCGGTAAAATAGAGATCCAGATTGAGCGTTGACTTGTCCAAGGTCGACGAGGCCAACAAGGTTTACCATATTTGCCATTTTTAAATAGTCAAATAGGTACCTAAATATATTAAATTCAATTAAATGAGATTTTAATTTAAAAGAAAATATAGGATTTCTAGAATCACCTCATGTATACTGCAATCACTGTGGTTTCAATCTCAACCATGGAGGCAAACTGTAAAATATCTTCACACAAGATGAAGGTTTCATGCACATCACGTATAATATCTTCCCCTGGAATGTGAACTTTCACAGTCTCGTTAGCAGGATGCAACTTGGTCTGGACATATTGGCATAGGGCTAACAGAGGAGGTGGCATGTCTAGCTTTGAGAGATCCTGTTACAAGAAATAAATAAAGAAATATAAGTTAGTTTGTACACCAAGTAAAATAAACGACATGGTATATATTATAAACGACGGTTTCTAGAATATACTGACGGAGGAAAGGTTATAGACGACGGTAAAGACATAACCGTCGTTGTCTAAACGTTCTAATGTCGCTACACTATAGAAAGGTCGTCTAATTAAAATGCAGTGAAATGCTTTAATGAAATAGACGACGGTTTATAAAAGAATGAGACGACGGCAAAAAAGACCGTCGTTATTTTCAAGGCATAATAAAATGCAAAACAAGTAAAAGCGTCATGGTATTTCACTCACAACGACGGTTCTTGAAAGAAACAGACGTATTAATGATTTCAGACGTCGGTAAAGATATACCGTTGTTGGTTTCAAATTTTAACGTCGGATATTTAAAAGAGCAACGTCTATTTAAAATTTAAAAATCAGAAAAAGAAAATATTAGAGATTTTACCGTTTCATCTTGCTGTTTTTTACTAGTATCAGCATCAACCTTTGGATCTTCTTCCCCCAAAACTAGGGGTCTGGCATTAGTGGCTCTAGAGCAACTTGCCTTGTCAGACATTGGATTTTTTGGGCTTTGTTCTTGAGGCGGTAAAGTAATTGGGGTAATTGGGGTTTTAAGCATGTTGGGATCAAAATTAGGAATTAGTTGACGAAACTGTGCCAACATAATTTCCCTCTCTGCTCTGAATTGCTTCCAAAATATTTTCCCTTGACCTAGCCTCCATCCTCTATGTCTCTTCTCTGACTGCCTCCATCAGACTTTCCTTCAATTTGTCAGCAAATTTTACTCTCTGCTATCTCGGCAAATTGAAGAATTGAGTTGGGGAAACGCCAACTCCAACTCCTCTGACTCTCCCACCATGCTCGGGGGTTCCCAAAGCCAGAGTCAAAATATCATTGCTCCCGAAGACAGTCAGAGTGCCCTCGGAGATTTGTTTTTGCAAATCATCCTAAAAGAGAGAGATTGAGAGATTGAGAGATTGAGAGATTGAGAGATTGAGAGAGAGAGAGAGAGAGAGAGAGAGAGAGAGAGAGAGAGAGAGAGAGAGAGAGAGAGAGTGTTAGACATTGAACAAAGTGTAAAACAGATAAATAAACCGATGTAATATATTAGTTACAGCGACGGTTTTTTTACAAAACTGACGTAGTACCGATTTCACACGTCGGTATTAAAATACCGTCGTTGTGTAACAATTCCAACGTCGGTAGAAAAAACCGTCGTATATTCAAAAGCTATGAACAGATAAATAGAAATAAATCAAAAACCTGTACCGTTGTAGTATTTCAATTAAGACGACGGACTTTTTAAACAACCGACGTAGTACATAATTTCAAACGGCGGTAGTAACATACCGTCATTGTATATCAATTCTAACGTCTATATGAGATAAAACCATCGTAAATTTTAATGAAGAAGTGAAATAACTTAATAGAAATATGCATTCTTTCCCAAAAATTGTGCACCACAAATTTCAGTGAAATAGATAGAGAGAGAGAGAGTGTGTGCGTGAGTAAATTGAAAAAAAAGACGACCTCTTAGGAATTTAAGCCGTCGTATTAATTCAATCTAGATGTCTAATTCATTCAAAAACCACCATTCTATTATCTTTGAAATGGCGGTAAATAGAAACCGTCGTGGTGTTTACGTTATAACGACGGTTATTTAAACATACGACGTCTATGCCAAAATAAAACACTCTGTTTTTCTAATTTAGAATAGAGTTAGTGAGACTTACGATTAATTTTGCCTTCTCTGCAACCTTTGGATCAGGGATGTTTCCCGTTTTATCTTTTCTTGCCTTCTTCCATAGCAGAGATCAATCGATTTCTTCACCGGGCATGGTTTCTTCCAATTGGTCCTCCAAACCAACATACCCTTTTCTAGACAACCTATGGTTGTACTCTAATTTTTCCCTTCTCCGTTTCTGCTTCAGAATGCATAGCCTCAAAATTTGGGGATAACCTTGAAGCTACAAAGGCATCCCATTGCGATTTCTCTATGAACTTATAAAGTTGAGGGGGTTCTTTTAACTTCTCCTTGTCATTTGCGAATGGAAGGATAAACTGCCTAGTTAAGGTATACTTGAAATCCTTCCATTTTTTGGCGGCAGAAGACAACACCATCTTCTTGCACCCTTCCCCAATAACATAAGCCATTTGAACAGCTTCCCAAATCTGCTTCTTCAGGTCTTTGAACAATTGAGTCCATTTCTTGTCCACAAGAGGGATATGGTGAGTGTGAAAACACCAATGTAAGACTGCATCTCAACCGCAGCCTTGCCATGTTGTCTGCTCCTTTTATTGAACTTAACCACATGCTTAATCTTCTGAATTTTCCTCTTCACAGCATGGCTCATTGTATTGATACCGCGAGTCGATTTTGGCTCCTCAACAAATGTGGCTGTGCTTCGAATCTTTCTCGGAGGTTGAAGAAAATCTCATCCTCTTCGAGGGTTGGCTTTGAACTGATTTGCCTTCATCCATTTGAGCCTTTGAAACGGATGTGCCTTCATCCCTTTGAGCCTTTGACACTTGCTCTTCCTTGCTTTGATATTTCGAAACCATTTTTAATTAATCTGCAAGAAAAATAGCGTCGGTTAATTAAACAGCTCGACGTAATAATAAATAAAAGACGTCGGAAAAAAGATGGTCATGATATTAAATTTAGGACGACGGCTGTAAAACAACACCGTCGTCGTACCAAAAATACCACGATGGTACCAAGAAAACACCGACGTCTTATTAAACAGTTCTCTCATAATATGTATGACAATAGGACGACAGTTTTATCTCATTCATGACGTATTAATTGATACACCACGTCGGGTATTAAGTCTAAAACCGACGTGGTTTACAAATTAAAATGTCAAACACAAAAAACAACCATCATCTTACCTGAGATGTGATACAGGAAAAATGCAAGTTCTTTCTCCCATGAGACGACGATTTTATCTTGTTTCCGACGTATTAATTACCACACCATGACGGTTATTAACCACCGTCGTGCAGTTTGCATTAGGTCGGATTTAACTACCGTCGTGGTGTGTCGATTCTAACGTCACAAACAAGAGAGAACTGTTGTCTTCAGGCATCGTGAGAGTAATGGACCAATGAATTTAATCAAACCAGTGAAAGATTTCTTCATTTTGACGGAGTCTTGTTTCCAGACTCATTCTTTCAAAACCCTCTTCAAATGAAAGTCAAAAAAAAGAAAAGAGATTGAGAAAAAACCTTTGGCGTGCGAAGAAAGTTTCCTTCCGACGTTCACTTTGGTGATTTGGGGACGAAGACTGTGGGAGCAAATTTCCTCCCACGGGAATATTCGCCTAAAGATTACTTCGTCTTCTTGGCACCTCTCTCTCCCTCCCAAAACGATTCGGAGTAAAAGGACCACACCCGGGGGGTGTTGGCCAAAGACCCTCCGATGCCTAAGTTAGGATGGGTGTTCAAGGAAAACCGGGTGGCCAGAGCCGTGTGTGGAGGCCGGAGCCTTGTGTGAGAGAGAGAGAGAAAGAAGATGGTGGCTAGGGTTTGTGAAGGATTATTTCTGCAGAGTTTCAGGAGGAATTTAGACGTACCTCAACCCTTGTGTGTAGCTAGGTATTTATAGGGTTTCAGAGGAATAATTCCGTAGATGGAAGGAATTATTCCTCCCCGATTAGGTGAGATTTGATTAATTAGGGATTTGATTGATTTGATTTAAATCAAATCCCTAATTAGGGTAGGAATCAAATCAATTCCCATTTTAATTAGGTAATTGCCAATTTAATTGGGTAACTCCCAATTAAATTGAGTAACTCCCAATTAGGTCAAATAATCCCCAAATGGAAGGAATTATTTGACCTAGGGTGATTTAATTCGGTTCCCACAAATGCCCCCCAGCTTCTGCATGGCGTGTGGTGGCATGTAGGAGATGTGAATTATCTGTTGGGCTGTCCAGCTGTAAATGGGCTTCCTTATTGGATTTGGGCTCTTGAGTTGAGGAGGTATTTGACTTGCCAATTGGACTTTGACTTGGGCAGTCTAGCTGGAACTTGGGCTGGAGGCGCGCTGGCCTCCTGCTAAAGCGGGTGGCAGTTTGGGCCGGCTTCGTTCCTGGGGTTGGTCCAAACTGCTTCAATTTTTTTTTGTGCCACGAACTAGGGACAGTCTGAGTCAAGGAGATCATGTGTGGCATAAGACGTGATGGAAGTCATCGGAGAGGGGAAGAGGAGGTCGGCGGCGGTCCGCTCGTTCCTCACATCTCCTGTGATCGTAAGTTGTACTTCTTTGATCTGCTATAGCCTTTCTGAAACTTTGTTGTGTCTCTGACTGACTTCCATCTTCTGTTTAGAGAATGCCATCCGCAAGAAACTCCTTCTTGACCCGAACTTGACCAAGGTTCAGCAAGCTTCGAACATCCTTGCCCAGTTTCGTGAATGACGCTAGTTGCTGAGCGAACATCGGAATGAGGTCGGTGGCCTGTCCTCTGTTGAGGATGTTGAAAGATGGAAGCTGCATGGCTCGGACCTAAGTGGTCTGCCAATTGAGCAGGAGGAGTCCTCGACCGAGTTCCCCGAGGAGATGAAGGCTAGCAGGAGATCGCCCGCTATGAAGCCGCAGTCTCACGATCAAGGGATACGTTTCCACAACGTAAGTAGCTTAGACCTCCTTCTGCCACGAGCAAGTCTACCTCAAGGGGGGTTTCGCCTCCGAGAAGGTCCATATGGGAGTTGCTCATGCCTCGTCTGCCAGGACCAAACGCCTTGTCAGCGCGAACAGCAAAAAGGCCAATGACGTGTAGGAGGTCCGGGATATTCTGCTCAGTCTCCGCCCGTACCTCCTAGAACTTGTGATCTGCCTCGTAAGGAGGCCACTGAGAAGCAAGGTTTGGGGCATCTGCGCCGACCGGAGACCAAACTGAGAGGACTATACCTCTGCCTGGCAACCATGATTCGTCTGCGAGGCCACGAACAGTCAAGCGCGGAGCTGACTCCATGTTGCAAGTTGCAGCCAAGAGAGGTAAAGAGTCGTCTCCTCGAGCAAAAAGTCCTTCAGTTGAGGTAAGCTCTGCTGGTCAAGTTTGACACTTATGCTTGAAGCCACGGAGGCATCCAAGCATGAAATTGCTGCTAAGGCATCCAAGCTGGGATACTTGGACTGCAGGAACGGTGCTCCTCCTTGTTGCCTTCTCGAATATGAAATTGCTGCTAAGGCATACAAGTTGGGATACTTGGACTACAGGAACGGTGCTCCTCCTTGGTGAGTTGTTCTATCTTGACTTGCCCCCTGCTCAAAGTGAGCAGATCAATGCTGTGGATGTAGAAGCAGTTGAAGAGCAGATAACAGATGAAGCTGCAATGGAGGAAGACAATGCCCAAGATGGCACAACTGACGAGGTTAAGGCAAATGCGGAGGAGCAGGCAGTTGAGGTTGTTGAGCAGATGGCGCCGGTTGAGCAGAGTGATGTTGAGGCAGCTGAGGCCGTGACCGGTTGAGGGTCGTCTGCCGAAGTCCTTTAGTAGATGTAGTTCATTTTTGCGAGACTTTGAACTTTGTAATTTCTTTTCAATAAGTGGCCTTTAGTTGACCACCTTATTTCTTGTTGAACTTGGCCGGTTGGCCACTTTGCTATGGAATTTTCAGTTATCTTTCAAACTTCAATTCTCATTGTATCTTGTAAGTGTATGTCCGGAGACATAGCGCTTGAAAGAGACGCCATTGAGTTTGTACTCGTGAAGTAGCTTGCCTACAATGGAGGTAATGCTTGTAGTTTGCGTGCGCATGTCGGGGACATAGCGCTTGAAAAAGACTCCATTGAGTTCGTGCTTCGAGGAGCAGCTTGTCCTGCAATGGAGGTGGGGCTTGTCGCCTCGAGCGTATGTCGAGACGTAACACTCAAAAAAAAAATGCTTCATTGAGTTCGTGCTTCGAGGAGCAGCTTGTCTGCAATGGAGGTTCCATTGAGTTTGTGCTTCGAGGAGCAGCTTGTCTGCAATGGAGGTGGGGCTTGTCGCCTGCGAGCGTATGTCCGAGACATAACACTCAAAAAATGCTCCATTGAGTTCGTGCTTCGAGGAGCAGCTTGTCTGCAATGGAGGTTCCATTGAGTTTGTGCTCCGAGGAGCAGCTTGTCTGCAATGGAGGTGGGGCTTGTCGCCTGGAGCGTATGTCGGAGACATAACACTCAAAAAATGCTCCATTGAGTTCGTGCTTCGAGGAGCAGCTTGTCTGCAATGGAGGTAAGGTTGGTCGCATGCATGTGTATGTTTGTGGGACATAATGCTCGAAAAAAATACTTCATTGAAAAGCTTGCTCTTGTATTGATGTCGGTGTGACTACATTGCTTTATTGAATAAAAGAAATGGACAACATAGATAACATCGAAAGCAGTTTGTCTTCAATGGAAGTAAGGGAGGCCTGTCGCCTGTTAGGAGCCCAGCTGGTGAGCGAAGGGCTTCATGGATAGTATCTTCGAAGGTGATGTGCATTCCATTGCCTTGGAATTTCCTTTCCTTCTAGAGTGTCGAGGGTGTAACTTCCTCTGCCCCCAGGTCGGCTGATCACGTAGGGGCCTTCCCAATTGGGCTTCATCTTCTTTGACCCTTGCCTTGGTGCTGTGATGAAACTCTTTCTGAGCACAAGGTCCCCAGGTCGAAACCCTGTCTGATCTTGGCCTTCTTATTGTAGTAGGACGTCAGCGCTGCCTGGTAGGCTGCCACTCGAACAATGGCCTTTTCCCGTTCTCCTTCGAGCAGATCAAGGTTGACTTTCATCTGCTTGCAGTTTTGGTCAAGACTGCCCACCTCAATGCTCATGGAAGGGACGGTGATGTGTGGGGGGATGATTGCTTCTGTCCCATAGGCTAGAGAAAATGGTGTCTCGCCGGTTGATCTCCTTTTGGTTGTGCGATAAGCCCACAGGACTCCTGGTAACTCGTCGACCCATCTTCCTTCCGCGCCTTCCAGTCTTTTCTTCAGCAGTCCAACACGATCTTGTTGGATGCTTCTGCTTGGCCATTACCTTGCGGGTATCTCTGGGGTTGACAAGTGCTGTTTGATGCCATACTTTGCAAGGAATGTAGTGATCTGCCTGCCCACGAACTGTGTACCATTGTCGGTGACTATCGACTCGGGCATCCGAACCGGGCAGATGATGTTCTTCCAGATAAATCGTTCGACATCAGCTTCCTTGGTAGAGGATAAAGCCTCGGCCTCGATCCACTTGGTGAAGTAATCCGTGGCAACGATCATCATCTCCTTGTTGGCGAGTGCTGTCGGCATAGGTCCCACCAAGTCGATGGCCCATTGCATGAAAGGTCATGGACTGTTCTGCGGATGGTATTCCTCAGCTCGCAAGCCAGGGATCGGCTTATATCGTTGGCACCGATCACATCTTTGAGCATACTCCGTGGAGTCTTGGCGCATGGTAGGCCAGAAGTAGCCTATGCGAGAGCCTTTTGGGCAAGCGATCTGCCCTCAGCGTGATTTCCACATTCGCCATCGTATATTTTGCAAAGAACCTCGAGCGTCTACGGGTACTTGATGCAAGTAAGGTGAGGGCCGGAGTATGATCTGCGAACAAGCATGTCACCTTTCATGTAGTACCTCGCAGCCTTCTGTTTGATTTTCCGGGCCTCGGACTTGTCCTTGGGTAAGTTTTCGTTTACCAGATAGTCAATGATGGGATCTTGCCAGCTAGGATCCTCGTCGACTGCATCAAGCTTGGCTGTTCTGCCTCTTCTATGCTTGGCTGGTCAAGGTGCTCGATTGGGATAGAGGCGTTCTAACTGGGTATCAAGCGCTGATCCTAAGCTCGCTAGTGCGTCTGCGTGAGCGTTCTCTGCTCGAGGCACTTGTTGGATGGTGAAGGTAGGAAACGCCTTCAACAACTCTTGGACTTTGTCAAGGTACAAGATCATCCTTGGGTGCTTCGCCATGTATTCTCCCGAGGCTTGATTTGTGATCAGCTGGGAATCTGAGTAGATGGCCAGCTTCTTGATTGACAGCTCCTTTGCCAAGCGCAAGCCAGCGAGCAATGCCTCGTATTCTGCCTCGTTGTTTGAGGCTGGGAAGCCAAGCGTGATAGCTTGCTCCAACAGGGTTCCATCCGGAGTGATGATGACGACGCCTGCTCCAGCTCCTTTTGGTTCGACGCTCCGTCTACGCGCAACTGCCACATGTCTCTAGGTTGGTCAGGTTCAGCGGAGGTTTTGTCTGCTCTCGAACTTTCCTTCTTTTTGCTGACCAGCTTCTCTTCTTCGGCCGATGGCGTGAATTCTGCGACAAAGTCTGCTAAAGCCTGGGCTTTTATTCCAGTCTTCGGCCGGGAGAGGAGGTCGTATTGGCTTAGCTCTATAGCCCACTTCATGAGTCATTGAGACGCGTCGAGGGCTGTGGAGGATTGACCTAAAAGGAAAGTCGGTCATGACGATGACTCGATGAGCTTGGTAGTAGGGTCGGAGTTTTCTCGGGAAACTACATGGGCCAAAATGAGCTTCTCCAACTTTGGGTAGCGAGTCTCTGCATCGAGAAGGGCTTTTGACGTGTAGAATACCGGTTGTTGGGCCCCCAGTTCTTCTTGGATGAGAGCTGAGCTGACGGTTGAGTTGGACACTGCCAGGTACACGAACAAGTCTTCACCAGGAACTGGCTTTGAGAGTAGGGGAGGTGAAGTGAGGTAAGTCTTTAGATTCTGGAAAGCTTCTTCACACTCCTCATCCCATTTATCTCTTTGCCCCTTCTTTAAAGCCTTGAAGAATGGTCTGCACTTGTCGGTGGATCTCGAGAGGAATCGGTTGAGGGCCGCTGCTTTGCCCGTCAGACTTTGTATTTCCTTTGTTGTTGAAGGTGACTTCATCTCGAGAATGGCCTTGATTTGGCGTGGGTGCGCCTCGATACCTCGTTGAGTTACTAGGTATCCTAGGAATCGGCCGGACAATACACCGAACGTGCACTTACTTGGATTCAACTTCATGCGATACGCTGGCGGGGCAGGCTGAACGCCTCAGTGAGGTTCTTGATGTGGTCTGCTAGCTTAGGGGCTTTGACCAACATGTCATCCACGTAGACTTCCATGGTTTTGCTGACCTGCTCCTTGAAAATTTTATTAACGAGCCTTTGGTAGGTTGCTCCAGCGTTCTTCAGCCCAAAAGGCATGACCTTGTAGCAGTAGGTCCCTCTCTCTATGATGAAAGCCGGAGTACATTAGGATTTGATTATAGCCGGAGTAGGCATCCATGAAGCTGAGGCGCTGACTTGCCGGAAGTTGAATCCACGAGCTGGTCGATTCTCGGCAATGGGAAGTTGTCTTTAGGGCAAGCTTTGTTGAGGTCGGTGTAATCGACACAAACTCTCCATTTGCCCTTTTCTCGTTTTGCCACCAGGACAACGTTGGCCAGCCATTCTGAGTAGGAGACCTCTTCAATGAAGCCGGCAGCTAGAAGCTTATCGATCTCGGCTTCGATGATTGCAACTCGCTCCGGAGCGAAGTTGCGTCTCTTCTGCACCACGGGTTTGCTGGCAGGGTTGACATGGAGTCGGTGGCAGATGATGTTCGGGTCGATGCCAGGCATGTCAGATGGCGACCATGCGAACATGTCTTTGTTCTTCCTGGAGGAAGGTGGTCAGCTCCACCTTCTCGTCTAGGCTTAGGCGCAAGCCGATCCGCGCTTTTTGTCTGGCTGGTCAGGATCGAGGGGTACTAACTCAACGTCTTCCTCAGGCTTCCAACCTTGTTCAAGGGAGCCTTCCTGGGCGGATTCCCTCGTCTCGATCCTTCTCGTCCCGGATTCTGGCGCGAGCCGATCTGCCCTTCTTTGTTTGGCGGGGCCAGGATCAGGGGGTACTAACTGAACGTCATCCTCAGGCTTCCAACCCTTTTCAGGGGAGTCTTCCGTTTAATTCCCTCGCCTTGATCCTGGCTCCTTAATTGCTATTTGGAAGTAGCAACTCCCTTCCCATTCGGGCTGGCTTGTCTCCTGGGAGTGTTTCCTACCTTGTCAGGAGCCTGCATTCCTGGTGTGAACTGCAGCTGTTTGCTCTTCTTGAGTCCTTGGGCTGTGCATCTCCTTGCCATGGCTTGGTCACTGTTCGATCTGCCCGAACCGCCTCCAGGGATGGGGTAGCGGATCTTCCTGGTGTAGAGCAGATGTGATGGCTTCGATCTTGCTCGTCCATGGTCGGCCCAAAATCCCGTTGTAGGGAGAGACTGCTGGAAAAATGGCTCACATTTAGTATGCAAGTGAAGGAGTGAGCGACCGGTCGCAAGGTTTGGGCGACCGGTCGTTTTTCACAGATTCGAAGTCCTGGAGAAATCGCAGGAAGCGACCGGTCGCAGGTATCCGCGACCGGTCGCAAGGTATCCAAAACGTCTCACGACCGGTCGCAAGGTATCCGCGACCGGTCTCCGGACGTGCTGTGCTGTTTTTTCCTACGCGTTTTCAAGTCCTCCTTGGTGTGCTACCACTTTCTACCGACTTGCAAGGATTTTATGGATCACTTCTGAAGTATTAGAAGGTGGCAAGCAGGTGGAAAGTTGGGGAGAACACTTTGGCAAATTGATAACTTGCTTCAATGAGTGAATTCTCTCTTGGTTCAAGAGATTGATGGCAGCTAGCAACCATTGATCACTTGCTTTGTGAGCTGCCATAACAGGTGTCTAAAGTTGGATAACTAAAGCTAGAACGTGCAGAACTTAATGATACCTTATCTTGGAGTCCAAAGGCTTATATAAGAGGGAAGAGGAAGCAAGAGAACATAAGTTGTTAAGTGCATAAGGTGGTTAATCTCAAAGTTGTCAAGTAGCTGAGAGCTATTGTGTGCAAAGGGAGGTTATCTCACCAAGGGAGAACGTGAGAGAGAGCAATCAGTTCAAGTTAGAGCTGAGTTGTAGTCTTGAGTGTCTAGACACCTAAGGGGGGAAACACCAAGGGTTGTGAGAGTGTTCACAAGTGTATCAAAGTGTTGAGCAAGGGGTGTGAGAGAAAAGAGAGCTTGGGGAGAGAATAGAGTTCTAAGGGGGTTTTCTGTGTAAAACCAAAGTTGTAACTTATTCTTTCATGAAGTGAATTTCTCAAGGGGATCACCAAGAGGATGTAGACATTTGCTGAACCTCTAAAATACTTGTGTCATTTTGTGCTTGGTTGGTTTCTCAAGTGTGTGTGTGTGTGATTCATCCACTTTGTGTGTGTCACAAAGTCCATCAACAACAAGATCATTAGGGGAGGGTGAGTTGAGTTTCGTGCTCAATTCACAACAGAGACCTCGTCGATGACCATGAAGGTTTGCGAGCAGACCACTGGGGGTGAGTGGACGTCTAGGTCAATTGTCCCAACAGTGATTGATGTGGCCCCATTGAAGCCAGTGAGTGATCTGGCAAGTTTGCTGATCTTGGGCTCCAACCCCATCTGTTGGATAACGGATAGTTGCAGGATGTTGGCTGCGCTACCCTCGTCCACGTGAACTCGCTTGATCACAGCTTGTTCAATTTGGATGCAGATTACTAGGGCGTCGTTGTGCGGCAGATCAAGCCCGATCAAGTCCTTCTTCTGAAAGCCGATGATGGGTGTATCTGCAATGACCGGTATGCCCGTTGTGACTTGGGAGACATAAGTCGCCTGCGCGATCTTTCTCTTGCGCTCCTTGGTGGTCAGCCCAGACTCCTAGGAGTCAGCTAGAATGGTGTTGATCCGTATGACCTTTTGGGGAGGTTCCTTGGTAGTCGCATCACGATCCTCGATCTCCTGGATGGCCTTCTTTGCGATGAATTCTGTGCAATGACCATCTCTGACCAGCTCCTCAAGGTGCCTTTTCCAGGCATTGCAGTTGTTTGTGTAATGTCCGTGCTCCCCATGGAATGCGCAGTATTTGTTGGTGTCCCTCATGGAGGGATCTCCCCTCATAAGTGGTGGTCTTCTCACCCACGGCTTGTTCTTCACTTGTGCCAGGATCTGGTGGATCGAGATAGTGAACTCAGTGAAGGTTCCTGTTTCTGAGCCTCCCTCTTGGGGCCGCGATCTGCGCTTGTCTCGGGCTTTGTTCTCGAACTTGTTGCTCTTTTGGCTCGCCTGCTGGGGCGGGTGATCAGCTTGCTTGCTGGCTTTCTTCGCAGCAATATGATTATCATCCCAAAGTGCGTAGCGCTCTGCCGTCGCGAAGACCTCTGCCAAGGTTTGGTTTGGAGTTATGGCCAGCTCACGATACAGCTCATGTTCGGTTGGCAAGCCCTTCTTGAAAGCTGAGGATGCAACTTGGTCATTGCATCCTATGATGTTCGCCTTCTCAGCCTTGAACCGTCTGAGGTAGTCTCGAAGAGATTCATCTGGTTTCTTGTGCAGGTTGAACAAGTGGTCTGCATGCTTTCTGACCGTCTTGTAGGAGGTGTACTCCTTTGTGAAGATGAGGGCGAACTCCTTGAAGTTGCCTATCGAAGAGGACGGTAGAGTGTGGAACCAGTCTTGAGCGGCTCCTCGCAAAGTCATCGCGAACACTTTGCACATCAGGGCGTCGTCTGCCTTGTACAGGATCATGGCACTCTTGAAGTGCCTCAAATGGCTCTCAGGGTCAGAGTCTCCCTTAAACGGAGTGATGGATGGCGTTGTGAACCGCTTCGGCGGTGCAGCTCGTTCCACCTCGTCTGTAAAGGGTGAGCAGTCGACTCGAGCAATATCCTTGTGTAGGGCCTCATCCGTGCTTCCTTTAAGTTGGAGACTTTGGAGTTGGTCATTCACTAACTTCTCGACATCTTCTCCCCGCAGGGGTAGTGGTTCGAGTGGATGTCTTCGATGTCTCGAACGCCGCTGGTTAACTTCCTCCTCGGTTCCCAAGGGTTGATCCCCTTGGTTGTCCTGCCCGTGGGGCAGATTAAGAGATTGAGCTTGTGAGGAGTCCTCTACGGCTTGCTGCCGTGTGTTAGTCCTCGAGCGGGCCAGTGAGCGTCGATCATTGCGCTCGTCACGCGATTGTTCACGAACTCGAGCTCCTTGTGAGCCCAGCCTGGATTGGTTACTTCCTTGTGGGCCCAAGCGAGCATGGACATTGGACTGTGGGCCCAGCGGGCATGGACGTTGGACTGTGGGCCCAGCCTTTCGCGTACATTGGTCCTTGGACCTAACCTCGAACGGATCGTCGACCGGGCTCAGAGTGCGACTTGCAGATGTCTGCGTCTCGTCAGCACGATCTCATTCTCTCCCCTGCCCGTTTGCTCTTGCCTGACCAGCTCGGGACCTCTCGAACTGCTCGCTGACATGCTCGTGCGTCCTCCTCTCCTCGTCACGTTGATCTACCTAAGTAGCTGGCCAATCAGGTTGTTTTGATCGTCGACTCTTTGTGTGAGCTGATCAACCCGTGAGTTAAGGTCCACCTGACCAGAGGTGTGCATTAAGCCCAATGGCATATGGGCTAGGGCTCCATTAGACGCGTACACAGGTGCATACGTCAAGTGTGGTGGCAGAGGAGGGAGAGGATGGATCTGCTCCAAGACAGGGGAGGTGTCAAAGTAGCCGTAGGGCTGTGCAGGAAGTTCCGGCAGTTGAGTGGTGTGGCTGCTGATGTGTTCCGAGGAGGAGGGTGCGGCAGAGCAACTCCGGCCATTGGCGCTTGTGGCTGCAAGGCTGTGCAGGTCACAAGACCACGTGGTGGCTGTTCTACAATTCCAGCGCTGCCCTGCGCGGCCCGCTCTGGAATTCCGGCAGTTGGAGGTGGCTGCGGAGCGCTAGGAGGCGGACGCAAGGCGTTGGCAGCCACGAATCCGTGAGGTTGCAGAGAAGCTTCCACCACGAAACCATGAGACGGGCCCGTCGTGGTGGTGTTACTCTTCGAACGTCTTGTATCGACCATGGTTAATTGGAAAAAGTTGTGGAAAATGAATTTGGAGCACGCTTTGAGTATAATTTCGCACTCTCAATGAAAGCACCAATTTGTGGGAGCAAATTTCCTCCCACGGGAATATTCGCCTAAAGATTCCTTCGTCTTCTTGGCACCTCTCTCTCCCTGCAAAACAGATTTCGGAATAAAAGGACCACACCCGGGGGGTGTTGGCCAAAGACCCTCCGATGCCTAAGTTAGAATGGGTGTTCAAGGAAAACCGGGTGGCCGGAGCCGTGTGTGGAGGCCGGAGCCTTGTGTGAGAGAGAGAGAAAGAAGATGGTGGCTAGGGTTTGTGAAGGATTATTTATGCAGAGTTTCAGGAGGAATTTAGACGTACCTCATCCCTTGTGTCACTACTACAAAAAAGGCAAAAGACGACGGGAATTCTACGACGGGTTTCTATTACCGTCGTCTTTTAAAAAACAACGACGGTTTTTTGATCTACCGTCGTTGTTTACCTGGTCGTCTTTTGCCCTTTTTGTAGTAGTGTGTGTAGCTAGGTATTTATAGGAGCCTCGGAGGCTAGGGTTTCAGAGGAATAATTCCGTAGATGGAAGGAATTATTCCTCCCCCGATTAGGTGAGATTTGATTAATTAGGGATTTGATTGATTTGATTTAAATCAAATCCCTAATTAGGGTAGGAATCAAATCAATTCTCATTTTAATTAGGTAATTGCCAATTTAATTGGGTAACTCCCAATTAAATTGAGTAACTCCCAATTAGGTCAAATAATCCCCAAATGGAAGGAATTATTTGACCTAGGGTGATTTAATTCAGTTCCCACAAAGACGATGACGATGACGAGATTAGACGTTGATGATTACGAAGCTCTTTTGGGAACTGAGAGGGAAACTGAGATATTTTATCGGTGAGAGAGAACGTAGAACTTTAGGTCAGGTGACGAAAAAGTTTATATATATTTCCCAGAGTTCAATACGACGACGGTTTTATTAAAAACCGCCCTAGTATGTAGTAATAACGACGTACAATAAGTAGGAACCGACGTGATTATTAATAAAGCCAAGCGACTATTCGTATTCCGAAATCGACGTGGTTATTTAAGTTTTACATGACAAAAGTTTACTTATAATGCCCTGATATTATACGTTATGACGGCACTTGTTTATCTTAACTGCCGTTATATTTCGAAGTCAACGACCATTCCTTTTAGGAAACAGACGTGGTTACTTAAATTCAACGAAATTTTGTTTTAGTAGATCGTCGTGGTTAATTAAAAGGCAATGACCTCTTTGGTTTTCTTAAAACGACGTCGTTCTCTGGGAAATATACGACAAAAGTTTACTTTTGCAATACACGGCGTCATTCTTGTGGTTAATTATTACCCACCGACGTCTATTATTTAAATTTTACGTCGCTAAGTGTAATAGAACCGACGTGGATATTGAATATAATTTGTATAAATATGATTTTTTTCACGCGTTTTTTAACTTCAGTTTTCAATTAGGGTTCCAACTTCTTCTTGCCCTTGGCTCTGAAAGACAAATGTGGACACTTTAGCTTCTTATACATTTCAGATTTCAAATGGTAGTGTTCTAGTCCCTGTATGTTTGATGATTTTCCTTATGCAAAACCAAGCCCTTAATCTCAGTTCCTTTATTGATTTTTCTTTTCTCTTTAATGAAGGTTTGAAATGTCTTACAGTACTTCAGAAGATATTAAGAAAGATATTAGCAAAGTGTTGGAGCGTAAAAAAAATTAATCTTAAAAAGCAATAAAAATTAAGACGGCGGTTTACAGAGAAAAGAAGACGGTAATTTGAACAAACCGACGTTGTTATTACGTCTTGATACTTTATAAATATGATGTGGATATTCTAATTTAGACGTCATTATCTACTCTTCTGCTGTCGTTGTTCTCTACTATTCTATACGACAGGAGTGTTGTAGGTACCGTTGTAGTACACTCCAAAATAATAAGTCGATAAATATATTGTCCGCGTCATGGTACATTGATTTAACACGTCGTTTTTTTTATTTACCGACGTGGATTCCGTAATATTATATGACACTCACTACGAACATTTGGTCGTGTTTATATATGTATGAGTTAACACATCAGCTTTTTTGTTGAACCGTCGTCTTTACTTTCTACGTCGGTGGCTTCATACCTGTTGTCGTTGTTTTTCGAACTGAATTTAACTTCTGAAGAAAACCATTTTACTAAGATGACGCATTGTTATTGGGGTGCGTTGTTTTTTAAAAATATTCAAGAGGACCTCCATTTTTTAGTTGTTTAAGTTACTTATCCATGGCGGTTTTCTGTTACCGTCGTCTTTCTAAACACAACGATAGTTTTTTGTTCTACCGTCGTCTTTGTTTGGTCGTCTTTTTCACTTTTTGTAGTAGTGTGTGTTAATTAAAACAGCGTAAACAAGACAAAACCGTCATCTCCACACACGACGTGAGAGTGAGGGACTAGTGACTTTATTCAAACCATTGAAGGATTTCGTCATTTTGAAAATGGAGTCTTGTTTCCAGACTCTTTCTTTCAAAAAAAAAACTTCAAATGATTTTGAAAAAAATAAGAGAGTGAGAAAAAACCTTTGGCGTGCAAAGAAAGTTTTCTTCTGACGTCAACTTTGGAGATTTGGAGACGAAGACGATGAAGATGACGAGATTCAGACACGCTGCTTTTGGGAACTGAGAGGAAATTGAAATATTTTATTAGTGAGAGAGAACGTAAAACTTTATGTCAAGTGATGAAAAAGTTTATATATTATCCCAATGTTCAATAACACGACTGTTTTGTTAAAAACCGCCCTAGTATGTGGTTAAAACGACGAAAACAAAGTAGAAACCGACGTGGTTAATAATAAAGCCAAACGACTTTTGAAATTCCGAAACCAACGTGGTTATGTACAGTTTTACACAACAAAAGTTTACTTTTGATGACGTGATATTACAAAAGGACCGACGTGGTTGGTACAAAGTCAATGACTTTTAGTTTTACAGGACCGACGTGGTTATTTTGATTTACACGACAAGACTTTACTTGTACTGACGTGGTATATAATTTAATACGATGCTATTTACGATAAAACCGCCATGGTTATTCTGAATAACCTTGCGCTCTTTATGAATAAACCCCTTAATGTAAAAAAATAGACGGCGGTATATTTTAATTAACGACGCTATAACTAAAGAAACCGACGTGGTTAGTAGAAACACCATATTCTAAAATGACGGTAGGATATTAGTAACCATCGTGGATTTTTGATATTAGATGCCGCAAATTATAAAAGGACCGCCGTGGTTAGTAAAGATTATTTGTATAAATTGGGTCTTTTCACGCGTTCTTTAGCTTTCAGTTTTCACTTAAGGTTCCAACTTGAAATGAAGTCGCATTCTTCTAGCACTTGGTGGCCAAATTTTCAGTTCAAACCTTGGCTCTCTCTCACCTCTCTGGAGGCAATAATTTGGATGTTAACGATGTATGTGTTTTGGTGTATCTCAAAGACACCAAAACACACACATCGTTAACTTTCAAAAAATTGTCTTTCTCAAAGCTTGCCGTCATCAGTTTAGTTTGGGTTTGGTTTAGAGGCAAATTTTTTGGATTTTGATGCGTATGTGCCTTTGTGTATCTCAAAGACACATACGTCATCAATGTCTAAAATAATGTCTTTCTCACATTAGTGGTTCGATTATGATGAGGAACATAGCTCACACTGGTAAGAGTTCATATCTCTTGGGATCTCATTTTAATTTATTTGTGACGACGATTTTCTATATGAACCGTCGTGGTTTTTCACAATTCTTGTCATTTTGTTGATCTACCGTCGTAGGCTACCAAAATCCAAGAAATAAATCTTAAAAGAAATAAAAATTAGGATGACGGTTTACAGATAAGAGAGTCGTATAAAATGAATTAATACGGCTCTACTTTTCACTTAATGACGTTGTAAATTGTATTATACGACGCTCATTGAAGAAAACCGACGTGGTTATTACTAACTTATACGGACCGTCATCATGTACTAACTTCATACGTCTTGATGTAGTGAAAATACAACGTGGATATTATTGAATTTAGGCGTCGCTATCTACTTTTTTGGTGTCGTGGTTCTCTACTACTTTATTCTACAGGAGTGTTATAAATACCGTCGTAGTACCTTCTCAAATAATACGTCGATAAGTTTATCTTTACCGTCGTGGTACATGGCTTTAATACGTCGCTGTTTTGTAATATATCGACGTGGATTCTATTAAAATTATACGATGTTGATTGAGAATAGTTGATCGTGTTTATATAGGAATTAACACGGCGGCTGTTTTAGTAAACCGTCGTCTTTAATTTCTACGTCGGTGGCTTTGTACATGTTGTCGTTGTTTTTGGGGTCAAAGTTTAAGTATGAAGAAAACCTATTTAATAAGACGACGCTTTTTTATTTGGGTGCGTCGTGATTTAAAAATACCCAAGCGGATCTCGATTTTTTAGGTGTTTATGTTACTTATCCACAACGGTTTTTTGTTACTGTCGTTTTCTAAACACAACGACATCATTTTGTTCTGTCATCGTTGTTTTCTAGTCGTTTTTTTTCCATTTTTGTTGTAGTGTTAGATTCATTTTCCTCAAAATTAAAAGAAGTCATAAGTTTTTATATTTCTCTATGGAAGAGCGTAAAATTAGATTTCACTAGCATACCCCCAGAATAGTTTAAGGATAGTATTTACCCAGATAGAGCACAACATAGCATTATTATTTCTTATAATGAATTGCTTAGTCCGGCAGAATAAGCAAAAACAGGGATCCTTATCAAGCAGGATATTAAAAAATACAGAGGTGCAATAATAGTTGAGCAACAATTGTTCAATGATGATTGTCTGAACCTCCTTTACCAATCCAACTTTATCAAGATTTATTCAGAAACTACATCCAGGAGACCAGATGACACATATGAATTTAGGATAAGCACAACAGGAGCAAAAGTTTTTGATGAAATCTATAACCAGAATAGCAGAACAAATTGAAGCGGAAAAAGACAACGACAAGGCATACTGGAATAGCTTAGGAGAAGAAGAGCTACACAATATTGATAATATGTTGGAAGCATAAACTCCATGTGAAGCCCTTATGAAAGAAGAAACATCATCATCTTCATCTCACGCGAAGAGATCATCTCAAGCAAAAGATGCAGCATCAATCCAAAGCATGAGAATCCAAACTCTTTGGCTCCATACAACATTATCAGAAAAGAAGAAATAGAAGGACTCCTTGGGCAATATAAAAATGAGTAAAGGTATTATTGTCCAAACACTTTAATTTTGTAATTCTTTATAAATACTTCACCCATTTTGGATTTATTTATAAGTTCCCCTTATGTTTTGCCTTGGATGGTATTTAGTGGCATTTTCCAATTTTTTTTTCCAAGTAATGAAACTTATCTTTACAAAAAAAACAATGACAGGGATCAAAGTGAAAAATAAGTCAAAACTATAATATGAAAAATGTAATTCAGCGTTGTTTTTTCTTTTTTCCTGCTCCCACGATTTGCAGAACTCCGACTTTTCTTTGTATAAAAGATCAAATTCATTCTCATTACTAGCTAGCTTGGAAGAGTTCCAGTCTCAGAATTGAGATCTAAAAGCTGTGTTGAAACTTGAAACTTGTAATGAAGGAAATCACATTGAAATCAAACTCGAAATTGAAAAATTGAGAGAGCAGAAGAATCAGACTCGGAAGAATCAGAAAATGGCAAGCGACAGCGACCTAGACGAGGACGAGCTCCTCCAGATGGCTCTAAAGGAGCAAGCCCAGCGCGATGTGAATTACAAAAAGCCACCCTCCAGCAACTCCCGCACTGCCCCCGTCGCCAATTACGTTCAGCAGCCGCAGCCTCCTCCGCCGCAGCAGCCACGAAAACCCGCGGCTTCTCCGAGCCCCCAAAACAACACCACTACCAGAAGCAACGCCAACAACCCGAAGCGGCGGGTGGTGGACGAGGAGGAGGAGTCCGATGTGGACATGCTCAGCATCTCCAGCGGCGATGAAGACTCCACCGCCAGGGATCAGCAGCGTGTCCGCTTCCGAGGTAGCGGTGCTGCTTCTGCAGCTACCGCCCGAGCTGGAGCCCGGGACGACGATGCCCCTTGGGACGGCGGTGAGCCTGGCTGCTGGAAGCACGTCAACGAGGCTGAGGTAAATATATACATATATGTCCACATTTTGAAGAATTGAATGCTTGATTTTTCAATATTTGGGTTTGTGTGGCGGTATGGCAGCTTGCTCGTAGGGTTCGTGAAATGCGAGAGACGAGAACAGCACCGGTGGCCCAAAAGGTTGAGCGCAAAGTGTCGTCAGCAGGCTTGGCACTAAAGGGGCTTAACAATTTACAGTCCTTCCCTCGGGGCATGGAATGTATTGATCCCCTAGGCTTGGGGTTAGCATCTGCTTCTTTCTTCAAATAGTCTATTTTCTTTTCCAAATTTATTTGGGACTTGAGCCTCACTCTTAGTTTCATTTGCATTTGTGTTTTCTGGCAGGATCATAGACAATAAAACCTTAAGATTGATAACTGAATCCTCAGACTATTCGCCATCCAAGGACGACAAATTGGATAATAACCTTCGGGGTAATGTAGCATTTTCTCTTCTGCTTTGCCCCATTATGTTCGTTTTAGTTCTCCTTAAGTGACTTTCTAGTACCACCTTGCACTTTTGCATAACAAGGACTAATCCTTGAATTGGATTATCTGTAATTTCATCACCACCTAGCAGTTATTTTTCTCCCCTTTTTAATACTATTCTTTTGTTTATAAAATTAAAATGGAAGCACCTAGAGATGACTATTTTTTTTTTCTCTCGTCCGTGTATATAATAAATGAACACCTCTCTGGGAGTTGAGGTTCTACTTATCAAAATGTTTAAAAGGCTGCAATTCCCAAAATATTGGATTGCTTAAATGTCGTTATGTCTTTGGACAAATAATTTCTTTTTCTTTCTTTTTGAGATACAAAATCTAGTACTAATAAAATGATAGGAACATCAGAAAATCTTTCTAGTTTCAGAAGTTTCAAAAGTTTTTGAATGTTATACTTTATCCACCTTGATCTCATAACCTGAATTTGTTTTTTTTTTCCTTCATTCACGGTTGTCGCTCATATCTTTTTTATGTTGATATTTGCAGAGAAGTTATTATATTTCTCTGAGAAATTTGATGCCAAGCTCTTTATATCACGGATTCACCAAGACACTGCTGCAGCAGATTTGGAGGCTGGTGCTTTGGCTCTAAAAGGTGATCTTAAAGGACGAACTCTGCAGAGAAAACAATTGGTCAAAGACAATTTTGACTGCTTTGTCTCTTGCAAAACAACAATTGATGGTATACAATCGTCATTACATTGGGCTCCGGTTTTTTTAGAGCTGCTTGATTTTATATATGTTTTACATTTCAAAAGTTGGAAATTACAAGAAGCTGTGCCATGTGTGACAACTAGACATAAGCCCTTGTCCATCACCATCGTGTGCATCTCTTAGCTACATCATGGTGTTGGGAAAACTATCCAGTAGCATCTAGCTGAAAATTATTAGTGCCTGTCATGCACTTCTGGTTGGTTAACCAGTGACGGCATCATAATCCTCATCTATCAAACTAACTATCAATTACCTCCATAACCCCATATTGGATGCTCATACATGCTCGTGCTATTTCTGTCACACCCAGAAATGTTGCATCTTTACAGCTATTTTGTCCATTAACCAACAAGAAATTGATCCCGACCTGCAATCCTCTTAGTCTTATTCTATTGCCTTCTTGTGGAATCTCTCACCACTAGTAGCCCTAGCCATAAACGATTAAACTTGTTCTTGTTCTTTTGCTCCCGTTTAAAGTTCATCTTGTTCATCGGATTGCTTTTCTCCCCTTTTAAGTTCTCCATCTTGTTTAACATGAAAATATTAGACTTTCAACAAGCATATCTGCAGTCCTCTTTATTTGAGGGATGTAATAGCTTCGGTGATCAAAATACTTGTGTGCTCACATACTACGAATTTGTTATCTGGAACGCCCTTGTGGAAAGCACATCAATAAAAGGCAGTTGGTTTACTTTTCTGTTTAATATTTGCTTGTGAGATTTGTTCTGTTGGATGAATAGTCAACTTCTCAATGCCTTTCTTTACTTCTTCTCCTATTGTATAAAATTTTAAAAGTTCATTGCAATCATAGCTGCTTGTTGGGTGCTTCTTGATTTTGATGCGGAAGATATTGATTCTTGCACAGATATTGAGTCCAAGTTGAAACGGATTGAAGAAGACCCTGAAGGTTCAGGCACTTCTCATTTGTTTAATTGTATGCAAGGAGTGAGTTCATTAGCTAATCGCGCATTCCAGCCTCTATTTGAGAGACAGGTTGGTCAGGCTTAAATTTTCGATGTGGTTCGAGGTTTATGTCTGTTTATGCAACTGGGATGATATAAGTTTCATCTAGTTTCTGACTGATTGTAGGCTCAAGCTGAGAAGATCAGGTCCGTCCAAGGAATGCTACAGCGGTTCCGGACATTGTTCAACTTGCCCAGTACAATTCGTGGTAGCATAAGCAAGGGAGAATATGACTTGGCAGTTAGGGAGTACAAGAAGGCCAAGTCTATTGCTCTGCCCTCTCATGTATAAAACAATCTGTATTAGTTTTAACTTTCTTTTGCGGTAAAATTGGATAATTTCAAATCACATGAGCTGTATCTACGCATCAACTAATTTGATTTCTTCTAATTGGTTATCATGATTCATTTTAGCTATTTTATGCTTTAATTATGAAATATATCGCATTTATGTTGTAGTTTTATTGCATGGATGGTTTAATTGTTGACATCAATTTCAAAGGCAAAGAATTTTGATCCTCTTTCCATTGTCCGGTATATTATGTCTGTATAGAAGGCTGCTAATTTTCTATTTACTTTTTCTATTATTCAATTGCAGGTGGGAATACTGAAACGTGTTCTTGAAGAGGTCGAGAAAGTGATGCATGAGTTTAAAGGCATGCTTTACAAGTCTATGGAAGATCCACAAATAGATTTAACAAATGTAAGCTCATTATTTAGGTATCGGTAATGTTTTAATCTTTAAAAGGTTCTCACCCTGCCCCTCACATTGTTCTCTGATGATGCCCCTTGGGCGAAAGGGGCCACCATTCTCTTTCTTTCTTCAATAATCTTAATAATAATGAAAGTAGCATGCGGTGTTCTGCCGTCAGTTTCTTATTTTGCAGTGGTTAATTCCAAAATACAGGTTCTGACCATATTACCATTTCTCAGGGGTTTTTTTCTTTTCTTTTTCTTTCCATGGTCCACTTCAATTAGATAAAAGTAATAAATTTATTGCAAATAAAAAAGTCATTGCCAAATGAAGCACATGTGATGGTTGGGTTAAGGAAGCAGTGATTGAATAAAAATCGCTGTAGGGTTGCTAAGTTGGTTCTTTCTTTTATTTATAGCTGAACATTTTAAGATCTTCCGAATGATGGTGGTTTTTATTTTTTGGTAACCATATGAGTTATAGATCTGGAGTGGAGTCTTTAAGGGTATCCAAGTTCAGGGTAAAGGATCTCAGTTATCTTTGAGCTATCCTGTTCTTGAGGGCATTAGTAAAACTTAATAGGAGATGCTTTTATGAGTAGTAGTGAGGAAGATTTCATTACATAGTAGGGAATAAACCTCATCTCCACCTATGACTCAGTCGAGAGGTTATAGTGTGATTTTGCTAAACAAGATGATACACTTGCATTAATGTGAGTTGTGGCTTGAGACCGATCATGTCTTGTATTACCAATATATTGATTTCATGTTTGTAGGAAATGGCAATTATTATTGTTTTTTGCTTTAATAGTTTTCTACATTAACGATTTTATGCTTAATGTAGGTTGAAAACACAGTGAGGCTGTTATTGGAGCTGGAGCCTGAGTCAGATCCGGTTTGGCACTATTTAAATATACAGGTTTGTAAATTCAGAACTCTCCTTGGGATTTACTTATTTTCCTCCTTTTAAATTCCTTGGTATAGTTTAATATACAACTTACTATTTACACATACTCATTACGTTTATTAGGATGTGAAAATGCAGTTGGTTTGGTCGGTGAAGCCAGTATCTTAGAGAAATAATTGTTGTGCAACATCCGAATAGCTTAAGCTTTTGGAAAAATTATAAAACTAGTTAAATTTATCATGGTATCCAAGTACGATGTCTTGAATTTGATCCAAACTAAATCCGATATCATTTGACCACTCAATTGAATTATTGAAATTTTAGTTCTTTCTTGAAGCACTGTGATCATTGATTTTGTAGGACAATTGGATGTCAAACGATTTCCGATTTGTCAATTTTTTTGCTATATGAATGTAGACTTGAACAATAGATGGTTTGGATCGTTGAAAAAAAATCGTAGGAGATCCTAAATGGTGTCCCTCAAATAATTTATTTGATGGGGATCCCTCAATAGAAGGGGACTCTATAATCCAACGGTTAATAGAGTCCCTTTCTATTGAGGGATCCCACTTAATCCAACGGTTCAATTTTTTCCGATTTGGGTGATTCTTTGCAGAGATGTTCTTTGAGGGAAGACCTAGATAATTGACAGTTTAGATCATAAAAGTACATTACACAGTGGGCCGTACAAAGGTGTTCCTCAAATAAATTTGAGGGATCCATGAATTGAAGCTCCTATAAGGGTAATGTTCGCCCCGAAAAACCTGATTTGGGTACAGATCCAAAGTCTGGAAAGAGAAGCGATCATCAACAAATATATATATATTTTTTGATACAAAAATCAACAAATGAAAGGAGGGGCCACAGTTTGTCTGAAGTTACTTTTAAGGGAAAGAAATCACCCTAATGTTACTGCACACAAACAAACTAGAGAGGGGTTGGGTGTCTACTTACTGACTTAAAAGTTTGTTTCTTTTCCAGAATAACAGAATTCGAGGTTTGCTTGAGAAATGCACATTAGATCATGAAACTAGGATGGAGACTTTACATAACGAGTTACGTGAAAGGGCTGTGTCTGATGCACGGTGGAGGCAGATTCAAGGAGATATAAATCAATCTGTAAGTGTGACACTGGAAGGATCATCTTACATGGAATGACAGTTAAACAATGGGTCAGTGCTTAACAATTTGTTCCTTTCACTACTGTCAGTCAGATGTCAACTATTCTCTTACTCTTGGGGACAACCACCTTCCAGTAGATTCTCTTCCAGTAGACTTGACAGGTGAAGAAGTTGATGCTCTTAGAGGGAGGTATATTCGCAGATTAACTGCTGTATTGATTTATCACATACCAGCTTTCTGGAAAGTAGCACTTTCTGTTTTCAGTGGGAAATTCGCAAAGGTATGGTGGACACTTAATTATAAGCTTTGGTGTAAATGTAAGATCTACCTATAATAATCTTTACGATCTGTCTTCTTATGATGCTCATGCATTTATCTTCTGTACTGTTAATATTTTTGTGGCGCAGTTTATTTACAGTTCCAGATATGCATGTATACATGTATAAATTTGGTGTGCCAATGCAGTAGATATGCTAAGACAGTTTCATTGAACTGAATACTGATACAATTTCGTATGAAAAATAGATCTGTTATTATACTGCAGTTCATCACACATCCATACTACCATATGATGTGAACTGTAGATGTAGGCTGTTAGCTTTCACTAACATCATTTATTTAAAAAAGACCATCAATATGAATGACCTCCTCGTTTATTTTACCAATAAGTAGCCAGTGTAATTTGGTAAAATTACAATAGTCCATAGGGTAATCTGGTAACTTACAAAGTTCTTCCACTACATGTTTATCTCCTACTCTTCCATGTTATCTATATTGCAAATCAATGTCGGTCACCTTAATTAAGTTCATTCTGTTGTGATATTGTTTAACAATAAGAAAAGCAGAGAAAGGAAACCCGAGTATATTACCAAATATATTAAACCCCTCTTCAATTGGGAATAGGATTCTTATCCTCCAAGACTGTTAGTCCTAATATGCTTACAAAACTCATCATGGGCTGGAAAACGCAACACATTGGTGAAGACGTAGTGAATAGGTCGGAGGTTTTGCAGCTATATTCATGGGCATCCAAGTAACATCACGTACTAACATATATCACTCAGAGAAAAAAAATGAAAATGTCCAAAGTGCTTGAAGATGGATGCACTCTGGGTAACTGTTCTATTATTAAATCCCAAATGGAAAAATTGGGTTCCTTAGTTTCTACGTGGTTTTCCTCCTTTTGGTATCAACATTTCTAATGCTGGAGAGTTTAATATCTATAGCTCTTACAGTCATGTTTTCTCAACTATCAAAATATGAGTATCGGCGTATTTGAACTGATACATGTTTTTGTGAGCTGTTTTCATGTGTGAATGTTTATGGACAAAGTTAAGACTATTGCATGTTCAATACCGATCAATGCAGAGATATGCATATTCAGTGATGACAAACCTTTTATTGATTTTGCGTTACATTTATTTATGTTTGTGTTGTTATACTTAAGTAATGATCTGATTTATCTACTCATTTATTGTTCTATGATAGACAATTTCACTTTCTTCTTATACTCAATCTTAATCTCTCAGTCGTCCCAAGTTTCTACTGAATCAAATGCTAGCACTCCAGGAAATAAAACGGATGAAAAAGTTGGAGATGGGAAGTACTCAACTCATTCTCTAGATGAAGTTGCTGGAATGATACAAAATACATTAACTGCGTATGCAGATAAGGTGAGTATACTGGCTGAACCAACTTATTACCATTACCTAGATGGAAGCCAGTTAATTAAACTAGAGTACATAATGGCCGTGGATAATGGTTTGCTTACAAATTTTACCAAATTAATTTATTTTCTTAAGTGAAAGTGCTTATTATCTGTTGTCTTTGTAGAATGCGAAGTTCTCTTTATCTACTGAGTTCTACATTCTTGGATGCTTTATTTTCTTTATTTTTTAGAAGACAAGTACATTTTATTGAAAATCAACAAAGAAGTACAACAGTGGCGAGAAGGAATCTGCTTCAATACAAGGAACAAAATCTTAGCCAATACAGAACAATACAAACCCAAACAGCCCCCAAAGAACCTAATAATAACATTTTAATTTTGTAGCCACCAAGCCCTTAAAGAAGATCAAAATCTGACATTTTACAATAGCTTGTCCACCCCTTTACTAAAGCAATGGGCAAGTAGACAAAAAACTCACATCTAATTTTCATTTATGTAGTCACTTTCTTTTCTTTTCTTCAAAAGGCACAAGCCACAAAATCTAAGCCAATACAGAACAAATCAACCCAAAACAGTCCCCACTAAACCTAATAATAACATTCTAATACACTGCAGCTTTCCGATTTAAAGTAAAAGTAGAAAAGGGAAAACCTTGAATTTTGTAGCCAGTAAAGCCCATTTGACAAAAGGTCGTCCACCCGTTTACGATAGCAGTGCACCACTACACAAATGCAGTCGGTTTCTTTTCCTTGGTCCTCTTTGTCTGTCTGTATGTGTATGTGTGTGTGTTCAATTTTTGGAAAGAAAATCAGTTGTACACTCTTTGAATAAAGAGATGCTTGTGATAGTATTGAAAGGAGGCCAAATGTTTTTACTTTTTTTATTATTTTTCATGAAAATATTCATAAAAATAATCCACCAACAATTTGATACAACTCTTATAACGAACAAATTGAAATTACACCTTTCACATCATTAAGTCAAAACTCTTAAAACTACCCTACAGCAGCCCAATGTTTGTTTATTTCTGGTTTGTGCATTTTGGGTAGAGAAGAGGCTGAGTATTGATCACCTATTTCTTCGGGGTCCTATAATTTTGAATTTTCAACATAAACTGTTTTTGGAAGCTAATTTTATTTTGGTGATTCCTATGTTACGCTTTTCTATGCTTCTTAAAGAAAAATTATGTGTTTAGGGGGGGCAATAGCCTTTTGGAGGTCCTGTGTGCTGGCTATTTTATGTTTAGTAGTGTAATGGAATGAACTAAGAGGATTTTTTAAGATTCTAGCGGGGAGGAAGTGGAGGCCAAAATCTGTCATTAGTTATCATTGTCATCTTCAATTTGTTCTGATTTTTAGCTTTGACTTCACTGTGGGACAGTAGGATAATTAAATTCCCTGCTCCTCTTTGGGCATCCTTGTCTAAGAATTTTAAGGATGTACCCTTTAGTTTGATCTAGTTGGATACGTATGCTGTTACGGATTAAGCGTGGTTTGTTCTGGTTTTTGTATGGTTTAGTGTGTCTTTGTTAGTTGAAGTGTTCTTGATGGACTTCTTGTTCATGTTCTGTACTTCTCTTTTCTCTTGTTCATAAAATTTCTTGTTTCCTATAAAAAAAAAAAAAAATAGGCGAAGGAAAAATATAGTTGTTGAAGACCCATAGATTATAGTCAACGACAAAAAGGGAGGGGGAGGGTGTGTTGACCTTGCCACATAACTGTGCTTACAGCCCTTGGTTTCATACTTATTTATTAACTTTTGGTGACAATACCCCTCGTGGTTGAAGAAAGGGTCAAATAGAATGGTATGTGTAAACTTTAATTATAATGTTATAAATTAAAAAAGTTTTGGGGGATATAACGCCCGCTCTTTGAAAACATTAGATTTAGGACCTGATATAAGTGAGTTTTCTTGAAGAAAAGGGTGAAAATTACGGATGGTACTTTGTTGGAAATAATTTTGATAGTCATTTGTAATGCCTGTTATTAAGAATCAAGGGTATACAAGTGTCATCAAAAGGAAAAATAAAAAATTAAAGAAACCTTCGCAATGTTGGCCTAAGTTCTAACCGATGTTGTACGTATGCACATCTTTAGAGGGTTATGCCTGTATCTGATACAGATACGGACATGATAAGAGCTCAATACGGCTCAATACATATCAGATCCGGAAATTGGAGTATCCGTTGACTTTTTGACTTGTTCACACTCCGATACAGCTGGAATACGGCTGGGATACGTGACGGATATTGCCAATATGTACAGTTCTATAATGTTGTTGGCCTCCTTTTAGTGAAAGCTGGACAATCTTGAATTTGCTTTTGAGTTGCAGAGGTGGCAAAGAAGATGATGTTGCCCTAGCCCGTACTTAAAAAACGTAATATGTATAACTAATAAAACATTTTTGACCTTTTAACCATACCCTGCAAATGTAATATATTTGACTTAAAGAACTAATGTGTTAATTGAATAATAATTCATATAAATAAATAAAATATATTATTTTAATTGCCGTATCTTTGCTGTACCAGTATCATAGGTTTTGGAGATTTTCCGTATCGCCGTATTGTATCCCCATGCCTATACCGGTATCTGTGCCGCATAGGTTCTAACCATAGTTAATGCATATGCAATTAGCCCAACTTTCATTATCACTACTTGAGGCATTCACCATATTCAGAGATTAAGAGAGTTTAAAGAGAGCTGCAGATTTTGGAGCTCTGAATTTAAGTTCATATGTTTCATCTTTATCAAATATAGGGAGCCATACAAAATATTGCTGGGATATAAATATTGAATTATATTTTGTGGTTATCTGCTGTATTAATATGGTTCAAATTTAAATTTAGCATCAGTACATGCCAAATTGTGTTGAATGGTCATCCTTGCATATCTTCAGTTCAGACCGTAGGTTCAGCAGGTGGTTATAAACTTTATACTCTTGATGCAGGTTCGAAATACATTTCATGATCTTGAGGAATCAAATATTCTGCAACCATATATGAGAGATGCCATAACTGAAATATCTAAAGCATGCGAAGCTTTTCAAGCGAAGGAATCAGCTCCTTCGATTGCTGGTATGTTAGCTGTCTCTTAACCTGCAATCTGCTGATTTCTCAAAATTTTCTAAAGGTCGGTCATATTTTTGCAACAGTAACTGCAATTCGAACACTTCAGTCGGAGATTACAAAGATTTACATCCTAAGGCTTTGCTCATGGATGCGGGCATCAACTGCTGAGATCTCAAAAGATGAGACTTGGGTTCCAGTATCAGTTCTTGAAAGGAATAAATCTCCCTACACAATCTCTTTCTTGCCTTTAGCATTCCGCAATGTTATGACATCAGCAATGGATCAGATCAAGTTGTAAGTCTCTAAAGGTTACTTACACTGTGTTTTCTGAATTCATTGCAAGTGATAGACAAGCTCAAGATTTGCTAGTCACTCATTACCTGTTTCTCTGCAGAAGTTCAGAACATTGTTAGTGTGTTATCATTTATCAGACTTCAAAAGACTTTTTTCATGCTTAAGAGTCCATATATAAGTTTTATTGAAAGGAGGGATAAATGTTGTAGAGCTTGATCATGAGAAATAAGGGATTCTAAACCAGGAATTCGTTGCTCAACTTAACAAAATAATGTTACATAACTTCGGTATAGATTTCTTCCAAAGATGAGACCAAAGTATCCTTGGCATATATTGTCTATTTTAGATAGTGATTGACAGGTTAACTGCTGTGCTAGAACTAAAAGCGTATTTTAAAATCATGGTTTTATTTTTAATTAGCTTTCTTTAGTATTTTGACGGACGTTATTTTTAAGAACAGTGTCAGTAAAGTTCGGTTTTAAGGAGAGGAATCAATAGCTTTTGTAAGAACTAATCTTATTCAAGTTATATCTATTTGATGCATATAATTTTATTTTCGTTGTATTTTTTCTTATTCCAAACGTTGTATATTCCCAGGAATGGAGCTTTTTAACTTTTATGCAATCAAAAGGCAAACTAACTAGTATATGTAGGGAAGGAAGAAGTTTAGGTTTGTGGGTCATAAATTGGTGTCCGCATGTAGGTACTTGGTTACAGGTATTTATCTGTTGTTTAATTCATGCCAAAATTTCAAAGACAAGCTTGAACTGAATATTAAATCCTATGAATTTGATACATCAATAACCCAGAACAGCAATTTTCGTAACATGTGAGATATATAGTTTACTGTCTTTGGTATTTTGATTGAAACTTTGACAGTGGAAGCCTGCCCACTTTGTCATGTTAATTATACTTCACCTTTTAATTGCTCGTAGTTAAACTAGTTCCAACCTCAACAAAGACCTGCTAATTTTGTATTGGATTTGGTTTGAGTTGTTGTTGGTAGTTGTGTTAGAAATCATTGTGAGAACTTATTTTTTATAGTTGGCCTCTTTGTTTATTTATAAATTAATATTGTTATATTTTTTTTAGGATGATTCAGTCTTTAAGAAGTGAGGCAACGAGGTCAGAGGAAGTGTTTAAGCAACTCCAAGAAACTCAAGAATCTGTCAGACTTGCATTTTTGAACTGTATTCTTGATTTTGCAGGTATGATGGATGAGTAGCTTACTAAATTTCATGTTGTTAAGTGTTCATTGTGTCCAGTTATAATGTTTCCATTTTTATATATATTAATCAGGTCATCTAGAGCGTATTGGAAGTGAGCTTGCCCAAAACAAATCAATCAAAGGAAGTTCACTTATACAAAATGGTTATTCTCCTAACCTAGAAGAAAAGCTAATGTCTGATCTCCCAGGAAGTGTTGGTCCACATCAACAGTTGTTGATAGTGTTGAGTAATGTTGGCTATTGCAAAGAAGAACTTTCTTATGAGTTGTACAACAATTACAAACATATCTGGCTACAGTCTAGGTAAGTTGCCCACTATTTGTCCCTTCTATCACCTTGTTTCTTGCTCTCGTTATTAGGAGCAACTGGATAAGACAGGATATCTAATATTTGAAATGGTGTAAGTCACTAAAGCAGAAATCGGAGAGAACCAGAAAGCCATGTTGGTTACTATCTTCCACTCTCAACTGGCCTAAGTCAATGTATTAGTTGTTTAGTTGGGTCAATACTCACTAGGATTTGTATATGAGTAATATTTGGCTGAATGACATTATTCTTTTGTTTAAAGAGTCATTTGTGCAGTTCTAGTTTGCATGAAATCTAGCTGTCTGGGATAAGAATAATGTAGGTGGTGTTGAATTTAGCATAAAGAAAAGGACCAATGAGTTTTGTCCAGCCATACGAATTGGAGGGTCTATATGTGTGCCCACGGGTATTAGTTGGGTCAAAGATCTGGATTCCCTAGGTTATCCGCAAAAAAAATAAAAAAACAAATAAAAACATAAAACTAGCCAGTGGGTGATACTCCTGAGCCAACTGTTAGGTTGCCTCATGCTAAATTATCAATGAAACTTTTGTGCACTCCCATGATCCGTTTGCTGATGCCTAATTACCCGCTGTCTTCTCTATCTATTCATTCTTTTCAGGGAAAGAGAGGAAGATGATAGTGATATACAAGACTTAGTGGTGTCTTTTTCTGGGCTTGAAGAGAAGGTCCTTGAGCAATATACTTTTGCTAAGGTATGGTTGAACACCCCAACACACCCACACCCGCAGAAATTCATGGCTATCCTGTTATTTCTACTGTATTATCTTCCTTTCTTTTTTGTCAGTGTTTATCCTTGTATTTTCGTGTTGGCATTATGCTACACTTACTACCTTCTTTGCTCAGACAATATAGTTAGGCTATAGGTCCACTTTAGTTGATGTGTTCATATAAGTGCATTGGAAGTACCTTTCTGAAAGCAACTCTTTCTAGTTATTATTGACTAAGGCCAAGCAACTTTTGTGCCAAATGGTGTCTCCTCTCCCCATGATTATGGGATTAAGGGTGAGTTTGCAGGTTCAATACATGTTTGGTGTGCGAGTCAATTTGTCAACGGAAAATTATTAGGGTGAATTATTTGACATATATGTCCCGTGAAAAAATAATTAGGGGACTTATATGAGCTAGGGTTTTTGTTGTGATAGAGTTGAAATGGATCAATTGTTGAAGCTTCATAGCATCAATAGTACTCATATGAAGATCCTGATAGAGATTTAGTTTTTGCATTTCTTTAGTAGGCTTCTGTACTACCACAGTCTACTAACCCAGTAAGTGGTCAAACTAAATTTCTAATTAATGTAATGATTATTCTACAAATAAAACCAACATCAATATAATGATAACAAAATAGAGATCGGTATATCCCACGAAATATCCGTAAATTGAATAGCTGATACTATCTGCACAGCCAACATTTTCATCCTTGACCCAATGTAGTCTAGCAGCCTTCATAGAAATTTAGCATACCTTGGTTGCATATCTGCGGCCAGATGGCCTGCTAAGAAAAAGTCACCATAACACCAAAGGATCAGTTATTAGATTTTCTCCTTTTTCTTACCTATTAAAATAGATGTAGTTGGCAGGTCCCATTTTACGTGCATTAAGTATATCTTGATTCTGTTTACCAGGTGGCTCCAAATAAAAGATCACAGCTGAGGTTTTTGTTGCTCCAATTATTTGTTCACAAAATTAAGCGGCCTTTGATTGAAGTTGTGATGTACTTCTCTATGGTCCTTTGTGTGAAAGTTTGGCTATTACCTTAACAGATCTATTTTAATCTCAGGCAAATTTGATCAGAACTGCTGCCTTCAACTATTTGTTGGATTCTGGTGTACAATGGGGAGCAGCACCTGCTTTAAAAGTCAGACGCTAATGAATTTGGCATTTGTAGTTGTATTTTTATTTATTTATTTCTATTAAAAAATTAACTGGCAAGCATTCCTGTCCTCTATGGAGTCATATAATGCGACCTAGTCTTGCAGGGTGTGCGTGACGCTGCTGTGGAGTTACTGCACACTTTGGTAGCTGTGCATGCAGAGGTACTTAGTGGAAGCCTGGTGCTATTACAAAAATTATTATCTTTTAAAAGCATTTTAGTAGTTGCAGTTTTTAACTTCTGCTTTTTAGCTTAGATTTGATGTTGACATTATTCTTTAGGTTGTAATGTCAGATGGTTCGTTGTCTGCTTCAATAAGCATGTATCTAACTATTTTTATTTTCAGTTAAATGGTTGTGCATTAATAATATATCATCTTCCCATCTCTAGATTTTGGTTCATTTTCTCAATAAACTTCAAGCAATTTCCTCTTTCCAGGTATTTTCTGGTGCTAAGCCCCTGTTGGACAAGACACTTGGCATTCTTGTGGAAGGTCTAATTGATACTTTTATCAGCTTGTTTCATGAAAATCAAGCGAAAGAGCTTAGATCACTTGATGCAAATGGTTTCTGTCAGCTAATGCTTGAGGTAAAAGATCTTTGAACTGCAAATGGTATCAAGTTGATGGTTTTGAATATGCATATTGCTGTGCTTGTAAATTGCAGTTGCTCCATATTCCTTTGTGTGTTGGATGAATGAAATTCTCTGAGATAGTAAATATTTGGTCAAAATGCACCTGATTTTGATTCTTGATTAGATCTTAATGCATCTGCTTTATGCATATAGGAAAGTTGTTAGCACCGCCTATCTCCCCCTCCCCTTAAAAAAAAACAGATAAAAGATAAAGAAAAATTAGAAGGCTGACCAGAATTTAAAAATTAGAGAGTGCGCTTTCATTTGATTTCTCGTTCACAAAGTGAACAAGTCATTACCATCATTAATCATGTTATAAATATATTATATTGGGTTTCTTAGACATTTGCATTTTGGGGTGTATAATGCAGCTTGAGTACTTCGAGACTATATTGAATCCATATTTTACATCGGCTGCAAGGGAGTCTCTGAAGTCGTTACAAGGGATACTTCTGGATAAAGCCACTGAGAGTGTGACAGAAAATGTGGAGAATCCAGGGCATAACCGACGAGCAACACGCGGAAGTGAAGATGCGGTTGCAGATGATAGACAGCAGGGGACGAGTGTGTCACCAGATGACCTGATTGTAAGAACCTTAGTTTCTCCAGTAATCCTTGTTGTATACTGTTTCAAATCCAATGAACCAGTTGACTAGTTGGTTATACTATTGTGTGCATTTGCGTTTGGAAAATCACACAAACTAGTGAACATTGGATAGTATATAGAATGAAAAAAAATGTAAATGTAAATCTTCTTATACCTCAGCAATTGTTTCTCATGTATCACCTTCATTAAAGTTGTATGCTTTTCTCATTTTTCTCATCTATTGGTTTTCATGTATGACCTTTGTTAAAGTGTCAACTCAATTAGTTTGTTGAATGCTTCAGGCCCTTGCTCAGCAGTATAGCTCTGAGTTACTTCAAGCAGAGCTCGAGAGGACTCAAATCAACACAGCATGTTTTGTGGAGTCAATTCCATTAGACTCGGTACCCGAATCAGCTAAGCGAGCTTATGCTTCATTTAGGGCTCGTTAGATTCACCGAGCAGAAACTACAAAGGCAACACAGGATCCCCAAGCTACTCCCGGAATAGGCGTCGATGAATTTGCAAATTTCCAAAGGTTTTTGACTCTCTGAATGTCACTTTGTATGTGTTAGTGTTGTAATGTAGTTAATAGGCTGAGAACCATATTCTTTCCATTGTTTACGCCCTCTCTGAGCTTTTTATTTGTATTTTTTTTTTCTTTCCTTTTCAATTTCTTGTTGTATTTGAACGTGGAGCACAACATTGTATATTTTTGCCATTGTGTTAAATGCCAGTGTACTTTTGCTGTATTATTTGCAAATATATGCTCTCATTTTTCTCGTTCATATTTGCAATGTATATTTGTGAGTGTGCGATTGAGTGTATTTGGGCCTTAGAGTTTCTTAAGATTAAACACTACTTGTCTGCTCTTTGATTAAATTAAACGTAGAAATCAGAAAAATCTAGGTGTTTTTGTTGGTTGTTTGGTTTGCTCATTTATCTCCAGCTTCTCTTGGTTTGCACTTACGATACCAATGGTTACCAAAGTAAAATTGGATTTATATCACATGTAGGAATGGTAAAATTGAAATTGTGGATCACTTACCAAGTGGATGTAAAAAAATTAATAACTCCTGTGTTCAGAATTATCATCTAAAATTTTATAGAGTTAATTAGGGTGGGCACGGTACGGTACGGTATGGTATGGTACGGTATTGAGCCCGTAACTTCCGCTACCAATACCGGAAATTAAATCGGTATGGTACGGTATGGGATTATCATTTGTCAAAATTGGATTGCACCATACCGCACCGTGTCCTGTAATTTCGGTACCATTTCGGTACCAAAATGACACAACTAAAAAATGAACCAATTCAATATTCAACATATTCATTTACCAAAATAAGTGATGCCTAAGTTACAAATTCAAAGATTCAACATATTCAATTATCAATATCCAAATCATAATCAACATATTCAATATCCATCAACATATTCAATATCCAAATCAACCAAATCCTAATCAACATATTCAATATCCATTGGATATAACATATTCAATATCCATCAACATATTCAATATCCAAATCAACCAAATCCTAATCAACATATGCAATATCCATCAACATATTCAATAGAAAATTATATATCTAAATAGTATTCGGTACGGTACGGTATTGATCGGTACCAAATACTTGATACCGCTACCATACCATACTCTATTGGTACGGTACGGCACGGTACCGAATATTGATCGGTACCGAATGAAACGGTATGAAATCGGTATGGTATGGTTCGGTTAGGGTACGGTTTCGGTATTTCGGTTTTAGATGCCCACCCCTAGAGTTAATCAACTTATTTGCTCATGCTCGCCTTCAGAATTTTGATACGGTCATAATCTAAAACAAATAAAAAAATGCATATGGATTTGAAAATTATGAAAGTATTATATAACTGAGAGGAAAACTGGAGAGAAATGAGATGTAAAGAAAGACAATGGAATTTGGGCCCTAAAACTTATATTTTTCTTCTTAGTAAGACCTCTTATTTATAGGCTTACAATTATATGAAGACATTAACAATTCATAAATTACAAGTCCATAACTATGATATTTAGTGCATAGGTTACATAGAATTTTAAAATAGTGAATGCTAAGATGTATGCTGGTCATACACCAACTCATGCATTTACAACTCTCTTTGGATGTCCACCATACAATGACATACTTGACTCATTAAAAACCTTGCTCGGAAAACCTAGTGAGACAAAACCTAAATGAAGGGAAAAAGAGTGCAACACCCTTATGGATTATTGATATGTTGTTGGATGCACTTATGATTAGCCTCCTTAAAACCTTGCTATGAAAAACCTAGTCGAAGGGAAAATAGTATAGTGCACATGTCCTGTATGTAGAAAATTGTTGAATGCTCCCCATGATGATGACAAACTTGAATTATTTGAAGATGCAACACAAATGATATTCATATCTCATTGTCCTCCTATATAGCGAGCTTTGGTAATGCTTGTATAAAAATTTATTCAATATCATCATTGGAGGATGTATGTGTATAATTCCTTTGAATCCATGTTGAGGTTAGAGTAACACCAAAAATATCTAGACTATTTTCACAAATCCTTTCACATTAACAATTCTCAAAATAACATCATATTCTATAATATTGTCAAAACAGTAATATAATCAAACTCATACTTGACAGTTACGAGAACAAGAGTATAAGCAATTCATATTGTCAGTGCATAAATTAAATTAAGAGAATAATATTAACCATAAAATACAATATGTAGTTACGAACGATTCTTGGGATGAGTCGCAGACTAAGTCGCTCTATTTAAGACGTTTCGCAGCTCTGCCCAATGTGTGCAAGCAATTCAGAAAATGACACTACTTCCCCAGGATAAAACAACCCCAGAATCTCCTCTGTCTAGGTTCTTCCTTGCACTAAGGAAGGACCCGAATACAAACACCTTTTTGACTACGTTGCTCAGAATCTCAGTAAAATAAATAAGAGGAAGAGAGAATTTCATAGGAGGGAAGAGGAAGAAGGATGTAGCTTTTCTGCTTTCCTTCTTATGCAAGCTATAGCTAATACATATATATAGTATTCAATAAAATAGCTGTTGGTGACTTTAAAACCAGGAGACAAGCTGTTGAGAAAAAAAATAGCCAGTATTAAAGAAATGGCTTAATATCACAAAACGCCCCTAAGGTTTACGAAACTATCAGATTGCATCCTTATTGTTTGTGTGTCATTCGTGGTCTTTAGGGTTAGCATGTGTGCTCACAAATGGTTCCTACTGCTAGATTCTGCAAAAACTCCGTTGGTTTGCTGACGTGACATATATATATGTCACAAAACATCCCCGAGGTTCATGCACCTATCACAAATGGTCTCATGAATATTTTTTTTTTTCATTTAAAATTCATAAAATTTTGGTTTTCTTTTTTTTAATTTTTTTAATTTTTGATTATTTTAAAATATATATATTGTATTTTAAATACACGTGGCACTTTATTATTGGAGATGTGGGCTTCACATATATGCCACATTAACAAACTAATGGAGTTTTTTTAAAAAAAATAATATAAAATTCATAAAATTTAAAAATGAAAAAACCAACATTTTATGAATTTTAAATTATTTAAAAAATATATATATATATATTGTATTTTAAATCATGTGGCACTATACTATTGGAGATGTGGGCCCCACATATATGCCACATGAGCAAACTAAGGGAGTTTTTTAAATTTAGAAAGGATTTAGTGATATAAAGTTTTTATAAAATTTAAAAATGAAAAAACCTTGGTGCATAAAATTTTTGGTTTTTCATTTCTAAATATAAAAAAACTCCCTTAGTTTGCTCATGTGGCTTATATTTGGAGTCCACATCTCCAATAATATAGTGCCACGTGTATTTAAAATACAATATATTTTAAAAAGGAAACAAAATTTTTATGAATTTTAAATCAAAAAATAAAAAAAATTCCACAGGGACCATTTGTGATAGGTGGGTGAATCTTAGGGATGTTTTGTAATATATATATGCTACATCAGCAAACTAACGAAGTTTTTATCGAACCTAACGACGTGGACCATTTGTGAGCATACATACTAATCTTCAGGACTACGAATGACACAAAAAAACAATAAGGATGCAATCTGATAGTTTCTGTAACAACCTGGTCCTAATTTAATAGTTAAATATTAAATTATTCAAGAAAAAGACGATTTTACCCGAGAATATTTTAAGGGTTTAAAGGTTGATGTTTTGTTCGAGAAAGAATTTGGGAATTTTAGCAGTACCATTGCGTAGAGCACGTCGAGATGAGTCCGTAGATACGTAGTGAGCTCAAATCGAAGTTGTAACGAAGAAATTACGATCAAAATACACTCAGTGGCATAACCGTAAATTTTTTGAAATTGGTTTTTCTTTTAAATCAGAAAAACCCTCCTTCTCTCTCTCTCTCTCTCTCTCTCTCTCTCTCCCCCGTGAATAGCCCCTTCCCCTTCGATTTTTGCTACAGCCGGTTGGCTCTTTGAGCCACCATCACCACCACCGGCCACGGTTGGCCACGGATCGGACCCAGGAGTGACCGCCACCTCTCCCTCTTCCCTTCACAGCTCTCTGCCACCTCCACCGCCCCGCGGCGATTGCACGAAACCGCCAAAAACAAGCCCTTTTCTCGCAGATTTTCACAAGCTCCGTTTAAACGATTTCGGGCACCATTTTCTTCGAATTTGGTATGCTTTTCTATCCTTTCAATGTGTTCTAGCTGCTAGTTGTGGTATTTAGGAGAAATTTCTGTGGTTTGGTAGGTAAATAAGCGATAATAGTTTGGCCGGTTTTCGGCCTCCGATTCGGGCCACTTCTGCTGACTTTTTGGGGTTGTTCAAAGAACAAAAGTTGTTCCATTCATTATTTTGATCATGTAGATATAGGTTTTGACCGGTGGTTTGGAGATTTTCCGACCGCCGAATTGCTTTGGACACCCAAGCGCGCCCGCGCGTGGGCACTGTATGTGTGTTTCTCTTGGTCCTAACATGATCCCCATGTTGTCCCGAGCACAACGGTATGCTCGTATTTCAATTTGGTTACCGTTTATTGTTTCGATTCGGATATCGCATATTAGACGTTATCCAAGTTCGATATGTTCGGACCGTTGGATCGACTTCATTTTAATATATGTTGATCTAGGCATTCCTAGGAGCGTGCAGGAATTTGAGGATCGCGAATCGGAGCCCCGATGTTCCAATTCAATAACTTAAAGTTTGAGTTAAACGATAACCGTCCGATTCGTGCGATCGCGAGCGATCCGTCGCTCTATTCCAGACTCTCTGCATGGCGGATTGCGTGTTCTCTTGGCGTGGCATGTGGACCATAACTTGCGTAAGCGCATACAAAAAATTCTTGTGTACCCAAGTCAGGCTTCTTTTCCGGTTAAGTGTTGTATTGGGCCATAAATATATTTGGGCCAAGCCTTGGATTTTTTGGGCCTCAATACCAGTATAATTCTTTTGCTTGTATTATTTGTAAGTACATGGTCTCATTGTTCTCTTTCTTTTTTGCAAAGGTTCCATTGTTTTCTCTTGTATATTTGTGAGTGTGAGATTGCATGTATTTGGGGCTTAGGGTTTCTTCTGTTATGATTAAACCCTAAACTCTTTGATTGTACTGGATTACTCTTCCTTTTTCAAACTGGATGTAGACTACAAAGCCTAATAAGAAAATCTCAGTGTTTTTGGTGATTGTTTTGGTCTGTTTGCGTTATCTCCAGTTTGTCTTTGTTTGCACTTACCGATACCATTGGTTACCAAAGTTCAGTTGGATTTATATCAATTGTAGGAATGGTAAAATTGAAATTAAGGGTGGGAACTAATCAAGATGAACTGATGAAACTGGCTGAACCAAACCGTAATTACTGGTTTGGTTTGGTTTTGACTAAGAAAAAGCCAAATAGTTTAAAAACATAACTGGACCGTATATGGTTTGGTTTGGTTTGATTTTGAGCTTTTGTAAACTAATCTAAACCAAACCGGACCGTTTATGTGTATATTTATTTATTTATATTAAATTTTACATTTGTAATACTCTAATTAGGTAATAAATATATATATGGATATTTGAATTGAGCTATATTAGTTATTGAAGTTTGAAGTTTGAAGTTTTATAGCATTTTGAGCTTATGATGGTTTTGTATTCTAGAAAATGATTTAAGCATGGAGCAAGTCGTGAATCTATGGTTTGTAATTTGGCTAATACAATTTAAAAATGCAAAACGAAAGAGAATTGGGCTTAGGCCCAAACCGACCAAACCAAACCATCTTAAATTGGTTTGGTTTAGTTTGGTTTTTTTCATGATTTTTGTCAAAACTAAACTGAACCAAACCATTATATTGTAATTGGTTCAGCTGTGGTTTTAAGGTGAAACTGATCCAATCTGAACCATGCCCACCCCCATTGAAATTGTGGAAAACCAAGTCGATGTAACAAAATTAATAACTCCTGTGTTCAAAGTCATATAAAATTTTCAAGAGTTAATCAACTTATTTGCCCTTATTGCAAAAAATGCATATATCCCTAAAAATTATGAAAATTATATACAAAAATGGGAAGTTTCATGGGGGCATTCCATGACAAACAAAAATACAACTAATTATTATTCAATAGGAAGTTTATACATAAACAAACTCATGATCAACAAATAGCAACAAGTACAATTGATTAAGCAGGTGCATATATTCAAATAAATTTGAATGTTCTGCTGTCTCTTTATCCTTCCATAATTAAGCATGTGTACATATTCAAATGAGTGATGCTATTTGTACCACATTTACTGACCACATATTGCTAACCACTGTTGTAATAAAGGTGAATTCCACATATATTAGTGGGACCCACCACTATTAGAAACACGATCAGCAAAATCGTCAATCAAATGTGATGCAAATAGTATTATTGTATTCAAATATGCTTACATGAGCATTTTTTTGTGATTAAGGGCACTTAGGCTTGTTTCCATGTGTCTTGAGTTTTGCATAACATGGGCATGCTTTCTTGTTCCCATAGGTGCCTGGTGGAACGCAGTGGCATCTCTCGCAACAAGATTTGCATGCTCGCTTGCATATCTTCTTTCTTGATGTCTTCCTGCATCTCCTCCAGCATGCATAGTTGCAATCTAAATCAACCCAGAAAATAAGATTAAGACATATAACTTATGATCAAGTACTGTAATTGTCGTTTTAATTGTAAAATTTGTCTCTAATTACTATAGATAAAATTCTTTGGAGATTTTTTCCTAATAAGCTTGGCATCGCCTGCTACGTTACAAAAAGAAAAGTAGTCGTACGTTCTTTCGTTTTCAAGATTAGATTAGATGGTGATCATGCTAAAATATGAATACGGGTTTGAATATGTTAGGTTCTTATTTTATTCTTCTCCATAAGGAGGTATATATAATAGTTTACATGAGTCCTTTTACAAGGAATTAGATATAGTAAAGGATTAGGAAAGTATCTCCTAATTATACAATGATTTGACAACTATATAAAAATAGGAAAGTAAATCCCTTAATTAATCAAGGAAATAAATCTCCTTGATTAATTAGGAGACTCACTTCAACACTTCTCCTCAAGTTGGTGCATATACGTCACAAATGCCCAACTTGGTAAGTGAGTCATGAAATTCGTAGCACCCAAGTCGATAATCCATGCAATTCAGGCAGAGTCTTTGGCGACCGGTCGTTTGCTTCGGGCGATCCGTCGTTTGCTTCGGGCGACCGGTCGCTTCTTCGGGCAACCGGTCGTTTTGAGTATGCAATAAGAGAAGTAAAAAGTGATATGAGAATGTGAGGGATTTTGATTGGAGGAATTTGATTTGAGGAATTTGATGTATGAATTTGATGTAGGAATTGGATTTGAGAGGTATGTGTATAAGATTTGAGGAATTTGATTTAGGGTTTGCGGTTCAAGAAAATTCGATATCGATACGAGGAAATGAGGAATGTGATACGAGGAATGTAAAGAACACAGAAACCCTGTGAACACGGCTAAGAACACAAACCCTGTGAATTCGGTTAAAGGACACAGAAACCCTGTGAACACGGCTAAAGGACACAGAAACCTCGTGAACACGGCTAAAGGACACAGAAACCCTGTGAACACGGCTAAAAGGACACAGAAACTTCTCTTCAATTCTCTTGTCCCCCTAAAGAGAAGGGTATGTCAGAGTCAAGAAAGAGGAAAAATCTCAATGAGAATGAGAAACAGATTCTTTTGTCACTCCCCCTCCCCCCTTGAAGAGGAGGAGAGGAGAAAATTTGATATGAGAATTTAGAGACAACCGAGGATCGATTGCTCTAATACCATGCTAAAATATGATATTTGGTTTTGAATATGTTAGGTTCTTATTTTATTCTTCTCCATAAGGAGGTATATATAATAGTTTACATGAGTCCTTTTACAAGGAATTAGATATAGTAAAGGATTAGGAAAGTATCTCCTAATTATACAATGATTTGACAACTATATAAAAATAGGAAAGTAAATCCCCTAAATCTCCTTGATTAATTAGGAGACTCACTTCAACAGAATCAGAGCTCTTTTTTTTTTTCTGGATAAGGGCGACTGAAATCTGAAGAACATGTCATTAATTGATGTAGAAATTATAACATGACAGTTTCTTACAGCTGATTATAAATAAATGAAATTTTCAAAGTGGATCAAGATATAAACAAATGAACTGCCCGCATTAGTTAAGCACCTAGAATTATTGTAAGCTAGCTAGCTTGAGGACTTATAATGAAGAATATACAATATATATGCCCTTATCGCAGGAAAAAGACTAGAAAGATTATAAAACATATACATTCCAAATTACATTTTAGTTTCATTTATAATTTTAGCAATTAAAAGCTTAAACTAACCTCGCAATTACGAGAAATTATAGCCATGTGGTATAACTTGTACACGTGGCCATACTAGTCTATAAGACAATCACTTAAATCATTCAAGTCACTATCTAGTGTTAAACAACTTACTGATTTTGGGAAGATGATGCGCCTTCTTACTAAGAGCTACCACTGCGTAATTTCCTTCCTCCATCTGAATTCCAAAAGGTAAACAACGCTCGAGCTGATTATCACGTTTTCTCTTACATTGAAAATTAATATAATGCTTTCAATTTCTCTAGATCTATAATGTATAATCTTTAAAAAAAATTAATAAAGGAAAAGATTATGTCACGATTGGCAGCAAGGGAAACTGGAAATCAGTTACACAAAAGTATTCTTTATTTATTTGCTTGTTCGAACCAATTAACTCTTAGACCAATTGTATATTTATCTTCTTGATGTTAGCATAGGTCTCAAATTCGAAACCGTGACTAAATTTAAAAAAAAAATTGCTTGTTTGAATCCTAAATGTGCGTATTATCTTCTCAATATGTAGATACCCATAATCTTCAAATTAAGAACAAAATTAAGGAAAAGAAGACCTACATTTGTGGTAGAATTTGCAGCATCACTGAATGATGAAACCTCTGCAAAAGCCTGCCAAGAATATTAGTATTAGACATCAGAGTATGCAGTACAAATTAATAATTAATTAAGCTTACTTTGCTACATGATTAACCAATTTAATTAATCCCAATGTTATCATGCACGCATCAACTTTGTTGCAATGTACGCACCTGCAGGAGAAGAACGGTGATAAGAAAAATGGAGAAGAGCTTCATCTTGTGAAGTGTTCAGTTTGTGCCTAACGATGAGGTTCAAAGAAGAGGGAGGTATTTTATAGACTAGTTTTGGGTTAAATTAAAATTATTTTTTTATTTTTTTTCATCTTGACATTTATCTTCTCAGATTCACGGGCAATATTGAGGCAAATTCACAGGCATGCAGTTGAGAATGCTCAGCTGGTAGCTAGCTAGCTGCATGTTTTGCCACAGTAAAAAGACCCTCCTTATTTTTGGAACCATCTTTCTCTTTATTGTTGTTGCTTTTACTCGTGTCTGTGTGTGATGACAGCTGTTGATTCTTTGGCCTGTTATGAGAGAGAGAGAGAGAGAGAATGGTCCCCCCCACCACTTGGGCATAGACTCTCCCGTGGCTTGGCTTCAAAATAACCAAAGCTCATGGAGAAATCAAAACGAAAATTTATATCAATGGAGAATGGAAAAAAGAAAAGATATATTTTAAACTGGATTAGAGAACAGCACGTACAGACTTAGAACACTAATCTGAAGAAGTCATAAATTTTTTTTTTCAAGAAATCTGGATTTATGACATGCATATATTTTGTTTATTGTTTTCTTTTTAATTTTGGAATAAATAGTTTTTAGGAAATTATTTTCTAGATTAGATTTATTTTTATAAAGTTTAAGATTTTAACATTGTTTGTACAATATCTGGCCAAGCACTCCCCAAACACTCCCAAGCCAAAGGGAATGGAGTCCCACATCGACAAAACACAAGAGGAGGGGGACTCTCCCTTCTTTATAAAAGGAGACCTCTCCCCTTCAAGAAGGGAGAGAGTGGGGCAGGCTACTTGGGCCTCATGGGTTTACCCATTAGCCCATTTACAAGCCCACGGATCATTGGCCTTCGGCCAGATCCTGACCTTCGAGCCATCAGCCTTCGGCCTTCGAGCCATCAGCCATCGGCCAAATCCTCAGCCTCGGCCATCGGCCTTCGGTATTCTTCCTCTTCTCCTTGGGTCAAACCCTATGTGCATTGTATACAACATTATTGTAATAAGAACATACTTCTCCGTGGACGTAGCCCATTATTCCGGGTGAACCACGTACATTTGTCTTCTTTATGCATGTCCATTTATCTACCGAATGCTCTTACATCCTGAGGGTCCTCACCTTCAACATCCACCTCATCTTTAAGTTGGCCTACTTACTACCCGTCTAGTTTTAGCGCAACAGTTTGCGCGCGTCTGTGGGAAGCGATACAAAACACTATGTCGTTCTCCTTCACGAGTGCTCTCGGCACCCTTTTGAGCCATGCCCTCGGCACCTCCTACAATCAGCCTTCAGCACCCTTGCATCATTCGGCGCGCGCGATGTCTTCACATCCCCCCAATGATTCGGCATCGGCCTTCGGCACCGCATCATCATTCGGCGCGCACGATGTCGTCACATCCCCCCAATGAATCGGCCATCAGCCATTGGCCATCAGCTGATCGGCCTTCGACCATCACCCACCGGCCTTCGGCCATCGCCTGAAGAATGAGCTGAAGCATTACTTGGCCAGTGCATTAATGACTACAAGTCCCCAATCAAGAAGTACCTCCTTAATCGGGAACTTGGGGGACTCCTGTTTGTACAATATTTGGCCAAGCACTCCCCAAACACTCCCAAGCCAAAGGGAATGGAGTCCCACATCGATAAAACACAAGAGGAGGGGACTCTCCCTTCTTTATAAAAGGAGACCTCTCCCCTTCAAGAAGGGAGAGAGTGGGGCAGGCTACTTGGGCCTCATGGGTTTACCCATGAGCCCATTTACAAGCCTACGGATCATTGGCCTTCAGCCAAATCCTCAGCCTTCTGATCGGTTCATAATTGTATATTATTTCTTACCCTTCTAGCTTATGATTTGGTTATGTTTTTGAGTTAAACTTGTGCATTTAATCCTTTTTGTGTTCATCTTTCAGTTAATTGAGCTTTAGGTAACAATGATGGCTTTGGAGAACATAATTCATGCAAGTCAAGCATGTTAAGGTCTAATTTGGATGACTTGATGAAGAGCTTAAAAGACAAACTCATTTTGGCTACAGCCCCTGCCAGTCCAGTTCCGTAGGTCATATTGCAAGCCTTGTTTCAGCAACCTACACAGCTCGGATGAGGCCACATTCTTCATGAAAGTTGTTCCAATGGGTGTGTACTATAACATATCCAAAATTCAGCCTCATTGGATAAATATGGAGTCCGTTACCTAGCAAACACAGATCCATGCTCATAATGGATTTTATCAGCGCGGAAAATGAGTTAGTAAATTGTTTCGGCCTTAACTTCTTCCTCCGACCTTGGATTGGGCCAATACTTGCGTGGTTGGATCAATGACATTCTGAACTTCAAAATAGACATCTTAAAGCCTTCATTTGATTCAGCCTAGCCCAAGTTGTAAGCCCTTGAAGTTGCTGGTCATGCTGACCTCAGCATGAGCTGGTTGGATGCTTGGTCATGGTGAGCTAGGCATGAGCTATCATTTCTGGTTGGAAGCTTGGTCATGGTGACATGAAGATGAGCTAGGGCTGCTGGTGGAATTTAGTGGTGAAGTGCATCATCCAATTCAAGATTTTCTAATACAAGTGCATCAACCATTGAAGATTTTCTAATACAAGTGCATCAACCATTGAAGATTTTATAATTCAAGTGTTGTATGCATTAGTCTTATTGAATTCAAATTTTCACTTCCCCTAGGCCTATAAATAGGGAAGTTCTCTAAGCTTGTAAACACACCCCAAGGGGGGGAGCTCTCAAACACTTCTCTAGAGCTCCCTTCCCTTCTCTCCCTCAAATTCTCTTAGTTTCCTTTCAAGTTTTCAATTGTTGTAATAAAATGAGTTTGCTGAAATTTTCTTTAAGTCTTTCCAAGTTCTACTTTACTTTTCCTTATGTAAATTCTTTTCTTTAGTATTCAAGTTTAATTAGTTTCCAAGTTTCAGTTATGGTTTTTGTTCTTATTCATTATGCTTATAAGTTAATATGCTAGTTTGAATGATTGATCACCATTTAGGCTTGCATGTTAGCTATCTTGGTTTGAATTAAGAGTAGACACCATGCTTTAATTCGAATTGAACTATGAATAGGAAGAGTATGTATGGACATTCGACAACAGGGATTAGATACATGCTTGGTTGTTTAAATTGTTCTTCTATGCTTAATGGGTTCCTAATGCTTAGTTTTAGGTTAGACAACAAATGATCAAATTAGGGAATTAGGAACACAAGGTTAGAACCAGACACCATGGCCTAATCATACTTTAGCTAGAATCAATCCGTTAATCTAATTGAACTTGGGAACTTATTTGCTTGAGTTATTTCCTTTTTCTTGTTTTATTTATTTTCTTTTCCATTTCTGTTTTTTTGTAGGGAAATGAATTGGATCATTCAATCACCAATCCTCGTGGGATCGACCTCGCACTTACATATGCTATACTACCGAACGGTTCGTGCACTTGCGAGTATCACAAGTTGAGGATGCAGCTGAATCCATTTTGATGCAGCTAAATCTACGCAACACCTTCGGTCATCAGCCTTCGGCCATCAGCCTTCGGCCTTCGGCGCCATCAGCCTTTGGCCTTCGGTATTCTTCCTCTTCTCCTTGGGTCAAACCCTATGTGCATTGTATACAACATTATCGTAATGAGAACATACTTCTCCGTGGACGTAGCCCATTATTCGGGTGAACCACGTACATTTGTCTTCTTTATGCATGTCCATTTATCTACCGAATGCTCTTACATACTGAGGGTCCTCACCTTCAACATCCACCTCATCTTTAAGTTGGCCTACTTACTACCCGTCTAGTTTTAGCGCAAACAAACATTTTTTGTTATCAATTAAGTTTTATGAATTTTGGAACAATTAGAGTTTCCTAATATTTTAGGTTTTCATGATTTCTCTATTTACGCCAACTTATGTCGTAGTCGCCAATATATCATGTTCGCAATAAAATTTAGAGAATTTCACTATTTCACTATTTGGAAAACTAATGAATTCCAATTTATGCTCTTGAATCTAGATGCTTATTACGAATTTGTTTCTTGATGGGTTCGTTGGTATCACACAAGATTGTCATTGAAAGTAAGGGCATACTTTTAGGGACGGATTCAAGATTTCGAAATAAGGTGGGCTAGATTTACCTTATGGATAGACTTTAGACTTTGGGCTGGGTTAACATTAAAACTTATATGATGGGTCTGCTAGGTAGAAAAAGGAAATATGCGAAATGGGGAAATAGAAAATAAGTCAATATTCGTTCATATCTACAAAATAGAGTAATCTGAGGTTTAAATACAATCTCTACTTGCTGAGGTGTCTCAAAGCAGTAAAAATGAAACAGAAAAAAATAACATCTCAACATAACAACTAGTGGTAAATAGCTAGACTAAATGTAAATGGTATTTGTAGATTAAATAGGCTTTGAAATATGTATGATGATTCCCGGTGACGAATATTGAAAATACATATGCGTGAATGTAATTAGTTCTTCCGGTTAGGTGGGGTGTGATTAAGTCCTTGACAGTTTAAGGTTCTTAAAGATCAGTAGGTTCTAGGAATGAATTTGAAACTTGCCAAGCATTATAGTGTACATTCTTGTGTTTTGAGAAAAAGAGTATGTTATATCCAAAATATAAGTTGTCACAGTGATCGGATTAAAAAGATAATGTGATCGGATTTAAGGGATACAGATGGAGGATTTTGGGGATATAATGATTTAGAGGAAAAATAATGCTTGTGGAATTGGGAGTTTGAAATGAGAACCAGACAACTCAATTCGGAACGAGGGAGTGTAGTACTTAAATTCGAGGACACATTTTCTTTTAAGGAGGGTAGGATGTAATACCCCGAAAAATTCAAGATGGATTTTCATATTTTGGTGAAAAATAATATAATGGTGGAGAATGATTATGAATATTTTATCAAGTGATTTTGGATTGAGATTATTAAATTAAGTGTGTTTAATTTCAAGTTGGACAAACATGACCAAAATACCCCTATGTGTGGATAATTACCAAAACACCCTTGTAGGCAAAGAAAAAAGTGAAACGTGGAGGACATCAAACCACCCTCCTCTCATTCTTCCCCCTTTGCCTCAAGCTTTCATACCTACCATTTATGAAAGGATGAGTCACCTAGTCTAAAATGGTGAGTCACCTAGCCTAATTAAGATTCTTAAATCATGAAATTATTCTCTTCCTTCCCATTCATTGTATCATCACTCTCTTCTAACTTGATGACTCACCTAGCCTAAGGCTATTCAATCATGAATTTACTCTTATCCTCATCATTCATTGTATCATCCCTTTCTTCTTCGTTCACCTTAGTTTAATTCTTATTCTTCTTTTGTTCCCCTTCAAAATACAAAATTCGTCACTTCCTTGGAGCAGCCGAGAACTCAAATTTCGGAAGCTCAAATGAGAAAACTTTCCTCATAAAAGTTGTTCATTTACGTGATTACTATAACATAATCAAATTTCAGCTCAGTCCGACTAGTATAGGCTCTGAAAAGTTGGTATGATCACAATAAGTTTACCATTTCCTGATTTCACAGCAGTATGCTCGGTTTCAATATGTTTCTGTGATTTCATGTACTCAAATGACTTTGGTTCCTTCATCAAAGTTGTTTGAAATTCTGTCTATTATAACATATCAAAATGTTAGATTGATCGGACTTCTATAGCCACCTTGGGAACGTTTAGAGTGGAACTTGTTTATAGTCTTCGACCTTAGTTCCTTCCCTCGTTTTCAGTCCAAAACACTCATTTCAAAAGCTCAAAACACTATGGTTTCTTCATGATAGTTACTCCAAATTCTCCTCTTTATAACATATCCAAAGATCATCCAAACGCAACCATTATAACTCTCTGAAAATTGGTATGAACAAAACTTGTTCAATTGATTATGTTGAATTTCTTGTTATAGATGTGTACTTTCTCTCAAATGGCTTGTTCCTTATCATTCAATTGCTCAAATTAGCCACTATCATCTCAAGTAAAGGATTCTTTGAAGGCATAAAGCTCATTTTTTTTATTGTCTCTTTGAGTACTAGTTATAAACCAAGTGTTGGTTAGAATGCCTCAAGGATATATATATATTTCGAAGTGTGTTTTTGTGAAGTTCTAGATTATTTCGATGTGATTTTGTTCCAATTTCATTATGGGATTTTGTTACATCAAAATGAATATCTCAAGGGTTATTTCAAAGTTGGTTTTGTGCCATTTGAATTTAAATTGATTTTTGTGAAATTTCGAAGTAGAGACTATCATGCTAGAATTGTTTTGATTCTGCTGCATACCCTGTTTTGAATACGTGTTTGAAAAATTCCTGAACTTGGATTTTCATGAAATTTTAGTATGTTTTACTTTCTCGTATTTCCTTCAGATCTGGAAAGTTTTATCCAGTTTGGTTGTAAATTGTAATTTTGGTGATTTTTCAAAATAAAGTGTACAAACCTGAAAAAAAGAACGTTCTGCATCCTAGTCTGTTTCGGTTTCTATTTTGACATGTTTCCTTAACCCTAATTTTTATTAAATTTTGACGTTTTTAATGTTTCTCTGTCTAGTTGTGATCTGGAAAGTTTTACATTATTTTGATTTAAACTCAATATTTAGTGAATTTTCAAAGTTAACGTGTTCCAACCCAAATGGTTAGCAAAACTGAAGTTTTTGTTTTAAATTTATGTTTTAAATTTTTTGTATAAGTCTAGAGCTGAACCACCTGATTTTAAACATCCCAAAGAGTAGAACTATTATAGGAGGGAAATATATTAGTTTTTCCTTGACGCTTGGTTCTATGCTTGCTTGGACGTGAGGTTAAGGGAGTAACGATCTGGGTCAAACAACTTGTCAAGTGTATTATGGGGCTCTAGGTCTACGTGCGGCAATAGGACACTTAAACGTGTTTCCTTATTTCCAATGAATTTTAATCAGTAAATTATCTTAATTAGGTGTTTTACTCTGCGTACTTTCGAGGATGAACCCGCACAACGTTAAGCTAGCTGGACTTGAGGTAGGGTTTCCTGATTTCCTGATGATTGGGCTATGTCACTTTTAATCTTGGTGCTTATATATAGTACTATAAATATGAATATTATTGTTGCGTTGCTCGGTGAATATTATTTGATGTTATGTGAATGTTATTATTGATGTTTCTATGTGGATATAATTTGACATTGAGTGAATATTATTATTCATGTGCTTAAATCTAAAATATTGTTGTTATTATTTGTGTTATTATTCAGCAGAGATAAATGATGTTTGCGCTGCATTACATATGCATCGTAAAGACAGTGGTGTTTGGAGTGTGTGTGTGTCGTTTGAGGTATATCTAAGGAGTGGGAGAAGGCCTTAGATATATCTAGTAAAAAAATGTGGAATATATTGAGGTGACGGGAGCAGGGCTTGAATATATTGAGGTGATGGAAGCAGGGCCTCTAATGAAAAGTGAAAGTTGAGAAATTCGTAAACAAAAGAAAAATGGGTTAAGGGACGGATGGGCGCTAATTCATATTTTAAGGTATTCGGAGCTACAGTGGTAAAATGCATGGTATGGGACATGCAGGTTTGTTGCCCTAAGGTATGAATTAGTGGGATTAGAAGGGAGTGAGTTCATGGCATCACCGCATATGCAAATTTATTTTTTTCTGGTATGGTTGCATAATTTCTATATCTTGTGTTGTTTGATGCATGACACTTTGATTAACTGTGATAGTTGACCTTGAGGGGTTTGACGATACTCTACTGGGCATTAGAATGCTCATACCCTAATAGATTGTGTAGGATTCAAGGCGAAGTATGAGGAAGCAAGTTTCAACCAAGCTACTAGGCTTTTGTTGTTGATTTATGTAATTAATATTTGTAAATAGTCAACCGTTTGTTAAAGATCTTAGTGTGTAGTTAACTACAAGCTACCTGCGACTTTGATTTTGTGATGTTAAGTAAATTTGTATTATTTTGTGGCTTTATTTCTCATCATATCATGGTTGTAGGATTTTATTATTATGACTATGGTATGACTCACACCATGATTCGGGAATATTTCTTGTTTTCGAATCGGGTTGTGACACAGGTCAACAAGTTTGACCTTGAATTTGACTTTGACTTTGGCTTTTACCAAGCCACAAAATCATTTATTCTCTTTTTAATTCTCGATCCATACCTTTTTGATGTAAGATCTTATAGGTTTTTATTAGCAAAGCCGTGGGTGAGAATGAGTTCTTCTAAATTGGGTGTAAATTTTATCCCTCTATACAATTCTCCCCGTAATTAGTCCTTACATGGCTTCCACAAACCATGAGTGACACCTAACAGTATATCATGGCTACCCAAAGTAAATGGAATTCATTTAGATAACCTAGTCAGTTGTGATTATAATGCAATTCAGTCTTTCTCTAACACAATACTCTATGTCATGTTGTTGGGATATGGTTAACTTGTGTCAAATCCCTAACATGACATCTCTAGGTTATGTGATTCACTTGGATGCAATTGCAAACGTTTTTGTCTCAATTCCTATCATATACTTTGGCCAAAGATTCAACGAATCACATTTTTAGAGTATTCTCTCTTCCTACTAAGAGTAGAGATTCCTTGTTGTACATTTACATCACTTTGTTCACATGCTAAGTATCCCGAGGAACACCTTTAAGTCACATCCTTTTGATATGATTGTATAGTGCTTACAAAGACAAACAACTCATTCACAAGACAACCATGATGTCTCGGGTCTAAGGACTAATTTACATTATCATAACTTAGAATTCTTTGTTCGACACTTATGAATGAGACTTGCATACAATAATTCTTGAGTTGATCACGTTCAGTGAACTCCATCTGTATAGAGCACCTACACACCTATCTTAGTGTCCCTACACGAATGACTTGAGACTAGTCATTCTCCCATTTGAGCAAACATAGTATGCACGGTTCACCATCGTCCAATTGGTGATCCTGGGAACCTTTTAGGATACAATATTCTTATGATGGAAAGGTCTCGTAATCAAACCTTTTTAGACCGCTTTCCATTTATATCTTAAAGTAACATTCACGCCCATTTGATTATATTAATTGTATTATATCCTTTGAGTATTCCATTTTATATTGACTTCTAGGGCATATATCTAACAGTCTCCCACTCGCAATTCATGTGGTTCATGTTGATGTTGTCTATGGTGTCAGTGTTGTTGTTCAACCTCCTCAGCTCTAAGCCTGGAATCTTCTATTTCGGTGTGAGATGGTGAGTGTCTTCCTTCACGCTCCTCGTGGGCCTAACCTCAAGTGAATGCTTCTCTGTAGGCCCAGGCGGGCATGAATATCATGTTGTGCTCCCAATCTTGAACGGATACTCGTCCTACTTTGGTCACAACTCGAGGATGTTTGGGATTCACCTTCGTGTTGCTCAACACATTCATGTCCTCTTTCTTGCCTGCTGGTTCCCACATGATCTCCTTGGGACCTCTTGAGACATCTGCGGTGCGCTCGTCCATCCTTCTCTCTTCACCAGCATGGCGGCCGCAGCGAGATTGCCCTAGAAGCCAATATAAAAATGGAATATTGTAATGATATAATATAATTAATATAATCAAAGGAGCACGAATGTTACTCTAAGATACATAATGTACGTAAAGTAACAAGTTCATGGATAAAGATATGAATGGAAAGCAGTCTAAAGAAGTTAGATTCACAAGACCTTTCCATCATAATAATATCGAATCATAAACTGTTCTGCTCATAAGATCATTGGACAATGGTAATCCACAAAGACTGGTACACATTATATCTGCTCAATTGGGAGGATGACTAGTCTTAAGTCATTCGTGTAGAGACACTAAGATAGGTGTGTAGGTGCTCTATAGAGATGGAATTCACTTAACACAATCAACTCAAGAATTATTGTATGGAAGTCTTACTCACAAGTGTCAACAAAGAATTCTAAGTTATGATAATGCAAATTGTCCTTAGACCTGAGACATCACGGTTGTCTTGTGTATGAGTTGTTTATCTTCGAGAGCACCATACAGTCGTATTAGAAGGTGTTCCTCGTGATACTCAACATATGCACAGAGGCATGTGAATGTACAACAAGGAATCTCTACTCTTAGTAAGAAGAGATAATACACTAAAGATATGATTTGTTGAATCTTTGGTCAAAGTACAGGATGAGAATTGAAACAAGAACATTTTCAATTACATCCAAATGATGAATCATATAACCTAAAGATGTCATATTAGGGATTTGACACTTGTTAACCATATACCAACAACACAACACAAAGTATTGTAATAGAAAAGGACCGAATTGCATTGTAATCACAAACTGACTAGGTTCTCAAAATGAATTCTATTTAGCTGAGGTAGCCATGACATACTGCTAGGTGTCACTCATGATTTGTGGAAGCCCTGTAAGGACTAATTACAATTAGTCTTCGTCAATAGGGAGAATTGTATATAGGGATACGATTCACATTTAGTTTATAAGTAATCATTCTTACCCACAACCTCGTTGATTAGAACCTATAAGATCACACACCGAAACTGTATGGATCGAGAATTTAAAAGAGAATAAATGATTTTGCGGCTTTGTGAAAGTCAAAATCAAAGTCAATGTCAATGTCAATGTCAAAACTCAAAATCAAAGGTCAAACTGTTAACCCGAGACTTGACGCGGTCAACACAAGGTTGACTAGGACCAATGCTTATTAGACAAGTTGGTGATTTAATTAGTTAAGTCATTAAATCAATTAAACTAATTAGATTAACTTAATGAATTAATTAAAGTTATGAAACTTTAGTTTTGGTCCTACCTACATGACTTAAACATTTAAAGGAAAATGGACCTTATATACTTAGGCAAAGTGTGACACATTATAAGATTAATGTGGTTGACCAAAGTAGCCCAAAAAGGCCAAGAAAGAGGAGGGTGTGGCACATGGGTTTTTTTTTTTAGTGGCACGTGTGTGACAATATGTCTCTATATAATCATAGTCATAGCACAACACCTTCTTAGGGTTTCAAGTTAGGCATTTCAGAAGAGAGGAAAACATCAAGCTTCCTCCCTAGTCTCCCTTGGCCGGCCACCATAGAGAAGGAAAGACTGGCACCCAATTTTCTTCTCTTGGTTCCTTATTCTCTCATTCTCATTTTACCTTGGTGAAGATACTTTGGAGAGGCATAACCTCATTGTGCCTATTTGGAGCACAAAGTGGAGAATCAACAACTAAGGGACCATTCCCTCTACTTGAATACCATTCTTGGATTCAAGATATGCTCCAAAGGTAACCTCACTTTTTACCTTCTCTTTAATATGTGATATTAGTGTCAATGGTGCAAACTTTCATAAGCCTATAAAAATTAGGACCTAAGTTGAGACTTGCATGAATCTCTAGCTAATTTCTTGCTTCCACTTTATTTGATTTCATATTTGATATGTATAGGCCTGATGATTTGTTCTCTCAAAGCTCCATGGAATTTTAGAAATACTTACACCTAATTTTCCCTTCATCTACCTCACCACACCAAAATGGACTAAAGATGAAGAGAAATCAACCTAGAGAACTTAGGTGTTAGTCTTTCTCTAGGTTGGACCAATTTTTGGCTAAGGAAGATATTAGGGAGGATGTCTCTCCTACACATCTAAGCTCAAAATGAAATGCCAAAAACCCTAGCTAGGTTTTGAATCAAGTTTAGCTTATATAGGAAAAAGCAAAACAAGAGAGAGAGAGAGAGAGAGAGAGAGAGAGAGAGAGAGAGAGAGAGAGAGAGAGAGAGAGAGAGAGGTATGTGATGTCATTCAACATTTATCTTTCGGCTCATTTGGCTTTTGGGTATTTTGCCTTTTCTTTTAAATCATATTTAAAGCCCAATCCAATTTCTTATGTCAAAATTAATTCCATAATTAACTTTTAATTATGAATTATGATTTAACCTTTAAATCACTATGATAGTCTTACTAATTTGACTTGGTCAAAATATTTGTCTTGATCAATTGCTCCAGTCAAACATGTTGACTTTGACCTTTGACTTTTGACTCCTAATTTCTTTTCTCTTCATTCGTTTCTCTAATCACATTTCTTGGTGTGCGATTCATAGGTTCCTTTTAGCAAGATAGTGGTTACTCTCAACTTCTCCGAGTTGACTATTTAATTCTTCCTATTTGTGAAGGTCAATTAGGATTGAACCTTTTAGGACTTCCACAAACCATGGTTGACGCCTAGCAGCTTGTCATGGTTATCCGAGCCAAATAGGTGTAGGGACGAACCTTTTCAAATTGGAATGACCGTGCAATTGAATCCTTCTCTTATACAATACTCCTAATTCACATTATTAGATATTTGAATCTCATGTCAAATATCTTAATGTGAATTATCCTTTTTATATGATTATCCTAATAAGATTTGATGACTTCTTCTTTCAAGTTTTATCTACTAATTTGCGCAAAGATTTGATCAATCATATCTATTAGAGTGTTCTCTCTCTTTTACTAAGAGTAGAGATCCCTTGTTGTACATTCACTTGTCTCCATGACTTTATTGAGAGTCCTGATAAAAACCTTTAAGACATGTGTTCTTCAACACGACTATATGGTGATCTCAAAGACAAATAACATAGCCACAAGACATCTATGATGTCTCGGGTTTAATGATTAGTTTGCATCATTGCAATCTATGAGTTCTAGTTTGACATGTGAGTAAAACTTCCATACTAGAACTCATGTATTTGATTGCATTTAGTTGTTCTCCTTCAAGCACCTACTTACATATGTTGGTGTCGTCACACTCAATGACTTGAGACCTTGTCATTCTCTACATATAGAGAAGATACTGCGTGTACTGATCTTGGCAGAATATCAATGCCCAATTGATACTTTTATGATTAGGAACATATTTAGGATTAGGGATCATGATAAGTCTCGATGTATGCAATCTCATTACATAGTTCTCATGTCCACTTATTATATATTCCTAGGACTGTAGTTGTTTAGTATTTCATAAGTTAACACAATCATGAATTTAAAACAACTGGTCTTGCCCATAAATAACTTAATAAGTCATTACATAAGATGTCATTAATACTAACTATTACATAATTAGTTGGCTTTAAGGGCATATTTCCAACAAGTTTTTCTCTACGGGGAGAGAGGGAGGCGCAATGCCGAAAGAGAGTGAGAGAGGGGCGGCGCGGAACCGGGTGAGAGAGAGGAGAGAGAGGTGTGAGCCTTGTGTTTTTGCTAGGGTTTTCAAAATTACCTCATGTGTGGTGTGATGCTATCTTTATATAGACTCTCCATCTTTATAGGATTTGTGGAGAATACTTCCCTATTGATGGGAATTATTTTTTTCCATAAATAAGGATAAATGAAGGAGATCTAGTGGAAATCGAATCCTTGATTTATGGAGATATTACTATCTTAAATCATGATAATTGACTAATTAATTAGCACAATTATTTGACCTAAGGAATATTCCATCTTCCACGTGTCACTTTCTGATTGGTTGCCAAAATTCCATGTTCCCACAGTGGGGAGAGAGAAAAAGACGAGGAGAGAGATGGTTCGCAGAGTATGGCTGGGGGACTATTGGGGTGGATGTGGGTGGGGAATGGGGCGGGGGAGGTTGCGGGGTTGGGTTGGGATGGGGGTGGGGGAGGATATAGTGGCGGGTGGGGTTTGGGTAATATGGGTTTCTTTTATTCTTAGTTTGGTTTTTGGGTTTTGGTTACTTTTTTGGTTACCTTCGTTTTTGGACCGAAATGCCTCTCAACAACTAGCAGCAGTTACTTTATTTTGACATAAATTAGAATTTGTTCTTGTATTGCTTTAATTGAAAACGACATGGACAAAATTAATCAAATTGAAATGATAGGGATCAAAATGGTAAAAGTGTCAAACTACAAGCACCAAAAACAGACTTTTTGCCAAAAATAAATCAAAATGGGTCTTGGCAGCCCAAATGGGTATTTAAGGGGGATGAATTGCCCCATATTAATCCACCTCCAGCCATATTTGCCCCATAGTAAAACTGAGGCCCAAACACTTCGACATATAGCTTTAACCTTGTCCTGAGACTTAGACATGGGTTGAGTTATTAGGAGGATGAATTCATCAGCTTACATAAATACATACATGTATTTCTTTTCTCTTTTTAAAAAAAAAGAAAAAAGAAAAAGATTGATCCATCAACTTATCAAGAATTTGCTGATGAGACCGTGGATCTTCTTGTTACAAGCCAGGAAAGCATCCAAGAAGATGGTGGTTTTGAGCTTCTTGCTCATAATTTTGGGGTATCAATGGCACTTCAAGTAAGCTGTCCAAATTTCTCCAATCTATGTGCTGATCACTGCTATTCATGGTGCTCCTTTGGTCGTCATAGTGTTCAGTGGTTATATTATTGTTCTGCTGCTCATGCACACTTTGTTTGTTGGCCAAGCTTGTTGAAATGCTTGGGCTCTCTAGTTGAGGAAGTTCTATGAGTTGGTTGCCCATGAAAATATGGTTTGAAATGAGATGATCTTGCTGATCCAAACCAAAGGATTGATATTGAAAACCTTGGCTCGGGTTCACCATATGCATCTCACTCCCAAAATTTGAAGATGAAGCATGGCTGTTATGTTCTCTGATATAGTAAGCATGCTTCAATGCTTCAAAACCTTGCCTGTGGCTAGGGCTTGGCTTCTTGAATGCCCGGCATACAACCCATCCTTCTTCCTGTATTGTCACCACCACGCCGGATTAGTGGCTTGATTATAAATTAATTTTCTTAAATAGAGAAATATCTGTATGATATTGTAGTACGACCATAATATGAGATGACAATATTGTTAAAATTTTCTGCTTTTAGGAAATAGTATCAAAAAATATCTGTTTATATTATAACACGTAGATGAACTATACCACGTCACCATACTCCACTACCACACTAGTCCACTTTCAAGAATAAATATATGTTATTGGTCTTCTTTTCTCTCCTAGTCTTGGCAAAATATTATTAATTAGTGTCTAATACAAGTACTAGTCCATTAGAAATCGAAATTAAATTAGTTACATTATATATTTAGGGGAGTTGATGGGATAGATATTGAACTTGCCTGAGGGGGTGCATGTTCAGATGTTTGGAGGCGATATTCATGCATGATCCAGTCAGTTTTGTTCCCGTTGGGTGCTCGTCCCTTGTAGAACACAAGGGTTTTCCTCATTCCTATAATGTTGTTCTTTGAAAGCACTGCCTTGTCCCTTCCTGTTGCCTTCCAGAATCCGGCAGCCGTGGCTCTATTTGTCCGAGTTCCGGTCGGGTACTTCTTGTCTTTGTGACTGAAGAAATACCACTCATTCTGTTCACTGTAACCTAGCTTGCATCTTGCTGCACCACACCATACATAAGATACATGTAGCTCAGTATCTATATATTTATGAATGCACATATGCATGTATATTTTAGGAAACAAAAAACAGAATGCGGCAGAAAAGAAACTGCACTTTTCGCTTATAAAAAATTTATAAAAGAGGAGTACATAATGACTTTTGGAAATATAGTGTCAATAACTCTTTTATTTAACCGTTTTTATTATTTTTATTTATTTTGAGGAAAGCACCTGCAGAAAAATGTGTGGCATGATGCTTACTAAAAAGATGAACATTGACTAATTCAGAGGAAATAAGTGCATTATGTTTTTTTTTTTATAACAGAAATATATCAATGCATCTTTCATATGTATATATGATTCCTTTCTACAAATTGTGTCATACCCTAAATTTAAAATGTAGTATGAACGTATACATACTTAATTAGGTCCATATATATTTAATTTGTGCCATATCCATCGATCGAGGTCAAATATCAAATTTAATTCGATCTTCATGTGTATATATATATATATATATATATATATGTATGTACCTTGTATGTCCCATGGTTCAATTTTGTACAGGTCAATGTCAATAATGACGTCTAGATCAATTTGTAGTGAGTTGATCTTTCTTTTCAGGTAGTAACCCACAAGTTCTTCTTCTGTCGGGTGAAATCTAAAGCCTGGTGGAACACAAGACTCCATGTGATCCAGTAACAATCTTCTGGTCTCTGAGCCTGAATATCATGTATGAAAAAAAAAAAAAAAGAGGATGAGAGAGAGAGTGAGAGAGAGATATATATATAGAACATCTTCATTATGCTTTTGACTCTACGTGTGGTTGAATATATTTTCATCAACATCACATCAAATGACAAATAATGATGTGATATATATTCCTTCCACACACAGCAGCTTGAAGCTTCTTTAATTTGTGGGTTTAGGCCTAACATATCAAAAGACAAGTGAGGAGACAAATATTGACCGTTGGAGAGATATTGAAGTGGAATTCTAAAAGACTACTAGAGTAGCTAAGCTAGCTAGTAATGATGGAAATTTCATCACTTTGTGGGAGTCGTTAGTGGTGTTGCATGTGTTTGTAGCTATGACATTGGCAAAAACAATCATGGCATTTGCAGAGGAAGAGTGTGGAGCCCACCACATAAACGTGGCAGATGATCGAATTAATAGTGGTTTATCCTTATAAGTAAGGATAATTATGTGATTAGGTCGGACTCTCATGTTAATCTATGGTATGTGTGGTACTTTTTTTTCCTTTATAGTTTGTTGTGATTTTCCTAAGAAGGTTTTAACGAAACCCCTGTGCCAATCTTTATATACCTTTTATGCTTTATGAAATATGAATGAAATCTTCTTCTAAAAAAGCATAATTAAGTGATTGCTTTTTAATTAGTTGCATATGCATGGAGTAATTAGGTAAAGTATATTGAACACAAAAGTTGGCCGAAAAGCTTGACTTTGCTGGCACAAGCATGTTCTATTTCTTTGAGTGCAGTGCACTCCGGGCCTGCTACCTCCGCCTGCTAGTGCTTAGTTTTAGTGGTGGCTAAGTGCTGGAAATTAAAACATTTCACGCACCCTACGCAATATAGTTATTTCTTCAAGCAAAAAACCAGAAGAACAAAAAAAAAAGGGAAATTGATATTTCAGCACATAATAATCCAAGAATGAGCTGAGATCAAAAACTCTCGCACACCAGTGGAAGATTCCTGGTGAGATCTAATTAAGTTACGAATAAGAAGTTATGATCCAATGTTTGATGCATATTTCATCACTCAAAATCAAAATGTGAAATTTTATGATGAGATTCAACATTTGCAATACCTAGAACATATATAATTAAGCTATATATATATATACATGGTATATTTTTTTTTTAAGAGGAAATATATATCGTAATTGGAAAAAGGCCACATATATATATACATGCTATAGAAGGATTGACATAGATTATCAAAATAACCTAGCTATAAGTAACCCTGTCTGTGTAGGTATAATATATATGATATGTAATATCAAACACAAAAATACTCACAGGAAAATAAATAAATGTATTGCTGCTGTGTGTCTTTGCGCTGGCCAAAGAGAAAATATCAGGAGATTGAAGCTTCTGTTTCTGAGAGATCGAGATCCACAGAGAGAGAGAGAGAGAGAGAGAGAGAGATGGATGGAGGTAGACAGGAAGAATGCAGTGAATATAAATTTTTGTTGAAGAAAAAGAGAGGCTAATAAATGTATTTATATGCATGGAGCATGGAGCTTTAGATGAAAAAAAGATGAGTAGATGAAGAAGAGGGAATTAAGAGAGGATAGAGTGGTAAGGGTATTGATTACATGAGGATTGCGCGTGGGGTGGCAGCTGAGAAAATGAGATGGAAGGTTTATTTGGACGGCGTCACACCAAGTTTTCACGCCACCCCCCGCCCACCGCTATTTTGTTCCCTAAGCTTTTCCATATATATCAATTCAATTATAATATATATGTACTTTTAGTGTTTTTTTTTTCTTGTTTTTTTTTATAACTAAACTAGGTTTTAAGTTTTAACAACTCCACACTCACGCACTCTATGTCATGCATTTATCATCCACCACAAAAAATTAGGAGAGATTCAAATGCATTGTATATTGTTGGAAGCGACTATATACAATGTGGTCCAACGATTCGAATTGTCTAGTTTGAAAATAGTCTCTAAAAAACAATCAACACAATCAGATTTAACCCTCTCACACAGACATCCATCATTACATTCTCTTCTGAGCATGGCTTGGCTCCTTAAGATTGAGGAGGAGCTCCTGCTTACAACCAATGTGATTTGATACTCGTCAAATTCCAGCAACATTAACAAAGTTTCAACAAAAAAAGAAAATATATATTAAAATAATTTGACACGCGTCAAAACCACATTGGTTGTAAAGAGGAACTCTTCCTCAATCTTGAGGAAGCCAAGCTTTTTCCTTCTCTCCTCTCACTATCCAGCCTATCTGTTTGGTGTGCCGCCCTTTGCCATTTGGCACCATTCATCTACTGACACCTATAGGGCCACGTCAGATTTCCAACCTGTCCATATCACAGAACCAATCATTTATCCTTAATTTGTTCGTATATTTATACTTTTTCCCTGCGCAGATGAGTCCCGCCAAAGTCATCCATCACGATCACTTCTCTTTGATCACTAAGGTTTGGTTATATAGATAAAGGCTTAATTAACCTTTTCTTATATTTCGACCAAAAAAAAAAAAAAAACCTTTTCTTATTCATTAATTTATATATATGGGAACAAGAATAACCTTTCTTATTGATTAACTAGGGTTTAGCTTGGCTAGCTTAATCCGTGAGTCCTTCATGATCAGTCTTCGGTTGATTTAATATATATAAATTCATAGAACAAGTAAAATAATTAATCTTTTTCACTGATTCAGATACAAAAAAGTTTGCTAGCCTTTTACAGGTTTGGCTTCTTGTATATTTTTAAATTAACATTGTTTTTCTGTTGGAAAAGGCCACCAGGAGGCTCAAATTAAATGCTACACACACAGATGTTCATCTCAGTAGATATCTAAATACCAATTTCTAGAGATTTCAACACCATTTGAAGATTGCTCTATCACCTGTATTGGTGTGATTTTGAATTGACGTACCGTCCCAGTTGTGATTATGTTGATTTCGTGCTACAACAGTTCAATCCAAGTTGACACCTCTCACTCCGAATGTAGAGTTTTTCCGTAGGATTCAACTCATCAAGTTACCTTATTTAGGTCAATATCTAATTCAGTGTTTTAATTTTTGATTCCCAAAATACCGCTATTTACAATTCAGTGTTTTAATTTTTGGTTCCCCAATTTATTGTGGTGATTCTCTTAAGAATTTTTGTATGCAATTAATTACCCGTTTTATTATTAAAATTCATTAATAGATATAGTCAACAATGAGTTGGCTGGAAATGCTTAGTTTTCCTTATTTGCTTGCCTTTTTGAAATTTTGTTCCATCTTTTCCTTTCTACACATGCTTTTCCTTTCTACACATCCTCAGGGTTGATTAAAAAAAAGTGCCGCAGGGGATTTCATTTATCCAAAAAAAAAAAAAGATTTTGGATTTTGGATTTCATTTATTAAATTTTTACTGTACCTAGTTTTTCATGGATAAAAATCTACCTACATATATAATAATAATAATAATAATAATAATAATAATAATAATGTACTTATTTCATAACTTATTTATTTAAACACAAAATTTATATATAGTTTCTTTTTCTTCTATGAATGATAATATACCTATTAAAGTTTTACTGTACCTAGTTTTTCATGAATAATAATCTACAGATTATTTTTAATAGGTACAATAATTTACATATGTTATAAATAATATACCTATTACTGTACCTATTAATTTCATCCATAAATAAATAGGTAGATTATTATTTTTTACTGTACCTATTACTTTTAATATTTAAAAGAAAAATAATGTACCTATTATGTGATTTATTTAAATAGAAAATTTATTTATGTTCTTTTTATTTTATGAATGATAATATACTTATTATTTTTATGGATAATAATCTACCTATTTATCTTTTATAGACATTAATTTAGCTATTATCTTTTATGAGTAATAATCTACCTATTATCTTTTATGGACAGTAATTTACCTATTATCTTTTATGAGTAATAATTTATCTATTATTTTCTCCTATGAGTCATATGATGTAATATATGTAGGCATTGTGGGAGCGATTTTCGTCCCACAAGAAATTAGTCAAAGTAGTAATTAGTTTTATCATCTAATTAACGTACCTTTTTTTTTTCTTTCTATGGCATTGTACCTATTAGAATATATATTATATAGATATATATAATTGAAGGATATTAGGTAAATATATATAATTGGAGGGTGTAGGTATAAACAAAATTCATTTATCCGACCTGTAGGAGGTTAGGATGGAGCATTTGAACTAATTTGATTGTAAGCCATTATTACATGAGTACAAAAATAAATGTGTAGTGAGAGGTATTATTCATTTGCATAAAATTAGGGAATGAAAAACAATCAACCACCAAATAAAGATCTAGTGGCATGATTTGTAAATAAATCAACTTATATGGACACATTGTCGTCCAATTTTAAAATTGGATTTTACTTAAACGTTGTATTATTAGTGGGTTATCGTCTATAGTGTTTGAGTCACAAGGGCCTATTTTAGCATGACCCAAATTATTATTACGGCTTTATTTATGATATGTAACCAATTCATCTTAGGACATAGAAAAGTACCAATATGAGTCGTCTCCAACTTAGACCATAGCGGCCTGGTTCGAAGTTAGGTTACTTGAGGCGCAAGTTATCAATTATTCATCTTTCTATTAGGCTATTTGCACTACATACTACTAACAGTATGCGCACATCCAAAACAATGTCCTTCCTTCTGCCTGATGCTAGAGAAATTTGAGGCCAACAAAATCTTATGATATCTACCGACTTTCCCATACTCTCTATTTTATAACATAGTGTGTGATTTTTCCATTTATATATAACACTCCATCGAACATGGTATACTAGATGATCATTCTTATCTCGTTGCTTAGAAATTGCTTTCATCATCGTCATTAGCAGAAGCTATAGCAGGATTAATTACTTAAATTAATTGACCACCCCTAATCATTTCGTTTGGAACTAGACTTGTCAACTTGAGATAATAAAACAATGGAACAATTATAGCTATTAAGAGAAACGATACAAAGACCAGTGCTAGTGCAATATATATACTATAGTATTAGCAAATAGTCATTTTTTAAGGACAATAGTTAGGTGCACTTTGGGGTACATCTATTTATCCACTCCATTTGATTCTTCACCATATACATGTCATAATCGGAACTATTCATTTTAAATCGCTATTTCAAGATTATTTATGCACACAAAATAATTATCAATCAAATTTGCAACCATTTAGTCATCCCATATGTATCAACTAAATGAATAATTCATCAAGATCTTAATTGCACCCAAAATCATCAATTTGTTCGATACATATGGATAACTAAACAATGTCTAATTTGATTGATTTTTTTTTTTTAAAGATGATCTTTAAATAATTATTTAAAAGATTAACAGTTCCGCATGACATGTGTATGGTGAAGATTTATGTTCTAAGTGTTAGACAATTTTTTAATTACTAAAAGTTGGCAGATAATTAAAGATAACTTTATGATAGATGGCGTGTAATCAAGAAAGGTTTTCTACATAGGATCTCATGCTAGATTCTCCCGTTTAAGTAAACGTCTGAGAGTGACCGTTCTCATGACTACTGTGTCATTGCAAAAGAAAAAGTACAAATATACAAAGTAAAAATTAAGCTTTTTTTTTTCTTTTAGAAAAAATAAAATAATAAAATGAGGAAGGAAAGAAAGGGCATGCTGATGGGTCAGGACTCATGAAATTAACGTTAATTTAATAATAGATTTTTATATTGTTCTTCTTTTTCTATTTTTTCCTACAAATTTACTAAAAGATAACTGAAAAAATTATCGCTTTCTCTAAAAAAAAATATATACCTGCAAAATATTTAACTAAAATAATACTGATTTAAAAAATAATTTTAGCTTAATTAGACACGTTTCTAGAATTAATTTTGTAGGTACCATGCATGCTTCATGCTACAAAAAGAAACGCATGCATGGAAAATGTAATCAAGAGAGAAAAAAAAGCATGTGGATGGCTCAAGTGACCTCCCATCACCTTTGTCTTGTGTGTGAACAAGCTCTATAACCATTAGGTACAAGGAGGAATCACTCATTAGTCCTTAATTATGAGTGCAAAACAACAATGGCAATCATGGTGGTAGATCTTTCATGGATTTCATCGCTGAATTGAAAATACTGAAAGTCGGCCTAGCCAATTATGAGAAATTCTAAGAGCCCCTTTATGGTAAATGCATGTCTAATCCACATAAACCCTATGCCAGTACCTGTATTTGTATGGTAAAAGAGTCCCTAATGAGGGACATATAATTAGTACATTATAGTCGGAATGTAAGGTTTCTGGTTTCCTAAGAAGGAATAAATTCTCAACACATCATAGAGACAATTCATCTCAAGTGACGTAAAAGCACGTAGGGATGTTGAACTCAAGACGCACATAACCTTTCTCCAATACGATGGTCCAATTCAAAATTATTTGACGATTCTAATAAGATTTAATTTATAATAAAAAAATTCATACCCTATCCCCATCTAGGTTAGCGGGGCTTAATTATTTATCAGTGGACCGATATCTCTTTGGCAAGTTCACATGCCTTTTTCAATTTTTTTATGCAACGATTATCATAGAATTGAATTTAGTACCTCTTCCAACAAAGTAGAGAGTTGATCGGTAGGGCTCATAATGAGCCAAACACCATCTATGAAATATGCATGAACACTGAATTGATGGGACTCTTGATTTACAGTACTAAACGCATTAAGCCTGAAAATGGATGGATCAATTTGAAGAGGTCTGCTTCATGGCCGGCTGCGGAAATGCCTCTATCATGGTCAGTCGGTGTACCACTTACCTCATCCTACGAATCATTTCACAAAAATAGTAGTAACCAACAGTATATATGACTTTGGAAAGATTCAATTTTGTTATTCTTTTGGCGCCTCTATTGTTTGGATCTTAGACTTTTTTTTTGTTTTTTTGGAAAAGGTTTGATCTTTAATTCTCGGACATAATTTAAAACGTTAACATCCAAAAACTGTTAGACAATTAATGTGGAAGAAACAAATACACATTTAGTATAATACTAATTGTTATTATTATTTATAGCAATAAGTGTATTATCAATATGTCAAAAGTCTCATGTGATCGTTTTCAATACACAACTAAATTTTGTCATTATAGAAACCTAAGAATAACGTGATCTAGTCCAATTAAAAAGGGTCTTAACTTGATGATAAAAGATCTCAGGTTTGAATTACCACGGTATCATAATTGTGTCTGTGTGAAAAATCTCCCTTTTCTATTGCTTGTACTCAAAACGATTATGGGGTAAATATAAACTTGGTGATACAATAACTCAATTGTAAAGAGTGGTTGGTGGGGTTGCTTTAGAAAACAAGAAATAGTGCAAACAAAGCAAGTTGGATGTTTTGGGGCGGTTTGTGGGACTTGTTATTTGCTGCGTCCCACATACATTATTGTATTTAATAGCAACATTTTCAATCCTCCTCATAATATCCCCATCTATTCTATTCAACAAACATTCTAGAACCTACACATAGCAAGCTAGCTAGCCAAGAGAGAGAGGTTAAACGACCAAGCTTGAAAATGACTTAAACATGCTCAAGAAAAGAGAGAGAGAGAGAGAGAGAGAGAGAGAGAGAGAGAGGCTTTGCAAAGATTGATAATGACATGTCTCCTCACACACCCAAGTTGTCCTTTTTATATTTCCCTAAATGTGGTATGAGACATGGAAGGCTTAATGATTACTTGTGGGGTTCTAATCCGTTTGTCTGTTCTTGTTCCTATACGATCCTCCTTTTTTAAATGTATAAAATTATTTACAAGAGACAACATTCATCTTCCTTGCGTGTGATATAGCAACCAACCATAATATACAAGTGAGATGCTACTTTCTTTCCACTTGCAAGCCAGCTCAAGTAGTTCCCTAGCTATTCCTACTGCAAGGTGGATAAAAGGTTAAAGATGATGATCCCCTGGAAATTTTGTTTTCTAAGATTTGTTTGGCTTTTATATAAAACTGTCACTCATTTGAAGATGAAGATCACTTGTGCAACCCACTTGGTTGAATTGTCTAAATTTCCTATTTTTAAGTTTCAATTTAGAGATTATATCCTTACCCCAAAAAATATTATTTATTATAAAATCATTTAACCACATTCGAACATTATGGAATTTTAGTAGCTAGGAGAAGCATTGTATTCGTTTATTTATTTGCTAGAGGTTTCCATAATTCCTAATTTGGATAGTTCTCTGCAAAGGATAAATGATCTATATATGAACTAAGACTCAAAAAATAAAAGTACATATCATTGAACTACAATGCAGAGCAAATCTTACAAACAATTCTCACTCTCCTTAATGGGTTTGGTATATCAATTAGCTTATAAAGAGGATTTTTGCATATAAGAAAAATGTGAACATTCTATTGTCGGTATGAAATCCAATTATTCTCAATTGTTCCCACAATTTATGTTGATGCGTAAAAATCGTTCAACCAATCAGAGTGGGGACAAACCAAGTCAACCCTCTCTTAAGGACAAACTTGGTTAGGATGTTATGCTTGTGTATATCTTGTCTCTACTTGGAGTGGCCAAGTAGGGGCGTTGCTGGCTTCTATTCCTGAAAAAGAAATAGAAGACGGTCACTAAAGAGGTGGTGGTGGGTCCACCAACTACCATCCTATGCCTAAGTCAGTCTTTTTCCCTCAAAGAAGGTTACCAAAAGTACTGTACTTAAGTATTGAGGAGATTCAAGTTACTGTTTTAGGTGGAAAGTACTCCCTTTTATACAAGGAAGGTTAGACCTTTCTATTTTCCGTTTTCGATGTGGGACTTGGGGAGTATGCTGATGACATGGCATCTCCGAGTGGGTGATCGGTGGTGGCCTAACGTGTGTCTCCCCTCTTTGTGAAAAGCACGCGTCAGGAGAATATTCTGTGGGCCATTCTGGACTCTCCTTACCCGTCTTGGGCCTTCTCAGGCGTGGATAAGGTAAATTTCAATTTTTAGCATAACTGCCTCCTCATGTAATTTGGGCCTTTATTTATTGGGCTCTTTTTGGGTAGACCTTATGGATACTTGGTGTTCATATGAACAAATATCTATTTTTTTGTTGAGAACTAGCTATTGGGGAGTGCATTTACACAAATATTCATTAGGTGCTTAGGGTTTCGAACCTCTATCTACATGGGTGGAGGTGAAATAACTCAACCAACTTAGCTATACCCCACTGGTTGTTGGTATCAACAATTTAAATGACTGAACAATTTTTTTATTTGAGAACAAAGACATATAAATATGATAGAACCATGTTCACAAAGAACCAACTTTATTACTAAGAACAAACTAATACAATGAACATGACCTTGCCAATGCACAATTAATCAACTAAATAGCTGATTGCAAGCTAGGAATTATCTCCGCTAATAACCAACTAATAACAACCTAACAGAATTTCCAACTTAGTTGATGAGTGAGCAATAGTGATGAGTAACCAAATATATGCTAGGTTCGTACTATTACTGTTGCATTCCTAAAAGGACACAAATTAATGTGCAAACAACCAATTAAAAATACCCGCAAGTGCACGAAGAACTTGTCGGCTCCCTATAAGTTCTAATTTGAGTACGTAAAGAACACTTAATTGACACACCACAAATACGCAAATGCAAAATGGAAACTAAATATAAGTAAAGAAGTGCAAAAGAAATGAAACAACACAAGAAAACTAAAGAAAAACACAAACAGCATTTTCTATCGCCATTTTATCACATGTTTATCACCTGTGAACAGTGACATGAACAGTGCCGTGAACAGTGAACAGTGACGACCGGTCTCGTGAACAGTGACGACGACGGTCGTTTTTCGGCAGAGTCGTTTTCTCTTTTTTTCAGTTTCGACCTCTGTCCAGTTTTTGACCTATAACTTTCCAACTGTATGTCCAAATTTCACCTTCTTTATACGGTTGGATTCAGCACAGAAAATGCAAGAACACAGCGCGGACCAAAAGTCCAAAACAATTACAGAAACAAACAGAATTCAGTGACAAAGACACAAAACGTGTCAAACACACAACTCACACACACATTGGGGGGGTTTTGATTTGGTTCAAGTGACCTATTTCTATTGCATGAATGTTAATGAACTCTAAATTTAACAAGAATGGCAGAGATGAATTATCAAAGAGTGGAATTAAAATGTAACAAACACTAGGGTTTCGAATCCACCCTAAACAATTCTACCCATGTTCATGGATACTCAAGTGATGAACTCTAAATGTATTGATGAAGATGTTCGCAATCAAGACCATGGGTCGTGGCTCAAGATGCATTGATTCTCTCTAATATACGTAAAGTGCATGGTTCGTGCTACAATACTTGTGCCCTCCTCATAACCGAACCTAGGTATGGTTCGTACTTCGATTCCAATTGCAAGGAAAACCCATTAAGTTCAAAGAGAATATGAACATCACAAGAACCCTAATAGCATGGTGTTTACATTAGGTATTCAAGAAACCAATTCACATGGATGGTTCTTACTCCATCCATCTATTGCTTAGAAAAACATGAAGATACACATAATCCCAACAATCTCAAGAGGCATGCTTTCAAAGATGGCCAACCAAGGAAAAACACACATCAAGGATAGATTAATTTGGTGAATTGGAATTCATCAACAATATTTAGAAATTCATACACTCAAGCATCAAAACAATAAGGTAATCATGTTTAGGGCTTCAACCTAAGCCCTAGCTATGGAGTTTAGTTGCTCATACTTATTCCAAATACAAACTCAAAATAAAATTAGAAAGAGTTTACAGATTTTGAGAAAATGATGAAAGCTTCAAGGTCATCAATGGTGGAAGCTTTCTTCTCCACTTTGTTTGGCTGCACCTTGGCTTTCTCCTAGCTCCAAGCTCTTCAAAATCTGCTCTCAATGTGTAGAATGATGGAATGAATTGATTACCCACGTTCAAAAGCTCTCCCACTTCAGATTGCAATTCCCTTTGCTTCCCTCTCTCCTCCTTTCCAGCTTTTACTTTTAGTATTCTAATGCAAACTCTTCACCCATTGTCTTCTTATCCCCTTGCAAATGATGAAGCCTTGTCCTCACAAAGATGCCAAATGCTTCAGAAAATATCTCATCTACTAAGGTAAATTCTTGTTACCAAGTGTGATGGTAACAAGAATTATCAAATGACACAAAGGGGGGTAAAAGCTGGCCAAATTCAGATTTCCAGAGCTGTGGTAACATGTTGGATTGGTTGGATAGGCAATACTTGTCCAATGAAGCTCAAATTTGGATATGTTGTAGTTAACATCCATTGGAACAAGTCTCATGAAGATCATGACCTCATCCGAGCACCAGAGCATGTTGATCCCAGGCCAAGAAGTTGACCTACGAAAATGAACAAAAACAGAATTTATAACAAATAATGCACTTTTAGCTCATTTTCATCCCAACCAAGGTAAAATCTAAGAAAACACAAAAAGGAAGTAAAAAGCTATAAAATGTCAAGAACTAACTCAAAATAGCGAGAGAATAACATGAAAAATCATGTGTAAAAATGAACCGAACAATTACCCTCCCTGCAAACTGTCCTTGTCCTCAAGGATAAGATATGAGGCATGAAATTCTGATGCAACTTGATGACGATAAAAGATGCATCTTATGAGTCATTGAGCCTACTCGAGCAAGTATCATGGTGAACAATAAAGTGATAACCTGAATTCTAACCACCCTCTTCCTCAGTTTTAGTCACATTGTTTTGGAATAGGTAGATTGTCAAAAACACTATTTCTTTTAATTTACATATCTTGTAACCAATACTCCACTTAATTAACAACGAGATTGATTCCCTTTCATATGGCACAAGAAAAGAAATAAAACTTAACCTCATTTGAAAAAATTCAGAAAAAATAAAAACAACAAAACTCAGCCATGTTACCTTGTGTAAGCGCATTTCATTAATTTTTTTTCTTTTTCAATTATAAATCTAATCTAACATGTTTACAAACAAGAAAAATGACAGGACTATAATCATGCATCTACAAATACAAGGCAACTCATCCATTCATGTCTACAAGGAATATGTCTGATAAGTGTTCAGAGAAACCCGAACGCTCATCAATTCGTGTCTAAAGGAAGTTTCTCTCAAATGAGCCCGAAGAAAACCGCGACGTTAAAGCTTGATTCATGTTTTCTGAATCCAATTTTACACTTTGCCTCCCACCTGACAAATCCTTCTCACGATCCCAAGGCTTCCACGGATGTTTCCCCACCCAGTCCTCCTCTGTCTGTTGCTTGAATTTTCTCTTTGAACGCTTTGTAGTCTCCTCTTTGTGTTTTTGCACCAATGATTTTGATCGTTTTTCTTTATTGTATTTGTCCACCAATTCTGCATCTGAACTCTGCTTTTTCTTTTCCTCCTCATTTGAAGCAAGGGCTGCAGCCTCATTATACGCCTCCAAGTAACTGCCATGGAAAACATACATATGTTAAAATTTCATAAATATACACACACAGAGTTACATATTACACAAGTGCAAAGCAATCTAGTACACACCCCATCTTAGCTTTCTGGGCTCTGTCTGAAGGGGTATCAGTCCAAGCACTGGTATCACCGCGTCCTTCTTTAGTGCTCTTGTTGAATCTGGTTGATTGTGTAGGAGGCATACCATGCTGACAAGAAAAAACCATCAGCATTATGACTAGCTTTTATCAAATACATATAGTCAGTTTTAATTACTGGCTGGCATTCTAACATTGTGATTCAAGTATCAAATTGATGCTCTTCAAAAGATATCTCTCAAGGCTTTATCTGTTTACCTTGTTCAGCAGATTGAGGGTGGGAAATGGGAAAAGACTGAGGTTTTGGGATGAAAGTTGGGTGGGGTAAACAGAATTTGTACTTCTAGTGCTCGTTTGTGCTTAAATCCTTCTACTCTTCCTTTATTTTCGGATTTTTAATCCCAGCTAAATCTGAATAATCATGAAGTAAAGGAGTTAACTGTGCTATATTGACTATCATAGAGAATGCGGTATTGTTCCCACTTAGATAGGACGAAAAGAATAGGAAGGTTTGAGTTATGAGGAGTTTCAATTATGGGATGACTCACTTTTTGGTTCCTCTCAAGCAACTAGGGAGGCTAAAGTACCACACTACGTCCAGGTTTTAGGTTGGGTTATTTCCCATGGGAAGATGAATACTTGTGATCTGGTGCAGAGGAAACCCTAACGGACACCAGGAAAATATAATTTGGTTCAGAAAAATCCTTAAATTTTGAAATTACTGCAGTCTTTAATTTTGAATTTGCTTGAGTCTTCTATATTTTATTTATTTATTTATTTTTGTTGGAGTCTTCTAGATTTAATAAGCCTTAGGCTGTCCTGCATCAAGACCAAATTAGTGTCTATCTCCTCATTGGTGTGTGATGTGCACAAATGATGCAGGGTGTTTAAGACATTTGGTGCTCCACTGTTCAGTTGCATACTCCTTGGATAAGATTGACGATAGAGGATAGTTTAAGTCTCGAAATTCCAGGATCATGTAATAATCTATAATGTGAGAAGTTTCTGTTCTTTCGAGGTAGATATTGTTAAATAACTTGCTGCTGGATCTTGTTCTTTAATGTAACCAACGGCAATAGACTAAACTAGCAAATATTAGGAAACTTAGACACACAAGAATTATACTGGTTCGGCAGAACTTTTGCCTACGTCCAGTTGTGATTTCTCTATGTAGAGAAATCACCGCTCCTTTGATTAATAATAGAGATTACAGAACTTTTGCAAACCCTAGAACTAATCTCAAAACTCTTGGCTGTCTCTGGCTATTTTTCCTCTCTCTCAAAAAAGCCTTGCCACACCCTATTTATAGATATAGAGTTGGCTTACATGTCCTAAGGCTGATTGAATTCCTATTCCTAAGTGGATTATGAAATTACACTTATCCAAAACCAAATAGGCTTCTAGAAATCCAAACCTGAATTGAATAAGGAAAACTGAAATTCTTTCCTAATCCCTTTAGGACAAGAATACCTCTAATTTCCCTAAAGCAATCCTAAACCAACTAGGACATATTTGACGAGCCAAAATCCTAACAATCTCCACCTTGGTGAGTCAAACCAAGTCTTGATCGTTGCACCCAAGGAGTATCTTTGAACCTCCTTGAAGCAGCTTCTGGAAATCTTCAAGAGTTTTCACCTTGGCAATCTTCTTCTTGCCTCATTGCACCTCAAGTGAGGAGGTGCTCCACTTTAATCAATCAACGAGATTGATCAAGTTCAAGCAATGCTTGAACTTCTTGACCGGCACTATCTTTGTAAGGAAATCTGCGGCATTGTCATCCGTATGAACCTTTTCGATCCAAATCTCCTTAGACTCCACCCAATTTCTGATTCTGTGATATCTTGCTTCAACGTGCTTTGATCTTCCAGAAAATACTTGATTCTTTGCCAAGTAAATGGCACTTTGACTATCACACTTCAGCTTCACACAATCTTGGGTGATTCCCATTTGACTTACCAAGCCATTAAGCCAAATTGCTTCCTTTCCAGCTTCGGCCAATGCAATATACTCTGCTTCTGTCGACAAAGCTGTAATTGGTTGCAGGAGTGCCCTCCAACTGATTGGTCCTCCTGCGCATGTAAACACATAACCAGAAGTTGACCTTCTCTTGTCCAAGTCCCCTGCATAATCGGCATCTACATATCCCAACACCCCCACATTTTCTTTTTGCTTCTCAAACATAATCCTTCGTCGCCAAGAACCCTTCAAATAACGCAAAATCCACTTGACTTGCATCCCAATGTTGCTTTCCTGGATTTGCCATGTATCTGGAAACGACACTGATTGCTTGAGCTATGTCGGGACGTGTGCATACCATTGCATACATAAGGCAGCCCACAGCATTAGCATAAGGAACCTTCTCCATTACTTGCTGCTCTTCCTCGGGCTTAGGACACTGTTGCCCACTTAACTTGAAGTGAGCTGCCAAAGAAGTTGAAACTACCTTTGCTTCTTGCATGTTGAACTTCTCAAGAACCTTCTAAATATACTTGGCTTGTGATATCCAAATCCTTCCAGCGGTCCTATCTCTCTGAATTTCCATGCCAAGGATCTTCTGTGCTGCACCTAGATCCTTCATGTCGAACTCCTCGCTCAACATCTTCTTCAAGTCTTGAATTCTAGACTTGTCTTGACAAGCGATTAGCATGTCATCCACATATAGCAATAGCAATATGATCATCCCATCTTGGAACACATGATAGTACACACAACAGTCATATAAACATCTTCTAAAATTGATTTTCAGCATGAAGTAATCGAACCTCTTGTACCACCGTCTTGGAGACCGTTTTCAGGCCATAGAGGGACTTCCTTAGCTGACATACTAGGTTCTCTTTCCCATATTCAACAAATCCTTCTGGTTGAGCCATGAAAATTGTCTCCTCTAGATCCCCATGAAGAAATGCTGTCTTCACATCCATCTGCTCAATCTCCATGTCATGCTAGAGCTGCCATTGCTAAAAGCAATCTGATAGAAGTATGCTTGACTACGGGTGAAAAGATCTCATCATAATCCACCCCTTCTTTTTGTGAGTACCCTTTAGCCACGAGCCTTGCTTTGAATCTCACGGCATCTTGTTCATGTAGTCCTTCCTTTTTCCTAAATACCCACTTGCATCCAACTAGCTTTCTGTCTTTGGGCTTAGGAACCAACTCCCAAACAGAGTTCTTGTAAAGAGACTCCATTTCTTCTGTCATAGCACTTATCCAACTATCTCGCTCATCACTTGCTATAGCTTCTCGATAAGTAGTTGGATCTCCTTGACTAATGTTAAGAGCATAATTAACTTCGTCTTGGTCAAACCCAAACCTGTCAGGTTTCTTCTTGTTTCGATTAGGTTTGTCTAGTGCTATGCATCTCTTGGAATGCAGGTGGATTGTTGGTTGGAGTTCGAACCCTTTGGGATGTCTGCGGATTAGAGTGCCTTCAAACTGCCCTGTTTCTTGCTCCACCTGATTCCTAACCTGGTGAACGATGCTAATGCTCTTCTTCTTCCTCAAAACCATCAGATTCGACATCTTGCTCAATTTGCTCCACCTGAGCTTCTTCATCCTAAACTGATTAACGGAATCTTTGTTGCTTCAATTTCAGCATCGTCTTTCTTCTCCCTCCTGTTCTTGACTTTATTCAGAGGCATGGTTGTCTCATCAAAGACAACGTCTCGCTGACAACCTTTTTCCTGTTGTTGATATCCCAAAGCTTGAAACCCTTCACTCCTTTCTCAAAACCTAAGAATATGCAATGCGTAGACTTTGGTTTGAGCTTGGATCTTTCATCACTTGGAATATGTGCGTAAGCACTACAGCCGAACACCCTGAGCTTGGAATAGTCCACGGCTTCTCAGCCCATACCTCTTCTCTGCACTCTTAAAACCGAGAACTGGAGATGGTGATCTGTTAATCAAATAACTTGCATGATTAACGCCTCTGCCCAAAAACTATCAGGCAATCCTGCATGAAATCGCATGCTCCTCTCTCTCTCCATGAGAGTTCGGTTCATCCTCTCAGGAGCTCCATTTTGTTGTGGATTCTTCTTTACCTGAAGTGCCTTACAATGCCTTCTTGCTTGCAGGAATCGGTAAACTCATTACTTGTATATTCACCTCCATTGTCACTTCTCAGGTACTTGATCTTTCTTCCAGTTTGATTCTCGGTTTCTGTTTTCCATTCCTTGAACTTTGCAAAAACCTCGGATTTCTGCTTCATGAAATAAACCCAAACCTTCCTAGAAAAATCATCCATGAAAGTAACAAAATACCTAGCTCCACCATTTGATTTGGTTGGTGCAGGGCCCCAAACATCTGAGTGAATATAGCTGAGTTGCTCCTTGCTTCGGTTATCTGCACTGCTACTCGCGAATGATACCTTCCTTTGCTTTCCAAGGACACAATATTCACAAAAGTCCAGTTTGCAAGATGACACGCCTTCCAACAGGCCTTGCTTGTGTAATTCCTGCAACCCTTTCTGGCTTATGTGCCCGAGCCTATGATGCCAGAGTTCAGTCTTGTCTTCTATACCTTGATTTAGAGAAAAGCTTGCTCCCCGACTATAGTGGTCCCAATTAACTTATATAGCTTATTGGGTTGTAGGTCACCCTGCATTACCACCAGTGATCCTTTGGCTACCCTGAGTCTTCCCTTTTTAGACTCGTATCCATAGCCG